>CM035594.1:13533907-13731407 GCA_020423425.1 Chrysopa pallens
GATTCCTTAAAGAGTTCTTAATTATGACTTCTTAAAACACCAGAATGACGTCATATTTGAAATATCTTACAGAAGTTTTGATAAAGAGTTCTCTATGAAGTCTTTCTGATTTGGATGTTTGCTGGGAAGCAATCCTATCTAATTCAGATTTGTTCAGAATTCTATAACTTTCGAATGATTAAGATTAATTTTTTCATGGTTTGAAATCATTAAAATGGCTGTAAAATCGTTTTCTTCAACAGAATAAATTTTTCATATACTTGCTGTAATTCATCGAAACATCTAGGTTTGATTAATAACTTCCCATAATAGATAAAACTACTCTTTGAAATATAATAGTAATCATATTGTAATTTTGTGCAGTGATTCCCATAAATGCTATGTCTCCAAATTTTCAAAAAGAAACTTGTTTAATAAAAGATTCAGAAAGAAAAGTGTATCTTATTATGAGACATTTACAAATCTCGTTACGACTGTTTCTAAACTTCATATTACATTTCTACTAGCAAAAGAAAGTGTATTATATTAGACCAAATCTTACTTGCTTATATTTACTCGGGTTTTAAAAATTTTGATCCACTATAAAATGAATTGATAATCGAGAGGCTGATGTTTTTTTTTGGAGGAATATAAAATATATTTGATATTAATAATAAGTTATTTAACTATTTGGGAATGTTGCACCCGTATTTATAGCCGTAATCTCGTTTTTATGAAATTAACAACTTGTGTTTGTGTTTACAAAAACTTGAAATAAGGGAATTTAGAGTGGTGATTTTATTTAAATGAATTTAAACGTGGCTGTATATTAACAGAGGGTAAACGTCGTTCAAGACGTGCCGTAAGCAAGCGTATCCGAGCTGAGAACTGCTGCAATCATTCTTTTCAGAAGGATAAAAAAGTTAAACAAGTGGAAAGGACGTCTATTGAAGTGTCAAAGCATTAAAAAAATTACCCAAAATAAATTGTTTTTCAACTTTTTTCTAATTAACGTGTACCACACGTTGTGCTTCGTAGCACAACCGTGAAATACAGGGTAATATTGGCAAATTAAGCAACATATAGCAACTACCCATAGTCAAATATTTTGTCAAAGTAAATTAGTTATCATTTATAAATTCTTTTATGGTTCAAGACATTATTTTACCGTCTTTTTCAATTTTACTTAAGATTCATTTTCATTTTCAAATTCATTCAGGTATACCCGTGTACAGTTAGATTTCATAAACAAACGAGGTATTTTAATCTCACATAAGTTTGCATTCTTTTAAATATTTTATCATTGTATGTTGGCCATCATTTTTTCAAATTCTTTTATAGGGATCAAGAACTGTTTTTTACCGTTTTTTCAATTCTGGTGAAGAGGAGTGTACAATTTCTATATATATATATTACATTCATACATATTTAAGTTAGATAAGTTTGTACTATATATTCTTATCAGGTACCTATCTTTACGAACTTTACTTATGAGCACACCCAGAAAATAAAATCAGTTGATATATTATTTTTTTCTTCCTCATGAATGAACCAATACAACATTAAACTTACTTATATGCACACTCATGGCACTCTAGAGTTTTTTTCTTCTTCTTTATATCGACATCGATTTGTCTGGTTTGATTAAAAAATTTTCTATGTGTGTTCGGTGTAGTCATCGTCGGCTAGATGCCAAATGATAGATAATATAATGTATAGCCTGTCAAAAAAATATAGATTCATTCATATAAAGTGTCTTAATAAAGTGTTTTTAAACGACCGTCATACGAACTTCATAATAAACAACTCAAAGTTTTTTTTTTTATATTTTTTTATTTCATCGTTTTTGTTTGAGGTGTTTTTGTACCTACATCTATTTTGGGGTATATAAAGAAAATACTTGTAAATTTATCTTTGAAAATATCATCGATGTGTGGGTTTCATTTTATCAAGTAATAAATTTACGACTTGTTCTCCCAATAAAATTCAATTTATTTTATAGAGAATATTAGTTTTGGTTTAATATTATTTGAAATTAAAATACCATATTTACAGGAAAATTGAATTTATATGGCTTATAAACTAGTTATAATACAAATAATAGTTTTTTTTTTTTAAATAGATACAACACTTTATAGCTTTCATTTTACAAAGATTTATTATAAATAGCTCGTAAACAAATGAAATATATATATTTTACCCTTACGAAAAGTAGATATCACTTTCTTAAAGCTCCGAAAAGAATTTATTTTATAGTTGAAACAAAATTCGTTATTTTTCGTTATTTTATAGTTGAAACAAAAGCTCAGAAGATTGAGGAATAGTTATTTTAATAGCTTTAAATTTTGGTAAATTTAAAAAGTTACCAAAAATTTACGACAGTAGTCATTACCACCTGTTGTTTGATTTCAATGTTCATACGCAATCTGTTTCATTAAATCCACATAAAACTATATTATTTACCCGTGAATTCTGATGTCATTAATAATAATGAAAATTAAATTTATGAAATTGTAAAACTCGAATTTTAAAGCTCACTATATCAATTTTGTTCACGATATTCAAGATATTACTTTTTATTTTCATTTCAAATTGATAGGGATATAAATGTGACATGTTGATTCTCTATCGGCCATTCTTTTGAATTTGTAGGACAAATATTGTCCTGCAATTTTCACTTGGTTTCAATTTTTTTTATTGACATTGAATTTAACTGGAAAACCGTGATAGCTGTTCTACTTTGGCAACTCACCATACGTTTTACGATTGCGTAATAGTTGATACAGTTTCATAAGATTTTCACTATTAGAAACTATAAGAATGTTTTTCGAAAATAGAATTAAAAATGATTCAAAAGAGGAAGTTATATGTTCTTAAAGATTATTTTTCATTTACTTAGTTTTTAATGCAATCTCTATAGAAATGAACATATATGACGTCATACATATTCCCCCTATTTGTCTAATGCATTAAGAACGTTATTTCTTACTTTTAAACGTTTTAAAAAGAAAGAATATCAAATCTATGTTCGTGAGGTAATAACGCTTCAATTGAAATTATCAAAAATTTTATAGATTTCCTTTGTTAATAAAGTCTCCTTAGCAAATTTAATTACTCTGTGGTACTGAACAATTGTAAAAGATTTATGTTAAATTGTAGAGATGGTAAGGTAAATATATATATATATATATATATATATATATATATATATATATATATATATATATATATATATATATATATATATATATATATATATATATATATATACACATTAAACATGGATGATACTTTCCAATTATTTTAATGTATTTTAAATGCTAATCAATATTCATTTCAAATAATTGAAATAGATAATACATGTAGCCCAGGAGGCAACGAAACGAAAATATTAGCATTTGATTGTGCTTTATTTTTATGATATGCATGTAAAGGTATTAATATACAGAATGCCATGTAACTTGACAGAGTCAAATCACTTTATCACAAAAGTTAAATCATTTGAAAGACCCGATTTATATAAAGTGCTTAGTGCGTACCTATTTTAAGAGGACGATGTGTTTAAGGGTCAACCTCTTTATTGGTTTTTATTCCATAGTTTCTATTATATTTCATTTGTAGAGTTTTATAAAAATGTCTGTACAAAGTATAATATGTTATATTATTAACGGATTTTAAAAAGGAGGATGCTCTCAATTCGACTGTATTTTTTTTATGTTTTTAAGCTCAGAACTTTTAACTGTGTGAACCGTTTTTGTTGATACTCTTTTTATCTGTAGTCCCTTTTCAATTAGGCCCAGAAAAAAATTCTCAATAAAGGAACCGCAAATAAAAGTCAACAAACAACTGATCTGTTAAAGAAATTTTTGATTTTAATAAATTTTTTTCATAAAGCTGTATTTTTCATCTAAAAATTACTGTGATGAAAATTGAAAATCTCTATTCAGAATTGAAAAATATTTTTTGGCGCAAATTTTATATTATAAGATAAAATCCAAAAATCTAAAGTCTGCTAAATGTGAGTATGTACTTTAGATTAATTGGGCTATTCCAATGATTAAATTATTGTTTTATAAAATTTTTTCAATTCATATAGCAAAGTTAAAAAACCACGCTATATATTGAATTCTTTCAACAGTCGTTCCATTTGTAATGTTTTTCTTTATATGATCATTTTAATTACACAATTATTCATTACAATAAAAAACGTGGTTTGCTCAAGACATTTTTTAAAAGCTAACCGATTCCGATCTACGTTTATTCTTAGTGATTTAGAATTTATAATGCCTTAGACTTTGTACGATGAAGCACATTTTTGGTTTTACAAAAATGTAAAAGATCTTTTTATCTTATCACATTTTCAATTTTATTTTATTTATGCAAAAAGTTTTTGGGTGTACTTTATTTACGATTGGGTAATTAATTTTCGACATATCGCTTGAAATTTATCCAAAATATTGGTTTCTGGATCAGATTTCGTCCAATTTCTCAAAAACTACGGATCCAATCTCTAAATTGATGTTATTTTTGAAATTTACAAGTTTAAATACCCCAACATAATATTAGCGAATACGATGGCAAAAATATTTTTTCGATTTTTTCAAACGGGTTCATTAAGAAAATTACGAAAAATCGATAAAATATTTTTATTTTGGATTTCGATAAAATTAAGTTAATTCAGGTAATTTATCTGTACATTTCAAAAATAATATCCTATCGGAAGTGTAGTTTGGGATATAAATTGAAATGCGATACGAAAATTTAATAAATATATTCTCGAAAATATTTTGGAGAAATTTTAAACCATATCTTGAAAAATAGCTATCCAATTGTGAAATAAGTGCTATGTTTTGAAGTCCTTATCCTTAGTTACATAAAATTATTTGAAATCAAAACCAGAAATACAAATCTTTTTCAGGTTTTTTTTCAGAATCATATGAACTGCATAATGTCGTATGTAATACGGTCTATTTTAACCCGTAAATGCATTAAGATATCCACCATATAAAAGCATAAATAGTCATAATCCAAATATTTTATGCTATATTCAAAATTAATTATAAAGTGGTAATCCTTGATCTCAAAAACTCCTGGTTCGAATTTTTCAGCCAATCAAATGCGTACCCTAAAACTTTTCAAGTTTTCAATATTGCCTCATTTCGCCTTACATCTTCTAGAAGTTAGTTCACAGTTTCTTAGTAAGAATCAATCTTTAAGATGTCATTTAAGTGAATGGAAAAATAAGTGACGGTATCAACTACTAGAGTTAATTGTTTAGATATTCGACATATGATTTAATATCGTTGTTTGGAATATTTTTAATAAAAATTCATAAAATACTAAAAATATACAATCTATTCATTAGCTGAATTTGAGTTAAAATTGTGGCGAATCAAAACATTTTACTAATAAATATTTCAAACAAAAGTTGTTTATTTCAAAAAAATTTACATTTTTTGTATTTAAATTTAAGGGACAAAAAAATCAAGAATATATAGGACCCAATGGACCGGACCAACTTTGCTTATTCAAAAACTTCAACTCTTTATATTTAGAGTACGTCACCAAAATTTCTGCTCTCTATCTCTTTTTTTTTTTTGAGTTATTGTGATGACGAACGGACGAACAACCGAAAATGGACCTAATAAAATGATTCTATGAAAACATATACCAAAATTTGGTTAGTTAATATAAGGTTGCATTACAAAACTTATTATACTGTGACATATTGTATATATTTCGAGTATAAAAATAAAATACCAACTGAAATTTGCATAAAGTTAAACAAAATAACGAATAAGATGACCTCGTATGGTGTGCAGAATGATGCTACTATATATATTAGATTTATAACCTAAAAACAGTACTTATGCAGAATTGGAAAAATAATTGAATAATACATCTTATAAATGAGGTTACTACACTCACACACACACACACACACAGTCTATCACCGCCCAAAATAAATTTTTGGCACATACTGTACATTATGTTTTTACATATTACTTTAGTTTATTTTAATCCATAATTTTATGCCATCCATATCTTCCAAAACTCGTAACCGTATAACGTACACACATAAATATATACTTGTATATGCATACGTAGTACGTATGTAAGTAATTGAATATTTTATTTTATGTTTTTGTATAAATTTTATATTATTTTATAGTTGCTTTCCTATATGTTGGATTACGGATGAATTGTACACACAATAATAGCAAAAAAAAGGCAAAAAAAATTGTAAGAAGTGAAAATTTTATGGTTCATTAAAGTCAACTCTTTACATGGTGGTAGAATTCCATTATTAGCTGAAGAAATTACATTTCAAAATTTATTTTCCACAATTCCTCTAAATAAAAATTTAAAACAAAATATCTTGACATGTTTCGGTCTGTACGACTATTTTCAAACAGAATTTTTTTTTTTAATTTTATGTTTTAAAGATTAATAAAGTGGTTAAATAAAAACGATTTCCACATCTAACCCTATTTCTAAAAATGATTTCTACCGATTTTCTGTGCCGTTCAAAATTTATAGTGGTATTTCTGTCCCTCTCTTCGTTTGACGAAAATAATCATTAAACCCATTTCAAAATTTTTCTTATTACTCAGACTACTTGTGGGAATGTTGTGTAAAATTTTCATTGAATGCTTAATGTTGATACAATTTTATACTATATTAAAAAAAAAATAGTGATTTTACAGAGTGTTCATATAAGAAAATTTACCAAACACAAAGAATTCATTGAAAATTTTATTTAACATTCCCATAAGAAGCCCGAAGCTAAAAAAAATTGAGATTAGATATGAGGTTAATGGGCATTTTCAAAAGTTATAGCTGTTTTCGTTGAGAAATTTGGCAATGTATCTAGGTATGTCAAAATTGTTTTTTAGTTGATTCGGTCAACCATTAATATAAACGATTAATTATTCAGAAATAATCGACTCCTCTTATTCAAAACTTACTAACCTATGATTCTAAGCATCACGGTATGAGCGAAAGTATTTTTGATTCGTTATTTTATTTATAAAAATATTCATTTCTATATAGAACCAATTGCTAAAATTTCAAATTAATATTCGAAAAATCAAAAGTTATCGTTTTATATAAATATATCCTAGGCTATAAATTATTAAACAGGAAAAAAGATCATTTGTCGAATGGGAGAAATTTATATTCAATTATTTATAATGTTTAACTACATAATTGAAATTTTGATTCTGATCATAAGACCTACATTGTATTTTTATTATGTAGTATTAAAAATTAAGATAAAAATATAGAAAAATTATAGCTTTATGAAAAGTTGAAAAGTGAATAATTAATTTGTATCGTTAACTGCTTTTTTGAATTGCAAGTGCGCACTATTATTGCATAAGTAAGAATTGAAATATCGAGCTGAAATTTTGGTAGCGTATTCTAAAATTCAAAATTGTGTTTAAGCTATTAAAATAAAAAATCGATGTATTGGGTCCAATAGATTAAAGACCCAACCTTTTAATCATTTCAGATAAAAATTTGAATAACTAACAATATTTTATTTGAAATATATAAAATCAACTTTTGTTTGAAATAGATTTTCGTAAACTATTTAGTTTCGGCAAAATTTAAGCCCTAATAAACGCATTTATAATATCACATATTGTTATATATAACAATCTAAGTAGACTCCATATTTAGTGTATTTTATAAATGAAAATACTTATAAATATCATAAATAGAGTATTTGAACAATTTACACTGCTATTATCTTAACTAGTTAACATCTTTTACCAATTATAAACTTTGTATCTATCAAATGATTAATATTTTTTATTTCATCATCAAATATTTTCCAAATGAAGTCGTTCTTCAGTTTGGTCAATGCTCAAAATATTAAAAACAATACTCAATAAATTTAATGAAAACCTTGAAAATTCTTAATTTAGTATCTTTATTTTGTGGTATTTAAAAACTTTTAAAATTATTCAAATTAAAATAGTAATTGAAATGATGAAAATATTCATTCAAATGGAAAATTACTTTTTTTTTTACGTGCTACACAAATTGTAACTGAAATTTTGAAAATCGTTTTATGGTTGTAGCTTTAGTAAAAAACGTGCTTTGATAATTTTATTTTTCTTTAGTATATTTAATCTTAAATGTTTTTATAGTAACTTTAAAAAATACAAATAAAACTTTAATATTTTATTCTTTTTTTTTTTTTTTGCATATTTGATTTTTTTTACTTTTAATATGAATGTTTTCAAAAAATTTACATGTCTAGGATAGTTTAAAAAAATTGTCTAATGACAAAAGTTTATAGACTAACTGTTTAGTTTTTATCAAAACAAAAAAAAAAAATTTATGTCTTCTAAAAACGAATTAGGTTCCCATTTTATATGGATAGTATTTTTTTAATTTTTGCGCACAAATAATTCAAAATATAATTACCCAGTTATGAAATTTGATATGCCCAAGTTTGACATTAATACGTAAGGCGAATCAATGTGTTTTTCACAAAAAAAGATTTCTTAATACAAAACAAAAGTTGTATTTTAGAAATTTTTCGGGAAAAACTCTTTGATATGCCTTCTTTTTTCCTAATTATTTTTAGATTTGTTTATGATCAGAAATTGGAAAAAAACAATGAAGATTACATTAGAGATGGTTTTTATTACAGAAGTTGGTTGCATTTGTTATATCAATTCCGATTAAATATAATAACAGCTAACAGAGTTAATTGTTTAGATAGTCGATATATGATTGAGTATCAATGTTTGAACTATTATTAAACAGTAGCATTTATTAAATATTCTTAATATCCTCTATACAACTATTAAAAAATATATATATATTATTATAATATGTATCGTATTTATATATATATATAATCAATAGCTAAATCTGTGACGAACCCGAGAGCGCTTTAAGAGAAAATGCTTCAAACAAACGTTGTTTGGAAAAAACAAACATTTTTTAACTTTGGACTTTTCTTCTAGCTTTTAATTATTCAAAAGTCCTTACGTCTACAATAAATCATCAAAATTTCATCTCTCTTAGTTTTTGAGTTTCTTGATGACGGACAGACCGATGGACGTGTGGACACACGGAAATGGGCAATACAGATGAATGTTTGAAAACCTATACCAAAATTTTGTTTGTGCAGTCAAAATCCTCCAACATTACAAACTTTAGACTAAAATAAATACACTGTGACTTATTATGTATATGTCGAGTATAAAAAGAAAAGACAATTCGAATAATTAGGTTCATTTATATAAATTTATATAATATAAATTATATAATTTAAGTATTTTATTCACTGTACACATCTACTTATATTATATTATATATGTATAATCGACGTGTTATATATTAAACCCCCGGAATTCAGTTGATTCATTTCCGTATATTAAACTAGAACACAACATTCAGTCTAAGTTAGTTGTACGAATACGAATAGAATCATACTAATAACAACAATACATTTAGACGAATCAAATAAACCTATTCCATCACGTTTTTATGCGTAAGATCATTTATGTGTGAATCTTTTACTTCAAAATCGAACAGTTTTCAAAAAAACAGCTTTTCTCTAATCTAATTTTCTCAAGTAAATATCTTATTCAATGACGTTTTTATGCGTAAGTCATATCTAAATAAAATATTTGAAAGTGAATCTATTACAGGGTTGATAATTTTTCAAAATAAAAAAAATTATAGTAGAATGAAACCAATTGGAAACGGAAGATAATATAATAAAAAAGAAAGGAAAAATAAATTACGGGCGATCTGAGTTCGGGAAGTAGGGGCGGGGGTGAGTTTTTAAGGGTAAAATTCGGTTTATCTGAATTTCCGGCAAAACTACAAGTCCTATGGAAAAAAGTTAAAAAACAAAGTTGTAGGTAATATAAAGATCTACAGCATTTGTATTTACACTTTTTTCACATAACCTCAAAATTTATGTGAAAATTAAAATAACCAAGTCTTAGGTTTTTTTTTTCTCCGAAATTTGGTGAAAACTTACCTTTTTATGTTCCAAATACACTATAATTTTTTTGTTTTAAAATATTTATTTTTTCATCTTATTTTGAATAAATATCGAAAAAGCACCCAATTTTCAATCGAAAATTTTGAGGATATGTGAAAAAAGTGTAAATACAAAAGTTGTAGATCTTTTTATTACCTACAACTTTGCCATTTAACTTTTTTCCACATGACTTGTACTTTTGCCAGAAATCTAAATAAACCGTGTTTTACCCTTAAAAACCCACCCCTTCCACACTTCCCGTACTCAGATCGCCCGTAATTTATTTTTCCTTTCATTTTTATCATATTATCTTGCGTTACCAATGGGTTTCATCCTAATATAATTTTCTTCAACTTTTTATCAGTTTTTAAGGCTTCTCTACTCTGGTCTAATCTTACTCAAAATCAAAAAATTTTCAAAATCAAAAAAATTCATTTTTCACAAGTAAATATTCGTTCTCCAATTGGAAACATTTTTGATAAGTTGAATAAATTTTGTTTAAATTCAAGAATATACATACATACAAGAATTCCACAATATACAAATATTTTATATTCAGTATTTTATAATGCATTTTATTCATAAATTTGGTATCAAATATTCAAACTTATCAAAATGCACATAAAAATATCTATAATACTTTAAATTGCATCCAAAATCGATGTATAAATGTGATAGTAAATATAAAAAAAGGTTTAAAAAAATATCAAATCAATTAGTAAAATATTCAATAAGTATTATTCGTTTTTTTTAACATTTCATGTAATCTACATCCATTAAAAATTTAGCTTTACATCGCTTTAATTATTTTCAGTGAACAAATTTTACCATATCGTAATGAATTGTTAATAATAGACAAATATTATAAAATTTTATAGACAATCGTTAATTAAAGGTCTGATTTTTATAATCAAGAAATTTGATTATTATTTAATGAAGAAAAAACAGTGGCACTCCAGGAGTGCTGACAGAAGTGAAAACTTGAATAATCATTTGTGTTGTACCAAAAATGAAATCTATTGCTTTAAATTTTTCATTTTTATTACATTGTTTTGTTAGATGTATGATTAATTGAAAATTATTACCTAAATGGTAAGAAATAATCTACAATTGTAAATAATTTTTGGATTAATATAAATAACAATAAATTAAAATTTAAATTAATTCAGTAGGATTCGACATGAGGTCCGTTGAGGTAAAATGCAACTTTGCTAATCATACGACTGATGGTACAATAATGATTTAGTTTTAATTCGTAAAGTATGGATTTATATTATAAAAAATATTTTTCTCATTTATTTACTTCGATAAAAAATATTTGCGGATATTTTGTCATTAAATTTTTCGAAAATAAATTGCTTCTACTAGTCTCATACAACGTCTGTATCACGTGTAGGAGCTGCAGCTTTTATTATCAATAAATAAAAAGTGTCACACCTTATCAGACAAAACTATCATAGGAGAAACTTAATCAATTTAAATTATTAAATTTATTAAATAAGGGACCTAAATTTTGTTATTACTTCAATTTTAGCGGCTTTCCTTCACAAGCTCTGGATCTGAAGTAACTTTTTTAAAATCTTTAAAACTAAAATATAGACATTCAAATTCATGGGAAATACCCACGTATGACGCTAATTGTTTGTATCACCATATAAATAAAACTTTAAACATCGTTTACAACATAGGTATAGAAAAGAAAATAATCTTTAATAGTTTATGCCTTTTTTGTATTTTAAACAGTTTTAATGAACTTTTCAAGTTTTTTTCCGGTATTGAGTCAAGTATCACATTTTGATTTAAATATAGCTATATGGTCTGCTCGGTACTCTATTTAAAATTAAAAATCCGGTTCGAAACTAGAAGAAAAAAAATTATACTGATATATTCTGTGTGGGTTTCTTAAACTCTTTGTATTGTTGGAGGGAATTAGCCGAGGGTTATGAATGTAAAATTTACTTAGGAACTTAGACCGCCATTTCCCACATTCAGACCGTCGTAAACCGAGTGTGTGGCTAATAATGGTCAAAACTAATATTTTTTAAAAATATAAATCTCCTTATAATTATACCAAAGCTATTAAAAAGTTGCCAAATATAAAGATTATTTGTTAGATGATAGATTTTTAATCGATGTAAATAAATATATCGTTTAAAATATTCTCTTTATTCGCATTTTCTTTATGTGGTCGCTATTATCCTGCTCTCCCCCTAAAGTTATTTAAATATGAATTTATATTTTGAAAAAAAATTAACAGATGGCAAAAAATGTATAACTGGCATACAGTACAGGACAATATTAAACTTTTCTTCATTTATCGGTATACATGTCTGTTTAAACGTCTCGTCTAATTGTCCATTGGCCGTAGTATAATGTAATGTATACGAATATAAATTATATTATATACGAATGACTCGACTACTCACACACATATCGTTGTAATACTAGCTAGTAAGTTAAATTAATAAGCGTCATTAATTTTGACACAATCACATTTGTACTTATCACTAACTATTTAAGAATTTAATCATATTAAATTGGTTAATAAATACTTCTGTACGCTTCTGTATTCTTGTCCATTTCATGGACATTCTGATTTCTCTTCAATTACTTTTTTTTTGTTGTATATTATAAAAAAAAATCTGTTTCGACAATACTTCACAGTACGTTCTTTTACTATTATATACTTCAACTAGGAAAAAAGAAAACTAATATGTATGTAAATAAATTTGATAAGATAAATTTTCACGAGCAAGTTTCCATTTCAATTTTTTTGATAACATCTTAGCTTAAAACATTTGAAATTTTCAAAAAAAGAAGTTGCCGTATTTTCTATTATGGAAATTAATTAATGAAATCCTTTTATATACTCGACATTCATAATATGTCAGAGTATATTTATTTTAGTCTAAAGTTTGTAAAATAAATATTGACCGCACAAACCAAATTTTGGTATAGTAGTTCGTACAAACACCTAATTAGTCCATTTCCTGTTGTCCGCCCATCAAGATTCTTCAAAAAAAAAAAGAGATAACGAAATGAAACTTTGGTGACGTATTTTTGACATAAAATTTTTTGCGTAAAATGTTGGGATTCACCAAAATTTAACCTGAAATTTAGCTAATTATCATATATTGATAATTACAATACATATTTTTATACAAGAATATATAACTGTATAGACTAGATATTCATAGTATTTTATGAATGCTAATTAAAAACATTCCGAATAATGATATTCAATCATATGTCGAGTATCTAAACAATTAACACTGCTAGTTGTTATCTTCACTTGTTTTCATTATTTTCTAACGCTACGAACTTAAGACTAAATTAAATATATCCTCAGCTAAAATAATTTTCTTAATGTTTGATGATATTCATCTATGAAGCCATTGCTGAGGTCTTGAGTCTTGACTATGGATTAAATGTTTCTATTTCTTTATTATCAATCTATAGAATAAGGTTATAGATCTAGAATAAACTTATAAATTCCAACATCTTATCTCATCTTATTTTTGAGTCTCCGATAGTATCATCAAACAAATAGACAGACGTAAATATAACACAAATAATACAAATTCCTCGCGATATACGATTATTCCCATTTTTTGGAAATTAGATGAAAAAATTGCATTTTGTACATTTTAATCATATTAAATTTTTTAATAATTTTTTTGGTCTATCAGTTTATTTTCCCTGTTGATATCCAGAATAATCAATTTCAAAAAAATTCAAATCGCTTATGTAAAACTATCTTAAGCATCAACTTTAAAAATTATCATCAAAATCATATTTATATAGATTTATGTTAAAATACCCATTATCAAAAATATTTACCCAAGTAGCTATATCTATGGAATCTTTTAACCAAATGAGTTACAATTTGGGGCAAAAATATACATTTTCAACAATTACATAAAACAAAATTCTCTGTGATAGTGAGCTAACTTTATATTTCTTATGTTAATTCGTTCGGATTTTCAATTTTTCTTAAGTAACGATAGAATATTTCTAGAATAATCGATTTTGGCATTACTAATGTACACTTATAGCACGCATGTACCTATGTCATAAAATATCACCAAAATCGGTTGATGAACGGTTCATGAGATTCATTTAAGTGAAATTTCGAGCTCTGTATATCAGGAACAGTAATTGTTAAATAGAATGTTTCTAAAATGGAGCCATCCTTGATATTCCCACTACTGTTTTGCACGAATTTGTAAATCGTTTATTAGTTGTGGAACTATGCGTGTTCGTCTGAATGAGTTTCACAGAACAACAGACCGACGCACGCGAAACAAAAACTACTCAGGAAGTTCCAAAACGTATATAAAAAAATTTCACAATGGAGCGATAAAATTTTTTCAGCGAAATGTTTTATCAGAGCTACGAGGTAATAAATAAAAAATTATTTGTGTTCAAATGATCTTTCAATCTGATCATGCAAGTTTTTTCGATAAATTAGAAAGCATGAAAATGTGAAACTGAACAAATCAGGTTAAAACGTTTCTACATATTTTTATTTAAAATGAGTTTTATCAAATCTGATTCCTGTGGGTTAAATAAATGGACGTCCAAAAATTCAATGAGATCCATTCTGAACGACTATTAACACCCTATCAAAATCACGAATTAACTATACGATTATTTCGTGAGTTAGTAGAGAGTAAAATTTGCGAATTTATATGAATCCATACACACGCACACACACACACACTCACAAATAAACACATTCAGTACTTTCTTCAAAATAAGCCAAAGATTAGTTTTTTTTTTTCATGACAAGTCGTAGAGAAATCAAAGAAATTCTGATTTAAAATATAAGCCTTAAAACAATAGTTTTATTAGTAGGGACAGAAACAAAAAATTTAGCAAAAACTAATTAATCGCCAAATTTAGAAGCATGAAACCTTAATAATTCGAAAATTTCCTTTTAACAAGATATTATTAATTTTATACAGAAATTAATTTCAATTTTATATAAAGGGTTGTTTAATTTACAGCCTTTTTTTGTATACGCAATAAAAATTGAAAATTAAGTCAAAATAAAATTTGAAATTTTACTACAAAAGATAACAGGAAAATCGTTTAACTATAATTGTCACCGATTTCATTTGCAAGCATAATGTTTCGATAATCCAATAATATCCTTTAAAATAATAGAATGCATTGCAAAAGGAAATTAATTTCTACTTGAAGTGTTCTTGTAAGCCACTCTGTATTAAGTTAGTTTATTATAAAATAACGAAACATTATGAAATTAATGTGGCGCATAATTTTTTTTATACAACTTTTAATTAACAACTAATAAACTAAACAAAAATTTATTTAAATACCTCCGTTAAGATAAACCGGTCCCAGAATTGTTTTTAAATAACAAACAAACAAAACAGACACTTAATATTAATTAATAAGGAACGCTTAAAAGTTAAATATCGCACATTATTATTTTAAAAAGTAAACTGAAAAACTTATAATTATGTTTCAATTTTCCAAACGAACTTTTGTAAAACTTTTAAT
This sequence comes from Chrysopa pallens, assembly GCA_020423425.1. Classification (NCBI taxonomy): domain Eukaryota; kingdom Metazoa; phylum Arthropoda; class Insecta; order Neuroptera; family Chrysopidae; genus Chrysopa; species Chrysopa pallens. The sequence continues at coordinate 13,549,428 of CM035594.1, forward strand.
AAAAAAGTTTATTAAACACTCTCACTAAATTGTTATAAAATTTATTTTACCGTAATTTAATAAATGAAAAACCATACACATAAAGTTATATAATTTTTCGCCAACTCGATGTATCCGAACAACTTAATTGAAAATATTGTAGTATATGAGTCACTGTTTTCTTCTTTTTTTTTTGTATTGTTTTTTTGCAATCTTTTATTTGTAATTCAATGCCCGCAATATTATTATCAACTAAATGGGAATATTCTGTTAGTCGGTATATGATGCTCTTAGTGCTTTACTCTTGTAAAATGCTCTCGTTTCGTTACTAGGATACACAGTATAACGCTTGCGTATATCACGAGATAGATTCTCTTATAGTACTCGTAGTATATACATGTAGACTAGGCAAAGAATAATCATCGAGATTTGAAGTCATTTTCTTTTATACAATGCCGATGTAAATCACTGTAGTATTTACGAAAAATAAAGTCATTTTTAAAAAGTGTATATTATTGCATCTGTAAAATTGCAAAAAAATATTTAAAAATATTCCGAATATTTCAGAATGAAAATAATTAGCATTTTTCCTTGGAAAGCTTAAAAGAATACCAGAAGGCACCAACTCGGGTAGGTTAGAAGATATTTTAAATTATCATAACAGCAATTTTAAAATAAAACTCGGATCACCTCGAATTGGAATAAACAAATTTTAGACCTGGGTAAAAGCCGTTAAGAATGGTTAAAGTGAAAAAAAAATTATAGTCGGAAAAATAATAAAATAAGGGCGATTTGTGGCCGAAGAGTTGATAGGGGCGAGTTTTTAAGATTAAAACATGGTTTATATCAATTTTCAGCAAAACTACAAGTTCAATGGAAAAAAATAAATAGAACAGTTGTAGGTAATAAAAAGATTTACAACTTTTGTATTTACTCTTTTATCACATAGCTTCAAAAATTAGGTAAAAAATTGAAATTACCATGGATTTGGTATTTTATAATATTTTTTATCTTTTACAAAAAATATTATTTTTTTCACGAAATGTGGTGAAAACTTACCTTTTTATGTTCCAAATGCACTCTAATTTTTTTGATTTAAAATATATATTTTATCATCTTATTTTGAATAAATATTGTAAAAGCACCCTAATTTTCAACCGAAACAAATTTCAGGTTATGTGAAAAAAGTGTGGTATAAAAGTTGTAGATCTCATTATTACCTACAACTTTGATATTTGACTTTTTTTCTATAGGACTTGTAGTTTTACCGGAAATCGAGATAAACCGTGTTTTATCCCTGAAAAGTCACCCGTTTTGTGGCAAGTTTTTGAAGGAAAAAAAATTACATTCTTTTAGAGATTTTATAAATCCTGCAAAAACAGAACACAAACAAAAACACAAAACAAAATACCTTTTTTGATCTTTGGGATTTTTACTATAGTATTCAGTAGTCGATTATATAATTTCGCAGATTAAGAATTTTGGATCTTCCATAAGGCCCTGAAAATTCATTTTACACAATTTTTATAAACTTAGGTTCAAGAGTTGAAATAATGCTTTTACATTAAAATCTTTTATAGTATTTTTTTTTCTATTAGAATTAAACACCATAAAATTACTTACAATTTTTCTTCTTTTCAAAGTCCTTATTTACTGGTCTAATAAGTATAAACGTTTTACTTATTGAAAAAATAGCAGTACAAGTGCATATTTTCTTTTTTTCTAGTACAATATTACCTCATATATTTAATTTTATTAAAGTGTTTTTGGTGAAATAAAAAATAAAACGGAAAATATACTTTGATTTATTAACAATTTATATATTAATACTAATTTATCAAAATGAAGTTCGTGATTTTTGTGCTTTATTATCACTTACATACACAGGATGATTATGTTATTTTTTTTTTTATTAAAACAAATTACGTATTTAAGAATAATAGCCCGCATGTATTGAGCAATTAAAAGTTGAAATGGAATATTATTGTACCTATCTAATGGTAATATCAGAATATTATTGGGAAAATCATTTGTTCACGCGAGAGACGTATGAATATGTTTAGGTATTGCAAAAAAACATTAAATATTTTCTTCTTACAAAAAAGAAAGTTTTTTCTTAAATATTCGGTATAGGGTACGTATATAATGGCCAGGATAGTATTTCTGATTATCAGTCGAGTTGTGTGATACCAGTTGATAATCAAATGTTTTTATGAGTTAATATACCTTTATATAATTTGTTGAACGAAGGTTGGTCGAAGAAATTAGTCCAGTAAATTAACAAATATTATTGATTTGAATAGCTTTTTATGAAGAATTTCGAGGACAGAAATTTTATAAAAAGAGAAAATTCATAAATTTTTTTTTTAAAATAAAAATTAATCAGAATTTAACTAAAATAAGTGACAAACAGAGTTATTTGTTTAGATACTCAATATTTAATTGAATTTCATTGTTTGGACTATTTTTATTAGCATTCATAAAATACTATAAATATCCGTCTATACAGTTATATATGTATACATTTATTGTTATAACCAAAGTATATTTGTTAATTATCCAAATTAGAGCTAAAATTGTATAGAAAACTAAATCATTTGACGAAAAAATTTACAAAATATTTTTTGTATTTGAACTTTTCTTCCATGTTTTAAGTTGGGTCAAAGATCCATTGGGCCCAATGGACCGATTTTACTGATTTTCTTAAACTTAAACTCTCTTTTTATGTTTAGAATACCTCACCAAAATTTCAGCTTTCCTATCCCGTTTTGTTTTGGAGTTATCGTGATGACGGACGAACAGTCAAAAATGAACTAATAAGGTGTTTCTTTTAACATCTTTACCAAAATTTTGTTTGTGTGGTCAATATCAGGTAGCGTTACAAACTTTATACTGAAATAAATATACTCTGACATGCATGTCGAGTATAATAAAATTACCAACACTGATCAGCTAATTAAATTTTTGTAATTTTGTAAGTGAATGCAAATTTTTTTACTCTTATATTATATAAAATATACATAAATATATATTAAGGGTTTGTGTTGAATTTTACAAGTTTGTTGTAAGCTTCGTCAAAGCGCAATAACATTCATTACAACTGGCTTGTTGAGTACACATACATGTATCACTCAGTGAAAACTATCTCAAATAAGTCATACATGAAAATTAGTTCCAATGCCCATAATCATCATATCATGTCATTGTCTTAATTACAAACGTTTAATATGTTCCTTTTTTTTATTACAAAATTAAAAAAAAAAGGTTCTTAATGATTGTTTATCAATTATGATAGTATGGCTGATGGTACCTATATGAAATGGAGAAGACAATAATTCGAAAATGCAAGGAAACATTATGAACATAATTTTAATATCTACATGAAAATAAAAATTTTAATTCTTATCATAAATTATATAATATTGTCGTAAACAAAGAATGCAAATGTCTTTATTTGGTGTTTTCTGCTTTGAGAAAACTAAAGTTATAATTTTATAAAGAAAATTCTATATAAAAGTTCTATATAATTATATAAAATATATACACAACTTTGACAATATAAAATTCAATTGTATTCTTGCTCAAAGAATTGTTGAACACTTATTTAGTGTCTTTGGGGGTATGAATTTTATAATAGTTTCTGTAATATGTCCTCTGTACTTTAAGCAGGTAAAATTCTCCAAGTTAGGGTGTGTTAAATTCAGGTTCACAGGATGTATTTCTTTGAATGTTAAGTGAAGAGTTCCTTTACAAGTCTCACAAGTCAAATCCCTATTTAAAAATAACAAAATTTGCAAGCCTCATAATTTAATGTTTTTTTTTTTTTTATTATTATCTATTTTATTATATTGTTATTGTTTTTTTTTTTTTGTTTCCTATACGACGACAATCGTCGAATGTCATGATTCCTTTGTCAAAAAAATCTCAACGGGCCCCGAGACGAACTTCTTTTCAAAATTTCTATGTGTCCTTGTGTATTTACTAAAAATATTTTCTATTAAAATGATAAAAATATTTATGAATTTTGATTTTATTTTTGTCGTTTGAGAAACAAATATACATTTTATTTATTATTTTTACATATATTGTTACATAATTCTATAATTTATTTGGATAATGGCTGAATATCTATATCTGCTAAAGCCAGTTTTAATATAAAAAATTATTTCACCACATATTTTTTCTAAATTAAATATAGTTTATATTTCTCAAGGTAAATACGTATTAGACCCAACGCACATCAACAGATTTTCGAATCAGAATTTTTGATAAAAAACCTGATGTAACTACTAACATGTATTTTATATTAGACTCCGGATACGGTTAGAATTTTACATAAGATATCAGATTTTCTGATATGAAATTCTGATTAGAAAATATGTATGCATACATATGATGTTGTCTGAAGTAGCATCAAAATTTAGAATCAGAAAATTTTACGATTTTATCTGAAGTAGGCCACTAAGTAGTCAAAAATTTAATTAAAAAATTTATAAATATTTGTTGTTAATTGGTTCATTGTGTTTCGTTATACGAATCCGATGATATCCGATGATATGCATTCGCTTAAGATTTTTTTCTGATGTATGATCAGATTTTCTTATCAGAATTTCTTATTTCCTATGTCCGATGGTGTGCGCTTGCCACATATCTTAGTATTTCAACGTGTTTCGACCAATATTCGTTTATAAAACTATGTCAAAACAATACTCTGTTTATTGTATAAGAACACAGTTGCAGAATTCACCTTGAGTTTGTTTGTTTACCAATTAAGATAATCTAATACCGTCATCGAAGTAAGTACCTACACCACTTTGATTTACAATAAAAAAAAAGAAAACTTTCTTTTTTTTTTTATAAATACCTTCCACTAAACTATCAAAGATATGATCTTGAAACAGTTTTTTTTTTCTATGTGTCTCATGCTGTAGAAGGTTGATATAGAAAATGGTTTTTCTGTGACCAATATAAAACATACGTTATGTTTTCCTATGGGAGATAATGAAATGTGATCACGTCATCACGTGTGTATGTGAGTATTACCAACAACCAATATACATAGACCAAGAATCGACGAATATCAAATGCATTTGAAGACCAACCATATTTGACTGGATTCACACAAGCATATCATATCGTTGACAAATATAATTCTTAAATCTTGTAAATAAATTAAGAATTTTTCATATTTTTAAAAAGGGTAAATTATAGTCCTCAAAATTTAGAAATGAATAAATGAAATTTTGTCGATATATCTTTAAAAAAAACCAATTTAGAATGCTTCAAAGTATGAGTATTAGTAGTTTTACTATATTTGTCTTTTCGAGTTCAAATTGCATTATTCAATCAGATGCCCGTTGTCCAAAAGCTGAAAATTTCTAAAAATGTAAAAATTATTGTAAAAATAATTGTGTCCAATATTTTTAAATGGTGTCAATTTTCAGCTTCTGGAGACATTAGAAAATTTTACAGGTACTCAGAAAGAAGCCGTCCCAATTTTCAAAATTTGCGTACAGCAAAAGCTGCCATAATTATTCCATATACAAATTTTTAGAAGTATTTTTACAAATATAACGTTGTACAATTTTGGTATACTTATGGATATAGCAGTGTTAAAGATTTTGTGGTATATTAAGTAGCTAAAGCTCTCTATACTATCAATCATCAATAATTTTTCAAAATTAACAGATTTAAAATACCACAAAGAGGTTAGATAGTGCCGGATTAAGTTGCTGCTCAGTCATAGATGACTGGATTTAAATATGTGTGGACCTCCTAAGCGTGGATTGCTACGCTACCTACATGGTTAATCTGGCACTGTAGTAGCGACACATCTGATACTTATTCAATTTTTAGTGGTTTTTTCTCATTTATTAAATTTTTTAACCATATTTCATGAAATTTAGGTGACGTTATTTATGTTGGGCTCATTATATAGGCAACGTAAAATAACAAATTACAGAATTTCGGAATGAACTCTTTGATATTGTTCGCAATGAGCTAGCTCTTGGTCTAACGTGCTACATTGAATACGATGACTATAGTGTTTTTGTCCTTTTGTTCGTAGGAGGTCAACATTAAATATTAAAAACAGAGAGCGTATATCGAATATGACATAAACAAAACTATTACAAACTTGTTTACATACCTAGAATGTGTATACTAAAAATTCTTTTGATGTCACTTTTCTAGTAAATAAAAAACAAGTACACAACTAGTTTTAAAATAGTTTTTGACTTAAAATGACTAGCGTAAATTCCGGGGAGTTCGGGGTTTCGCTGTATTGAATTAAAAGTCTGGGGTCATTTGTATTGGCTTATTTTCCATTTTTTTGTCAGTCAATTTGACTGTTCTAATGAATGCATTAATTTCCAAAGCAGTGGACAAATAATTATAAATCTTTGGATATTTATAAACAATCCGTAGAATATCCGGAAATATAGCGCTCCAATACCGCATTTTTGTTAGTATCTTCAATATTTTATGGGGCTATAAACTTTTAACATAATTTAATAAACCCGTATATGTTCACATTTCTACATGTCTTTCTATGTATGAAGTAATTCTATGAGTTTTAACGAATTTAACCCCCTTCCTCAACGAGTAGACCATGTTAACATCGAATGAAGGCTAAGCAATTCAATTTGAGCAAATTATATGCTTTAGCACTGCACCCTTTATCTTGTCTTTTTTTATGTGTATATAAGATACTTGCTGATAAAGAACGATCAAATTGCTCCTTAACATTCTGGATGTATTAATCTCCTTAATAATATGATAATGAACAGGTTTTACTTTACTTTTTTTTATTCCACTAGTATATAACGTAACTAAGTTTATTAGGATGCGTGCATTATATGTCCGAAAAATAACGTCTGGATACTTATAGAGTAGCGAATAAAAATCTGTTAAAAAGGTTAGATAAACGGTTTATGGTTAGTCACTCTTGAATGGATACAACAACCCCTATATTATCACTACATTGGTACCATGTTTAATCATTTTTACTCCCATGCTTAGGTTTAATTTTAAGTTTAGTCTTGTGATTTATTTTTAAGTGTTTCGCAAAGACACGTCAATAATATTTAACTTTTTACTTATAAACTTACAAAATAATTTTTCTAAGGTTTGTATCATAACTTCATTTTTCATCTTTTTTTGACCAATTTGAAAATTGATGACCCTATTAATTTCAGCGTAAAAAATTCTTTAAAATATTCTTAGGGTACCATCAAGATTAATAAGTAGTGCCCCTAGACTGAAATTTTTTTCAAAATGATAGAAGTTAAAGAGATATACAACCGAACCTGTTAAAAAAACACCACCATATTCACTTTTTGGAACCTCTTGAACATATATAATTGGAAAATCTTGATTTTAATGGTTATTTTAGACAGATGTTTTTTTGAAATGCTTACGGGTCTATAAATTTCCCTTCAGATAGCGAACTCTAGGTCCCTTTTCACTTTATTGTACTACAATAGTGAAAGGGTGTATAATCCTTTCAAAATTTCAATATGGAGTTTTCCTACATTCAAAAAAGTGGTTTTCAGAAGTTGTGAGTGGTACCCATATCAAATCAAAAACTTTATCCAAAATTTACCAAACTTATGTGAAGGTTTTAGATAAATTGAACTACCAGGTGGCCCACGCTATAGTGGTTTTTGGATTTTTACGATTGTTTTCAAATATTGTATAATTACAGAACGCAATCCTTAAACTTATAATTGAAACATTACTCTAGGAAAATTCAAATGGACAAGAAAAATTGAACAATGCATATAAGGACACAAATTCAACTGTACATAATATATAGTATAGTTATGTGACACATTTCAGTAGATTTTTTAATATGTTGATGCCCCAAACTAATATACATTAATTTGTTAAAAATTACTTTCGTCAACATTCTCCTATATCGTCATTCTCCTATTTCGTCAACATTCCACACAGCAAAAAAAAAATTAGCAGTATAAAAATCGCAGGTAAAATGTTTTAATATAAATAAATAAATATTTAAACAAATATTTAATTGAGAACAAAATTATTTATTAACAAAGCATTTTATTTACAAAACACAATATACATAATATTATGATGGTAGAAGTAACAATAAATAAATTATCTAGATTGATGTATTATTACCTATAGTCTAGTTGAGCTATGAAAAAAAGTTAGAAAAGTCAGAAAAAAATTGAAGATAGGTTATTCGACGCGGAATAAAATTTTCTGAGGAAGACCATTTGTTTCAAAGAAAGCACAAAATTGCTATAAACAACAACTGAAAAAAGACACTACGGCTTCAAATTTTTATTTATAACTTGAAAACAGTAAAAAACAGTAATTAAAATTATAAGTATTTTTTTTTACTGTCAACAAGAAAATGAAATATTCGGAAAATTTAGATTTGAAAATTTAAGATTACTGAAAATAAAATTTTTATTAACATAATAAAACTTGTAAGGTTTTATAACAATTATTTAAACAATTGGAATAAAAATGTAAAAAAAAAAATTAAGATGCTTTTCAACCATAAGAAAATATTATAATTTTTAACAACTTTGAATTTTCATTTATTATTATTATTTTTTTTTTTTATTAATATTTAATTAAATTAATAATTTTTTCAACGGCTCATTAGTAACGATCGTGGGGGAGGGATTTTTAACGGCTGATTAGTAGTATTAATTATAGAGCTTGGGTTCCGAGAATGATACCATTTTGTAGGACATTTGCTCTTCTTTAACATTCTACAATTTTTTCGATTTTAAATATCACTTTTCGTTTTTAAGTTAGAAATAAAAACTTATGATCGCATTTTTTTCAATTTTTTGTTTATAATAATTGCAATTTTTTTTTTTTTGCTGAAAAAAACAATTTATTCCGCCTCGAATGAGCTATCTCCAATTTTTTTTCAGAATTTTCTTTTTTTTCTCATATATTTCACATTTCGACTAGACTATAAATAATAAACAACAGCTATTTATTATTGACCAAAACTATACAAAATAAAGTTATGTACGTTGGTACGTACTGTTGTTAGGTTGGGTTGATATTGTATTTAATATTTAGTTATAAAGTTTAAGTAATACTTATTGTTGGTATTGTTAAGGTGAACTAGTAGTAGCAGCTTTATACACAATGCACGATTTTGTTATTGAAAATTATAATTAACTTGTACATGGGGAATATTCCTTTATTTAATAACATAATAATATTGAAAGAGTCAATACGAATATCTACGTATATAGATAGGGTAAATTGGGGTACCGGCGGTAAGTATTCATTCGAGAGTGGTGCTTCTTAATTGTTGCGAGTTTTGATATAAAAAGTAGACTTTACAACTAAACTGTTAATTATTAATTTTTTTTTTAGTTTTCTGTTATTCATCTACAGTACTAAATCGGGAAAACATTTACGTACAATATTAGTAGATAAAATTGCTTTTGCTCTTTTTTATTTATTAATTTGTACATGTTGACACTAAATCGGCTAAAGACGGTCATTGGTTTGCTCTCAATTTTCGTTTCAAAATCTCTATAGTTTGAAAACTTTAATCTTTGAGAAAACTTTGCGAAAATCATACAAATATTATTTTCAACTAATTAAAAACTAGATTTAAAAAAAAATATACCTATGCAATTTGTGTGAGTTTCTGTTCAGACTCTTTTGAGTGGGAGTCATTTAAGGTTTATTTATGGGTAAAATTTTCTTAGGATTTTAGACCGCTATTTTCCTAAACGCGATCGCTATTCGCTACGTGAGTAGCTAACGATGGACAAAACAAATTTTTTTTAAATTTCACATACCTCTTTATAATTATACCAAAACCCTTAAAAATTTGCCAAATATAAAGATTATTCACATTTTTCCTAAAGTGATCGCCATTATCCCGTTCTCCTCTAATGTGTGTGTGTGTGTGTGTGTGTGTATGAAAGTAAACGTCCGTAGATACTTACTAGAAAACTTTTTAGTTTCCTTAGGTCATTAATTTTCTCGTAATAGCAATAATTTTATTGAAACTATATATTAAACACGATCTAAAATTTGTTCGTATATGAATTCCATCTATCGTCCAACAATTCATCAATTTTGTGGACAAATTTTTTTGCCAAACACATTTGTCCGCAATTTATCAAACAAAAACTAGTTGTTCATTAAAAATTGGTTTATAAGTAGAAAAAAAAATATTTTTAGTGATTGTTAATTTACCAGAGAATACAAAGCAAATATTTATGTATTGTAGAATAGTTTTGAAAAATAGGTGAAAAACTTTGATACCATCATGATCCAGAAAATTTCTTACGAAAACAAAAGTTGTTATATATAATTTTTTTTAATGCTTAACATAATCGTGAAAAAGAAAATTACATGGTTTAATTGATTCTATACAAATCTTAAAAAATTTTCAAAAAATCGGAAAATTTCTGTTGTTTTTAAGTTTAATTAATATTTTGAAAAACCAAAAATAATACTTATTTTCTTATTGAAAGGCTGTTTTCAACATATCGTGAAAAAATACAATAAATCAAGAGTAGGTTGACTTTCAGAACTCAAAGTGCTCAACTTCAAGGGATATCTCCAACAAATCATAAAATTTCTTTTATGTTTGAAGAAAATCAATTAATTACCCTTCAATAGCTTAATTACAATAGAAAATCTAAAATTTGTAATTGATTTTATTTATCTCCGATTTCGATAAAATATTGTTCACAAGGGAACTTTGACCAGTAGACAAAAAAAAACTACTATATTCGTGCTCAGAGAAATATCGTCTAACATCCGATCTTTAATATGAATTAAGTCTCAAAAACTTATTTGTGTTTAATTATTATATTATATAGGTCTAGTAATCCTGAAAATTGCGATTTACTCTCAAACTAATGCTTGTTTAATGAATTATGTATTTCATTTCCCAGATATTTTTCCTTAAAATGCACTCATCAATAGTTTCATATATTTCTTGTGAGCCACGAGGGAGTCAAAGTTTTACATGGAATTATGTGAAAAGTTATTCTCTGTAGTTTGAATATACATTAATACTAGCTGTTACCAAGCTGCTTTTAAGGGCAGTTTGAACATTATTCAAAAACATTATCTCGAAACATTCTTGCATCCAAACATTCTCTTTGGAACTTGTTTTGCTTATAAAATACTACCTGTATTAATAAAAAAAGAAGGTAGAATTCACAAAAAACTGAATATTCTTACTTTTATTTGTATTATTTTCCACAAAAACTTTTTCCTTGACTAAGCGTTTGTGCGTGTACGCCAATAAAGAGCAGTAATTTTTAATTTCAAGCTTTTTAACTTAGTAGTTTGAGCAGTACATTGATAGATATATCAAAATTTGAGCCACTCTTTCCTCATCTTACAATTTTTTGATGAATTTCTACAAATCCATTAATGATCATTTACGTTATATGAGACAATCTCATGCAAAATTTAAAGCTTTTATACCAAGAGGTTTATAATCTCCATTGGTATATCAATCTATCAGTTATCCATTTCCATCAAAACAATCCATTCCAATTGTTTATTAAAAATCTAGGAATTATATAATCGAATTTTCCATAAACTTTAAATTAGATTTTGTTAAATATTTAAACGGAATTTTACGTTTTTCGGGACAATTTTCCCAATTTTTATGTTCATTACAACCGTTTTCGACCTTTAAGGAATATTTTAAAAAGTCGCCAAATCAGTCCAACTGTTTACGCTTAACAACACATATAGAGATTCATTTTATTTATTTACATGATAAGATTTTTATATGAGGATTTTCATAAAATCCATTCTTAGTGATCGTCTACATAGCGAAATGAATAATTTTGCTAAATTTCAAGCCAATTCGTGTGTATAGTTTTAGAGGTATTGTGATAATGAGTGGTATTTCGCTTATATATAGATAGAATAAATTGTAAAAATGCCAAGAGCATTTTGGTAGAATTAGCTATGTACAGGTATTTAATTAAATACGTTGTGGCTTTAAATTTTAATAATTATTTTACAACATTAATATTTTACTAAATCGATAAATATTTGATTACATGCTTTTTAATAGTATTGTGTACGTAAACAATTTTTTATAGCTCATTTAGAAATACCTTTTTAATAACTAACTCTAGCAAATATTGAAGATACTAACAAAATCTTGGTATATGTGTTAAGTAAATTTATAGTCCATTTCTGTATATTCATTCGATGGACTGCTCACACGTCTTCCCGTCATCTAAATAACTCAAAAACCCAAGGGCATAGCTTGCTAAAGTTTTGGTGTCGTAAGCTTGACCAGAAAAGTGGGTTTCAACAAAATCGTTAAATGGATTCGTTCTAGCATATGTAGAGGTAAAGTTAGCATTTTAAGGGATTTGTTACCTCTCTTGAACAAAACGTGGGAAGGAATCGAGCAACATCTGTTTAAGTGAGTAATTAATCGAACCAAGTGAGGTATATGAAGATTTTCATTTTCATTTCGGGGAAAATTACAATTTTTAAGAACTTTTTTCTAGTTATGTTATCCGGCGTCTTAGTTGTGTATGAAAATTTCATCTATCCTAAAATCAAGCCAGTTTTTCCTTCATGCTTTGACTGTACCAAATTTTGTTATCCTTATAATTTATGTTAGTATTTCAGTCATGAAAATCTTTTATTTATTTGGTGTAATACTATTGTCAAGTTATAGTAGTGTAAATATTTGATTCATTATAAAAATATTATTAAATGATTTTGTAATGAGAATATTCAAACCAACCGAAACAAATATTTATTCATAGTTGATAATTTTACCCCACTTCGAAAAATTCAAGTTTCAAATTTGGTTCAATCTTTTAGCGATAAAAGCTACGTGGGCAGAAAGTAGAAAACTGAGTAATTATAATATTTGTATGAGTTATTTTACTGTTTTTCACAAAAATTATATAAGCAATTAACAAACTAACTAAACGTATACAGGAGTTTTATTAACTTGACTTAAAAAAAAAATTAGTTGAATTACAGAAAATGTTTTTAAACAAAAATATAATCATTGGGACGGTAAGATTAATGTCAAGTGCATACTAACTATCAGCAAAATGGATTATAGGATAATTTTCATTAAGTCCTCCGAAGTTAGTCCTGGAATCTTTTCTCGTAAGAATAACTTTGTGTTTTAATTAATTGAATGGCTTAAAGGAAACGTCTTCAACTGCCATAATTATTATTGCGGGTTCGATTCTTAGTGCGTCTGAAATTCCATTCGATGCTTTTTATTTTTTATTTTATTTTATGTCACTTTTAGACTACTAAGGTCATACTGTGACTACAGTGAGTATATTAAATACAACAATAGTACACACTGACGGTGTCTGATGTGAAAGATATCTGCGGTACATGCATGTATAAAATTGACTGAATAATCACCTGTATATAAATGTAAAACAGATTTTATTAATTTTTCAATTTGTGGTAATTTATATTTTATTTTTTATTAATTCAAAATTACCTTCACAAATTTTATTCGCTTAAATGAATAAATAAATGTTTAAAAATGCATTATTAGTAATCATATATTTGAGCAATATTTACGTTTTTTTAAATTGAAATTGCAAAAATAATTTCTTTGAACATGAAATTTTCAATATTAATTTCATGATTAGTTTTCATAATCTATATGGAAATAAGTATTTATTCGAGTGTTCTCATCATACATTTTTCTAAACTTGTATGGTATTAATTTAAAATGCCTAGAAAATATGAATTAAATCTCGGAATGCCTTCCAGTGGTTTTGACTGAGAAATCTATTAGGAAAAATTACCTGATTCTGAAGGTGGATGTTAGTCTATCATAAATTATTCATAATTTATTTATTTGAAGTTGGCGGGTTCAGTTTCTTAAGCCGTGTACACATGTGCAACATTCGTTCGTAATGTAACACCGTATCGTAAATATGTATTGTTTTTTAACATTACGTGTTACATGTTACGGTCTACAAGACCAATAGTTTGTAAGTGTTGCGATATATCGATGCCGCTTTAACATTGCATAACGTTCCATCTGTTTTTCAAGCTTCACTTTAAATGAATACTTTACTTTAAGTATTTGTTGATAAATTTCAAGCGTAATGTATTTTGTTCGTTCCACTCCAAATCGAAATATTTTAATACAATAAAAATAAAAATGAATAATCCTTACGTCTTTGCGTTTTTAAGTCCAAATTATTCGTAACTCCATCTCGCAACATCTTTCGATGCGATTCAATTTTACCGAAAATTTATGAGGCGCGATGTAATATCGTCGCGTATCAATTTTTGCTATACGACGGTGTTACACGTTCATGTTCACACAAAGGCTTCTGTTACGCGTTAGAGTAGCGTCACGGTGTTACGTTACACGCGAAGGATGCACATGTGTACGCGGCTTTAGGATAAAATATTTATTTAAAATTGAATTATTTAAATATACACACCAGTAATTCCAATTGATAAATATTTATTATCACTTAAATATCCATAAAATTAATCATATGATTGTCCTAAATTACTCAACTAATTACCTATAGCTATAGGTATAAAATTCAATTATAAAATATTCAATTACATGAAATACGTAAATTGATTGAGAATCACTGTCAATCATCTCAATGTTGTTAATTATTATTAATTATTTGTTAATATTATATTGGATAAATGACATTTACTTCTCGCTATGTAATCCGGAACATTTACCTAGGCAGAGTGCATTAGCTATTATGTTCAAAGATTGCATTATATTGATTAAATTTAATGTATAATTAATTAGTTGAATCTGTGTTGGATACTATATATATATATATATATATAATATACTATATATATATATATATATATATATATATATATATATATATATATATATATATATATATATATATATATATATATATATATATATATATATATATATATATATTTATATATATATATATAATATACTATATATAACTCTATCATATTTCTATATTCAAGTGATACGAAATACCTAAAATCACAGTTTGTATCGTATATAAACACTCAGATCTATATAATTAATTTAATTTGATTGAATATATACTCACTGTATTCACTATATAACTTTAGTAGTTGAACGGTTGAAAAGTGGCTTAGGATAAAAGAATAAAATAAAAATAAATTATATATTCATTAGTTGAAGTACTATATGATGATTATGATTTTTCCTTTAATTGCGGGGGGCGTTGGACCCCAACAAATGCTCTCCACCATTTACGATTCTGGTCCTTCTGCTTTTCTTCTCCCTAACTTTTGCTTTCCTCCTGAAGTTGTCAACAGATCTTCCCCATGTCATCCTCTTACTACTTCCTTGTGGGTTCCACTCCACAGCTTTTCGGCTAATGTTATTATTTACCTTCCGTAAAATGTGACCTATCCGACCGTACTTCCTAGTTTTTAATAATATCTGTAACGGGGGCTACTTGTGCAATTCTCCATAGCTCTGCGTTTCTGTCTGACCATAAGACATTTAAATTTCTTCTAAGAAATCGCCTTACGATTATTTGGAGTTTACTATATATCTTTTTTGTTACTTTAAAGAGGTATAGATTTCTTTATGGTTGACAAAAAGTAACAAAAAAGATATATACTAAACTCCAAATAATCGTAAGGGGATATATTAAATGAAGAATTTTAAATGTCCAATGGCCAGGCAGAAACATTAGCTCCAAAGATTCTTAGATGACGACGGTATAATTCTGAAAAACAAAATCTAGCTTTAGCAATGATCGGAGATATTGTGTAGATAAATTATTTAAATCGTTATTTTTATTCTAAAATACAAAGGCGAGGGAGTTACACGGGAACTTGGGTACACTGTATATAAAACAACAAATTGTCGACGAACAAACGAACACACTTTCGTATAAATATGGAAAATGCAATGGTTAAAAAGTGTCAAAAAATAAGTAAAAAGGATAATTCTCTCATAACAAAGTTTTGTATAATAGTTTATGGCAGATAAACAGAAAATAATATTTATGTATATTATTCTTATCATTTTAAATAAATTAAAACTTTTTTAAAAGTGTCACCAAAGTCAACCAAGTGTTTTGGAAATCCCTTTGGGATTAACATACATACTCACACTTATTGCAGTCTTTTTTCATCTTATTCTTTATAAATGTGCTTAATATTATGTGTCTACTGACACACAAACAAGTATTTCATTGAATGAAAAATAGAGAGGAACGATCGCAACCAACATCTATACTAATATTATAAAGAGGAAACATATGTATGTATGTATTTTTGTATGTAATTAAACACTACTGGACCGATTTAAAATATTCTTGAACCGTTGGAAAGCTAAGTTCATGGTTGAAACCACGTGACGTCCACTAGTTCTATATAAATAAAATGAATACTACACTGGTTAATAATTAAATTGTAGATTTTCTCCATTATAATCGAATCACCCTATTAAATTGGCCAAAAATGATCATAAGACAAATTGAGCATGTTGTTCTCCAGGCCTTTTACGACTGTCATCTCTATGTACACAAAATTACACACTAATTTTTATGAAAATATAACTCAATTATTGCAAATTCATATGACTCAATTATCTTCAATTCACAAAGCGACTTGGTTGTCATTTTGTTGTAAATAAAAAAAAAAATAGGCTCTGTTTTACTGGAAGATGGAAAATTTATTATATAAAATTGAAAAAAAATCATATCGTTCCACAAAATAACCACCCCATTCAATAATTTTCTCTTGATTGGCGGCACCTTTTCAGTGCCTTTCAAGATTTGCAAGGTTTGTATTTGAATATGGTAGAAATATCTTAGAGGAAAAAATCTAGTATCAGAATTGGTGAGTTAATTATTCAAATCCTCGAAACGATGTGGACCTAACTATAAAATATACCAAATTTGGATAAGAAGTTTATGTTTGCGGGAATATTTCATTCTTTGCACTCATAGTGAAGGTGATTGTAATATTTATATCAATAAATGTTTAACCAACCAAAGAACCAATTGAAATAAAAGAAGCAATTGAGTTATTTAATAAATTATAAGAATGGATAGTATTTATTCAACACTTTTTCCTCTTTATTCTCAGCTCAAACACCATTTCACAACTTCAATTGTAAGTAAGTGTGGCTGTAACAGGCTATTGTAATCATCATCAGATCTATAAACTAAAGAAAATAAAAATATAAAAGAAGAAACTCCGTGTAAGAATTTTTTCTCTAGAATTTGTTTTTATATCCACTCAAACATTGTTTTAATAAGAGCCAGTTAGTTATTTAATTAAAACTTGACACTAAGGCTCAGGCCATTGGAATAAAAATTAACTGTTATTAGCTATTTATTTGATTCTCATTTCTTAAATCTTTTTGCATATTGATTCAAATTTAAGAAAAAAAAGTGTGGATCATAAAATATTTTCAAATTTGTGTCATTATGTAACCCACAAAGAACAATAATTTGTTAATTATTCCAAATATGGGTATTTCTTACCTGTTTTCTTCAGTATTTTTTTATTCTCAGCAAAAACAGATAGATCGATTTTGCTGAAAACTTGACTTTGTTTATATAAAATATGCAAAAGATGAAAAATGATAAGATAATAAGAAATCAACCGCCATAAACTTGTAATTCAGAACAAGAAGGAAGGAAGTTACGTTGGATAGAATCAAATGTGAAAAAATTTCTTTAATATAGACGTCCCTGAGACCTAAAGGTTTGCAGTGGCCTCTATATACTTTTTAAAGCTTTTATTTAAGTTGAAAAGTATATGTTTGTTCTTATGAAATCTTGCAAATCAATTTTGAAGCAGATGTCTTATGCAATTACCCTAAAATTTTGTTTACTCGCTTAGTTTTGATGACAATTCATTTTTAACTGCGTTCCGTTATTTTAAATACGCTGTGGCAACACACCCAAGATGCCGGACTAGTTCTTTTTAATACACTTCTTCAATATGTGTGCCAAATGCTTGCTTCTTATGCTTGAAACTCAATTTTGAAACAGATATGTTCAACTATACCTAAATGATATAAAACATACATTTGTGGTTTTTTAGTCCAACGATAACTTAAAAATAAATTGAAAGTAAAAAACCTCTTTTAAAAACAAGTTTTTATTTAAATGACTTAAAAAAAAATACTTTTAAAACTTTTACGATCAACTTATATATGATATAAAAACTTATCGCGAGATTCAGTTGTGTAGATAGACAATTACATTAAATAACTTGCTGTGAATGAACTAGTAAAATTTTCAAACATAGTAAATGTGAGTACTTAAATCTCGCGACAAGCTTTTTTATCCTAGAAATTGTGTAATGAGGTTATAAGTTCCTGGAAAGAAATAGTTTCATTTTTTTCTGTTTAGCACGTTTAAATAAAAGCTTGTTTTATAAAATGGATTTTTACTTTTAATTTATTTGTAGATGAAGATGTATTATAAGCATATATGTATTTTGAGAAAAGAAAGTAAAATATTAAATATGTAAATTTTATTTGGAACACATTTTGAATAAAAAGTAATTTTCTAAAATGTATTTCAAATATAATAAGCACAAATATAAAACAAAAACGTGTGCAATTAATTGCACAGAAAAATAATTATATATTTTCTTAAAGACTTTTTCATTGAAGTTAAATGATTTTATTTTTAATTTTATTATATTATCATGTTTTATTTTAATAGTAAAACTTTTTCGAAGAGAACAAAACAAAAAAAAAAAAAAAAGAAACAGAAAAGTAATTTAAAAAACATATAATACATAAAAGTTTCAATATAAATTTTCGTTACATTTATACTTAGTTTATCCAACAGAAAAGCACATTTTTGCACTGTTAATTTAATAGATTATATTTTCTCATTGTTTATTGTTATATTTATGGTGAGAAAAGTGGTTGTATGAGCAAATATAGCTTTTTGTGTTTGGATTAATTTGACAAACAAGCGATGAGAAGGCACAAATGAAAATGATTTAGTCCCTGTTCCCATTAGAAAATTTGACGCTTTATAAATACCCAACTAGAAATATATAGCTAACTTATAATTCCTGTGAAAACTTCTTCCTCTACGAGAATTCGCGAAGTAGACTTTTTTCCATTTTTAGAGACAATTAACGAATTTTAAAAATGTTAAAGAACATATGCTATGATTTTTCGTAGAGGAAAATGTTGTTTTAGATTATCTCTGTAAACTTCGAATTAAGTAGAACCGTTTGTTGGATAAAGCAGGATCAAATTTCATTTTTTCAAAAATCCTTTTTTTAAACTATTCAAAAGCCTCACATTGCGAAGAAAATCGTTTTTGTATGTCATTTCACAGTTTTTTAAGTTTAATGTCATGTCAAATAATCATTTAGAAAATTTCAACAGAAAGTAAATTCAACATCTACTCGAACGTATACGCTTAATATAAAAATGAATTAACAACTAACAAAGTAAATTGTTTAGATGCTTGACATATGGATGAGTATCATTGCTTGCAATATTTTGAATCATTAGAATTTATAAAATACTCTAACTATCTAGTCTACACGGCTATAAATATGTATATTACAATCATATGATATATATAATGTACTCATTAACTGACTTTGAGCTGAGATTGTGTAAAACCTAAGCATTCTATGAAAAAATGTTTCAAACAGAAGTTGTTTATTGTAAAAACAAATAATTTTGGAGCTTTAATTTTTCATCTAACTTTTATGGTTCAAAAGTTGGATTCCAGATTGGACACAAAGGACCAATTTTCCTCATTCACCAACTAAATGCACTCTTTATGTTCAAAATACGATACCAAAATTTCAACCCGATATGTCTTTTCATTTTTTGAGCTTGATGACGGACAGACATATGGACTAATTAGTTGATTCTATGAACAATAACACCAAAATTTTGTTTGTGCTAGGAATATTTTGTATCGTAACAACGAGACTAATATTCATATATCCTGGCATATTTGGTGTCGAATATTAAAACCGAAAGTTTAATATGATTCTTGCATAAATTTTGGGACACCCTGTGTTATAAATAAGCGTGTTTACTCAATTTATGTCTTAAAATTAAATGTAACTAACTGTAATGGCATGGATATAAAGTTGACAGATGATGAAGTCGCTGACATGACAATATTGACAAGTTGGTGAAAAACTTAAAAACATATTTTTTCATGTCAGCAATAATTCTAGGTACTTATAGATAGATTTCAAACCAAGTAAATATTGAAATAAAAAGAAAATATTGTTTAAAAGCTTTTTGAACAACTCACATCTCTCACACATAGATAATATCAGTTACAACTCAACAAATATAATATTATTCTTTGTCTTCAAATTATATTTTCACTGCTTTATATTTTGTAACATTTCTCGTTTTTTTTTTGTTTTTTTCATTTTGTTTCAATATCACTATGCCTTTTTATTTTATTTTTTTCTCTCGTTTGCATGTATCATTTTGTAACTATAGATACAACATGTAAATTGCCTGTTTGATGATACGTCAATCGAAAATGTTTATTATAACGAACATCATGTGTCAAATCCTTTTTATTTTCAAAATACTTGGTATTAAATTTAAAATGATTGCGTTTTATCATTCATTCATTTTTTTGTAATGTTAAAAATAAAGGTATGAGTATGTAAAGCTGAGCCGGTGAACTTTGTAACATCTAAAATAGATTTAATTGTTAGTCTTCATAAGTGATCATAATCGATATTATTGGCCACATCATGTACACTTACGATTTTCATTTGGTTAATAAATGAGAGTTGGTTGAATTAATACAACTCTATATATAAAAATCTATTGTGGATTATAGATAAAAAAACGATTTTAAATGCTAATGAAATACTCTTGTTGGCCATTTATATTTAAATAAATTTTGTAGGTACTGTTTTAAACCTTAAATAAAAAATAAAAATTATTTTAGTTTAGTGATGTATGAAAACCTGTCTAAATTTAAAAAACTTATATGCTTTGAAAATTAAAATATACATCCCAGTAATGAAGTAATGAAAAATATAAAACAACTGAATTTTGAACACGTAACATCTAGTGGAAAAATGTTCACATTAAAAATGCAAAACAAATTTCTAAAATTTACAAATATTTGGGCTACTTTTGGACCTAAATTAATTAATTATTTGGTATGCACAATCTTGACATGAAAATGAAGGGCATAACGAAACGTTTTCAAGTCAAGATTGTACATAACAAATTATATTCCATTAAGATATGTATTTTAGGAAAGAGGCATCTATCGACACCACCAAACCCGGTAAATTTTATAAATTTCACATAATCGCACGATATGAGATCAGTTGTACTTCTGTTCAGTTTGTTTCTGTCTGAAATTAGGTTAAGCATCAAATGCGATGTATTGAAATTAATCCAATATGACAATTTCCATAATTATTTGCTGTGTATTACGCCCTTAAGATTTCTTGTAATAATAATTCTCTGATATTTAAGAATTTATTTTTATATTTAATTACTTATTTTTTTTTTAAATTTTACCCTGTTTTTATCAATGAAAGAATTTTAAATTAATTGTATAATCTTTATTTTAGATAGTTTAACAATTAAATGGTATACATAGCCTAATCGTATATTTATTTGTGTATTTTAATATATTTTTAATTAAAATCCAACCACGTACACACAATAAATACTTTCAGTTCTTTATACCTTCAAATAACAATCCGTATTATATCCATTTTTAATTATTTAAAATGTATTTGATTGTGTTGTGTACCGTAATATTTCTTGCATGAAAGGAAATTTAAGAATAAAACAGATTTACTAAATTTCAACCATAAGTTGAATGTTAAATGGGATGTACCTTAATAAATAAAGATTAAAGGTTTATTCATACTTATCAGTCATGTCACAGTTCAATCATTTCGTCTCAGTCAGAAAAAATATTCTGCTGACAAATCTAATAAAGACTAACTATACTTGTCCACAGTCACTGGGATTCAGTCATTTTTAAATTCGTCGCCAACGATACATTTACAATTTGACTGACGGCGTTTTTTATTACGTGTAAGTATGGGAATACACAAACCATTAAAGGAACATGAATAGTTTGAAAACTGAACTGTCACACAACGGACACTATTAGATTTAGAGACTGTATATTTCTGACGGAGATTGGCAGGTGACTGAGCTGTAACCAGACTGACATACGTGAATAAATTTAATAAATAATATTCAGGATAACTTTTACTGTAGTCAGGTATGCCTGGTAAAAGATGTAAGGGTCTTATTTAGATTGATTATGATTAAAAAATTTTATAAATCAATATTAATAGTGAATATCGATTATTATTAAAAAGCGATTTATACCAGGATACGTTTATGTGTTCGTGTGTAATAAGATCCTTTATTTGAACAGGATTATGCAACAACCCAATATGTTGATATAGAAATGAATGAAGTCGGTAAGTATGGAATTTACCAACTCGACAATCCGTTATTGGTGCCATCTGTTGGTGTATTTGTAAATAAAGTTTGTATTATATTAGATCTACTGTTTCTACAATGTAAGCTCGTCTGTTCATTTTAAAGCATTAATTCGTTTTATACTTCCAAGTATCAACGATAACGCTATCCAACATTTTTTTTTTTGTAATGATAACTTTTTGTGCACAAAATACTTATTTTCGATATATTTAAAAGGGCAATCAGTAGAATTTTCAAAAGAAAATAAAAATTTTCAACTGATATATACTCCCAAATGTATATTAGTGTAATACATATATACACATATTATAAACAAAGCATGTTAATTTACTCCTTAATGAAAATTAATATCTGTACAACCATTATGATATGCGTGAATAAAATAAATAGTTTAATTTAACTGTTAATTAAGTTTGTGATATGAGTTTGAATGTACAAAATAAAGGTAAATACATGAACTGACTGTACACAACACATTCACATACTTTTGTAACTATTAATTTTCCTTTTCAAAATAATGTAATCATTTATATATAAACTGTACATATTTACTTCAGTTTTATTTTTCAGAAGTTTAATACAAAAGTTTAAATGTACAATTTATTATTACATATTCATTTACAGGCTGGTTTTTATTTATTTGACGTTTGGAAAAAGTTAACGGTTTTTATAATTTTTGAATTAAAACTTTTTTTTTTTTGGCACGCTTGACTAGGAGAGAAATCTGATAAATGCGTATGGGAGCGTTATGAAAAACGTGATCCTGAGAGGCGAGCGGAAGTTGGGAGGGAGATATAATTTAGTGAAGATAGAAAGAAAGAGTATATATTCACCCACACACACACACATATATCTATATATATATATGTATATAAATATATATATATATATGTATATATATATATATATATATATATATATATATATATATATATATATGTATATATATATATATATATATATATATATATATATATATATATATATATATATATATATATATATATGTACATGTTTATATACGGAGCTAAAGAAGTTTTACTTCAGTGGTATGGTCTAAAGTACACTCGTATTTTTTTTTGTTTCCAAAATCTATGACTGCTTAAGAAAAAAGTTATTGATTCAAGTTATTTAATAAAATAATTATACAATCAAGTGGCTTATTCCTAAAAATATGTGTATCCGATAAGGCTAATTAATCAACTTTTGTTTAAAGCAATTTTCTCGACTCAACTTTTTTTCAAGTTTTGTGTAGGTGCGTATTACGAAACAAACATCCTGTATACATTTTTAGGTAGATAATTGAATACTTTATTTGTTAAACGTTAGTGTAGAGTAATTATTGTTCATCGTTTCGTTTATAGTTAACTTCAGTCCATATGTGTACTGGTACAATATCAATCAAAGAAATTGAATTTATTTGTATGAAAAACATGATAGAAGGTGACAATAAAGTAAATCTGAACCTGTTTTTTTATTTTGCAAGAATATGTGTGTTTATGGAAAACTTGAAAACCTTATAAGTGAGTTTAAGTTCGTGAATGACCAAAAACGTTCTTTTTTACTATGACCCAACTTTTGAACTATTCATGATCGAAAAAAACAAATATAAAAACAAACAACATTGACTATATTAATTAATATCATCACCTTCTCGGGTATTACAGGTCTGTTGCCAGGTTCCGCTCAAACAACAAAGTAGTAACACCTGTAGGTCATTAAATTTTTTATATTTGTTCAAAACATTGAATTTGATGTATATCTGTTCTAAAATTGTTTTAATATTATAAAATATGGAGAGATATGCAATAGTAAGTTTTATTTATTACATTAAAATTGACCAAAATATAAGCTTGCAGTTTATTGTAATATCTATATTAATTGAATATAGCCATTAACACGTTTTGAATTCGGTGCCATAGTCAGTAGATCATAGATTTTCTAATTTATGGAAATTTCAACAATTTACTCATTGTCTTAAATGCTAAATAAATCTGCCTGGCGGCAATTTATTAAATAATTTGATCATGTTTATTCAATTGTCTGTCATATGATTCAATAATCCGTAGAAATGTGTATTCGTATGTTTAGTACGCATATCGTTACAGCTTGCGTACACTATAGTATATAGTCCAAAAGTATACTATAATTTTTTTTTTTTTTTTTTTTAACAAAAAAGCAAATTTTTAGTTCTAATTATATGGAAAAAGGGTTTAATTAATTAAATAAGAAGTTTCGTCAATAGACAATCAGGCAAACAGACACTACAAGTGAAAAAGAAGAAAGTAAAAAAGGCCATTTCTTTTCTTTTGACGAAATGGTCAATCTGCGAGATTGGTCAGCGCTAACATTTTATTATTTGGTGTACAATCAACCCTTTTAAAATATTGTATCGTGTGCAAGTAAAATTTTCCTCTGGAGACTTATAAACCGAATTAAATCTTATTTTGGTCACAGAAACTGTATTTATTATATATGTTTATATGTATTGTTTATGGATTTGAAAATTTTTGACGGGGTACCAAATCTCAAAAACGGGAGAACACAGGGTTTATCGTAAATTTATCTAAGCGTTGGGTTTTATTTCATTTTTATTTGAATGCATTTGTTTTCTTTATAATGTATTTCAAATTTGAAGGTAATCTTGAATCAAATTTGAACAAGCCGTGAACAAGTGCGGCTCTGCACTAAGAAAATTTCATAGAAATCACAATAAATGTTATAACTAGCTGAACTTGAACTGTATTTACGAAATATCAAAACTATTAAGTACGGATACATGATAGATAAAAAACTAGGTAACGTTATGCACAAGGTGGGCTAAAATAATAACGACATGGAAGCTAGAATATTATAACGAAGGTAGTTGGCAAAATTCAGTTATTGAGTTTTGAATATTTATTCATTTTATATATACTCAAATACCCTCGGTAATCCGTCTCCTATCTTATCCGACACCCTTGTAAATCCAACATCAATTGTGTTGATTTATTTAGTAAATTTGTACTTCAGCGAACTTATCATTGAATTTGTAATTTGTCGTATTAGAAAATACTCTTTTGTGAAAACCCACGGACTATAGGAAGTCTTTGGCAGATAACCTGATATTTATTGTATTGAAAATTATTCTACAAAGCGGGAAGGTAATGGCTAGACAATTCATAAAAACATAAAGGCAATCGTTTCGACAATCAATATTGTAATTATAATCCTTTTTATCAATATTTTAATTATAATCCTTTTGTATGTGTAAATGCATGATATTTATTCAGACAGTTATGTGGTTACCTGCCACTATTGAGGTTAAACTATATCGTCATTTATTAATAAAGTTTTTATGTGTTTAAATAACTTCTAAAACATTATGCATCATACAAATTCATTATAAAATTCCAGTGGTTATATTGAAAAATATTCACTGAAAATAAATGTAATTGTATTTTATGCATGTATTATCAAATCATAAAAATTGTATTAAAAAGTTTTGTCATATAGTATTACCACCATTACTCTCACTTCTAACAAAAAGCCATGGATAGGAATCACAAATTTAAATAAGTTGTACAATAATTGTAAAATGGGTGGAACTCTAACAAAGAACTTTCTTATAATAAAGTTGAAAGAAGAAAACATTATTATATAGAGTTATCGAATTTGGGTTTCCTAAAACAATATCAACATCAAACTGTTTCTTGTAATATAGTTAAAGAAAAAATTGACAAAGACTACCTTGGATTTCAAAATTGAATTTTCAACATTAGTCAATTGTAGTTATTGAATAGATTTCTTTTTCTTAAACAAATGAACGTTTATAAAATTCTCGCTTACTACAGTTAAATCCAGCATCAAACCATGCATTTTATAAAGACAGCAATTGTATTTTATTTTTGTTTATTAAGACACATCACTGTGAACTTAATTTTGAGTTTTTGGGATCGGGGAGAGTTCAATTTGGCCGCGTTCTTGAAAATAAGATTTTTGCGTTTATTTCGTAAATTATTAGGACTACGCAAATTTTGTCAAGGGTGTTTTATACATAATACTATTATCTTTTCCCTTTGATTTCTTTCCTAACATTTAAAATGCAAAAGTTGTAAATGAAAATAAACTAGTGGTTCTTTAAACGTACACAAAATTTAGAAAATATCTGACACAATCCAAAACATGATCTTGCATAGAAATTATAGATAGTATTGTGGCCTGGTGGTGAGAAAAACTGCTTTCGCAACAAAAAGCCCCGTGTTCGAAACCGGTTAATATTTTTGGTTTAAAGTTTTTTAGAAAAAAGTTTATTGTTTCGGGAAATACAAATTTTCCAAAAGCTATACATTGAGATTTCTGAATGTGATCAATAACAAGACATTCGAAAATTGCAGCAGAACATTTAAAAAAATATATATTCTAACATTTCATTAATTAATTTGGTTTTATTTGAAATACGATACCCTTTAACTGTTTAATTATGAATAATTTGGGAAATATGCAGTCTTCAAGACGTATGATTATCCCTATTAACAAATAAGAGAGACTAAGTAGATTGCATTAAAGTAACAGAAGAGGTGAAAACCAATTTTTTGTCGAATATCATACAAAAAAAAAATTCTTTTAACACTTAAAAGTAAAAATTAAGATTTTCAAAAAATATGATTCGAATTTAAAAAAAATAACAATTAAATTTAAATAAAATACCTCTTGACCAATTACCCTTTCAAGTCATCTCCAATCGTATTATTCCTACAGAATGGATTCACTGGCACCGATTTCGAAATGTAATTGGTCACGAGGAATTATTTGTTAAAATTTTATTTATTACTTTTTTGTTCCTGTTTAATTCCGTCAGTTTGATTTTTTTTCGAAAAATTTAGATACTAATGCACTTTTTGTACATTTTTTTTTATTTTAACAAATCTAACTGATAATCGATGTAACTTTGTTTTAATGAAATAACACAGTATTATTTTGAATTGTTAAATTATGGTTTTTTTTTCATTAAAAAACACATTTTCTAAACATAAAATACGTTAAACGTTTTTCGTGTTTCCATTCTTATCGATTAACGCTAGTAGATTTTTTTCAAGTTGATTGTTCCAGCACTAGTGTATACGTAATTGTGGAATTAGGAAATTGCTTACGGCTTTTATTGTTGTATATATAATATATATTTACATTATGTATCCCTATATGCATTTCATTGTATACAGATTTCAACCACAAGAGACTGGTTGGATGGTGCAATGTAACCGATTACATTATATATACAAAGAGGTATAATGTACTGTACGATATGTGTAGAAACACTAAATACTATATTATATGAACTTGCCAATATAATTTGATCCGATTGGATTGATATTTGAAACTGTATGATATTGTTCATGGCCTTAAGAAAATTATTGGTTATGTTAGGTATTAATCATTCATCAATCAGAAACTGATCCTTGATAACGATATAACCATTATCTTAAGTAATTAGTGATAATCAATCGTTTCAAATTAACGTTTGGCTATCTGGATTACGAAGTTATGGAATCTCGGTATCTGCACTTTGTCAATTATAATTCACGCGGTATATAACTCATTAGACTGCCCTAAAAGAGAACGTAATAACCGGCTATGATCGTGGAGATGTTCTGCAATTTTTCTCCTACTACTCCAGACCTATGTCAGTATCGTTCCTTTCAAGAAAACGATCCTAGAAGTATTTATTACCTTCCAACTTCTAGTAATGAATCAAAATTCCACCTTACACTCTGATCACGATGATCTTATTGTACAGGTGGCGTTATATAATTAAAGATTTAGAATAATGTGGTGTGAGTTGCCTCTGTTATAGACGCATCTGCCTGAGGAACGAAGATTAAACCTCATTATAATTATTATTAACAATCCAAGGAATTTCAAGTATAACCCACTTTAATCATATAACAGACCAAAAATATTCTCATAAAGAAAAGTCGAATACACTATTAAGTCGCCACACGAACCCACAGACTGTTTAAAACGATGAAATGAGAGAAAACAAAACGGTGAACGTTGTTTAAGAGTTCAATATTTCATGGCAAGATCACTCACAGAGTTAGTTACGTGCGATGTCTGACTTCATATTTAAATGTCAGGAAAAAATGAAAACATGTGTAGTATTCACACTAGATGTGAAATCTTCAAAAATGTGAACTTAAAAAATAAGGAGACAAATATAGAATTTCAGGAGTTGGATAATTGTAAGGTTTATTTATTATGGTATTGATACTAAGTTTAAAATTATTATGCATTTTATTCACATATATGTCACATACATCACACTTATCCAGTATCCGAGTTTGACTTTTCTATAAATAGTTTGATTAAAAATATTTTTATTAAAATAATGAACTATTTATACAAACAATTCAAGTGCACAATACACCGCGGTTGTTATGTAGCTTTTACACAGGCGCATACACGCATACTAACCCTGATATAAACACTGTATAATGCTTTCCATCTCATTCTCGCACATATTAAATGCTAAAGATACTTCTAGAGCATTCTCTCGCTCGTTATTTGGTAAAGATGTATGTGGTTACCTTTTAAACTATCGCTTTTTGATTTCATCGAGTTTAAAATCACACACGATGCTAAAGTGTGTTTCAAGTTTTCTTTTCAAAACTTTTTTTCAAGTATTATAGATCAACCTACGAAAAGGGAATGATATATGGAATGGGAATCAGTATTTGATAATAATTATCTAGGGATGAACAGGGGCTTGTAATATCTATATTATCTTGCATGCTTTAATACAGTATAGAATAATATTCTCCATATTTACTAATAAAAACAGAAAATAATTCTTAATTTCAATAATAAATAAGGGTATATTACCTAATGCCCTTTATAAGTGTTATATAATAGTTATTTATTAATAGTCCTCTCACTATTATAAACAGATTCATACAATGTGGATTGAAAAATTGAAATTTTTCTTGCAGAATTTCAATGTTGGTTTTTATAGAACATAAATCTTAAGCTAAATAGACTCCTAGTTAAAATTTATACAATATAAGTCAATAAATAATTATTCAAATTATTACATTGTAACAAAACATAATATAACAAAGCTTTACAATTAAATATTAACCAATTAAATTTTATTTTGCCGATTCCTGCTCCTAAACTTTCTTTCTTTATGACAGTAGAAGAAAATTCTATTTAATTTCTTACATGAATTATGGAGAATTTCCCCAAATAGGAGAAATTTAAAAAATAATAAAGGTTTTACCCTACTTATCTACATTTCGTGAAAAACGCCTCGACGTTCTAGGAGGAGAGAGGGTGAAACTCTATATTTTTAGCAGGCATAGAAAAATTTGATATTTTTAGGAATTTCTTAGTCAGAAAAAAATTTTAAATGATATTTACATTGGCATCTACATAAGATACCTAAATTTAAGCAAAATTATATGATTAATATTTAAGAAATCGTAAACATGTTATGATGTTTGCTGCGTTGCATATTATATGACTATATAGAAGAACCATTTATGACTCGAATATTTTTATGAACCTTAAGGTTTATAAAATATATCAGTACTAGCAAGAAATATAAAAAGAACATTAAGAGAGTGTGGCAAACGAACGTTGTGTTCTATATATATATGAATATATACACGATTTGCAAATAATATATTAAATCGTTAAAAATAGTACTTTACCACTATATATGCTAGTAGTTCTACTATTCATACCATTTTTGGTGGGGTGTTGGGATAAAGAATGTTACTAGTCAAGCTAGCAGAGCAAATATGCCCAAAATTAGGTGCTGAAAAACTAAATAAGGTGCTCAAATTTTTAATTAAGAAATTGAGAAATGGCACTGCTACGATGAAATCACGTTGCCAGTACAATGTAAAAAAATAGCCTTTATAATTTAAGTACTAGAACTAGGTGAATTTTAGGTGTTTTTAGGGTGTGAATTCAATAAATCAATTTAATCAAAATAACTGCACTGATTTATTGACATAAATCACTGCATAAAACAGCGTCAAGCTAGCAGTGACATCCAGGTATAACAGAAAACAGTATCCGAAAATTAATATAAATATGGTTAAAATAAGATGGTTCTTAGGTGCTTATTAAAGGCTGCAACCAGAGACTGGTTTAGCAGTCAAGTGAGTAAAGGAACAATTACATAAAAAAGATGTAACCGGCTCCACCAACAATATATTGTTAGAAGGCCACTTTGTCTTCAGGCGATTGAGTGTTCTAAAAGAGGATACAGAGGATTAAATAGTATAGATAAAAGGAACGCGGATGCTCTCTTAATATACTGTAGGTTTGTAAAATAAAATGAAGTGCTCAAGTTTATAATTAAGAAAATTGAGATAATATGATGCACTGCTGCCGTGATATCACGCAGAATGAGCAATGTGAAAAAATAACTTTTATAATATACTGTAAATACCAAAATAATGTGCTTTTATAGTGTGCCTGGAATAAATCAATTTAATCAAAGCTACCAAAAAAAAAAAATCCGTCCAACATACATGTATTGATGATACTTCATAAAAGCACCTCAAAAGCATCTAATTTCAGTATTTACATTATACTAAAGTTTTTTTTTTTCAGAATTTCTCTGCCAGCATGATATCAAGGCAGCAATGCATCTTAATGACATTATTTTATTTTATTTTGCAGCAACTAAAAAGCCACCAAATTTTCAGCCAATTTTCAATTCAATTCTGGAATACATTGCTATGCTAACTTGACTAGTATTAAAGCATGACTCTTTACTGCACATATACGATGTGTAACGTACTTACATACTTTGTAGTATGAATTCACAAATAAATATAGTTCGTTTTGTGTATTTTTTTATTCATGCCATTTATAATATTATTATTACAAATAATATTCTATTGTACAATATTATTATCATTGTACGAATAATAATAAAGTGTTACACAAAAAATATTACAAATGAACAGATAAAAAAAACTCTGGAATGAACTTCATAGAACCTCTATATACATGGTAACCAAAATTACGAATAGAAGCTTGGTGCTTGTAGTCTTATATCACAACTCACCTAGTTCTAATATCTTTATCAATATATAACATTTGCCTAATCTGAAACTCTTTTAAAAAAAGTTTTAATTCCTTAATTTTAGTTTTAATAACCGGTATTGTCAATTTAAATACATTTACATTCATATTACATTACTCGATTTCTCTAATTCGGTAAAAATATTAAAAATTGCCAAAAAATCGGGAAAAAATTTTGATGCTGTTTTTAAGTTTTCTAGGGTAATTAGCATCTAGGAAAAACAAAAATAACACTTACGATCAAAAACTATGCATCCAGTTGTTAAATGAATGTTATTTTTCAAATCTACCGAACAAATTACCCTTAAAATACGATCCAGGAATGAATATTTTGGATATATTTCTAGTAATATCTCGAAAACTAGCAATGCGATCGTGAAATAAATAATATTTTTCGGATTTCCAAAACTTCAATTACCTATGTAAACTGAAAAACTGCAATTAAATTCTTTTGAATTTTTATGCTAATTTTAATTTTAAATTGTCTGAAGGGCCTCAAGAACGACGAGGTACGAATTTTTCACCTATTTTTAACGGAACCTTAAAATTGGATTAAACTTGCATTAAAGTTCTTTCTAAAAAATTTTGCATCATTTTCCCCAATCAAACACAAATTTTCGTTTACTGTTTTAAAACATTGTATTTACAAGTTGTATTTACAATTGTATTTACAATTGGATATATTTGTATACAAATACTGCCTTAAAAACAGTCTTGTAAAACAAAACAAAAAACATCAAAATCAAAAATTCCCACCTCTATTTTTTCGTTACATTCACAGCATGAAGTAACCCATAGAACTCAGAGGCGTGAGACCCAGCCCCGTTTTTAGTTGTAGCACTGTGGGCACTGCCTACGGGCCCCGCCCAAAATTTATTGTTTTATTCAAATACCTATTATATTACGAAAAAAATACCTTTGCTATTCTTTTTGAATTTTATATCCGAAATTTGAAAATGGAACTTGTAAGCAGCGATCTCATTCTCCGTGCTTAAAATCAGTCACGCCAGATAGGAAGTTTAAATTAATATCTTATTACCAAATAGAAAACAAGATTACTTATTCCGAAAACGATATCCGGAAAAATGGTTCTCTTAATCAGGCCACCACCATTATATGCCTACGGACTCACACAGTTTAAAATTGGTACTGTTAAGCCTCTCGAACCACGAGACCGTGCGGGCTCACTCACGACGCTCGGGTTTTACGTTGTCACTTAATTTACAACAAAAAATATAGGTATATGAAATATAAGTCGCCATAAATTTTAAATATAATTTAATCAACTTTCATTATAGAAAATAATTACAAGAAATTATTATCTTACAAAAAGGTTTAATAAAATGATGTATCAAATATCGGCTTTTGAAGCATAAATTTTATTATGTTGTATCATATATATTTTACGCTTAAAAGTTAATATTTATAGTTTTTTGTTATTAAATTTAGGAGCTTTAATCATGCAAATATTTTGTAATTTACTATTTTTGTAGACAAAGTAGAAACACCACTACAATTAATTGTAATCACAATGGAAGTTGTATGATACTTTATTAAGTATTTTTATATAAGTTATTATTTTAATTTATATATTGGCGACTTAGACTCTACTATCTCCACATGCATTCCAACTATAAGCATTATCAACTTTTAAACGTATTTAACCTCATATTGAATTTATGTCCTATTTGTATTTTGTACGTATATACAGAATGTTTAAGGGGATGTGTATGGCAAAATGAGACATGCATTAAGGCTCTATTTTCGCGCATAAATTACCCAAACAATTAGAACATTAAATTTGGTATACACAATCTTTATATGAAAACACAGGGCATGTTGAAGGGCATAATAGAGGCTTCTTCATGGGTATTTTTAATTTATCTCAGCATTTCACTACACAATACGTCAGTATTCACCTCAACTTCTTTTGTCCTTTCCTAATAGTAATGTGTTATATGGGTGAAGCACACACAAAGCGCGCCGCTTTAAGCGCATCACTTTTATCATTTAATCAATTTTAAATATCCTGGCTATTCTTATAAATTGAACAATTTTGAGTCTCTTATTTTATATTTCAAATACAATTTTCATCTATACTTAGTATCATCTTTTTAAAATACTTTTGCGTAAATATTTTGCACATCTGGGTCTTCGAAATCAGTGGATTGGCTGTAGGCATTCTAACTATAGGCGTTACGTCTAACTGTTTGGCTACTTTGGCTGGAAGGATTAAGGTTTGAATTGCCGTAGCGAAAGTATGTCAGTTATAGTAAACGGTTAACTGACATTTACAATATGTCATAGTATATTAATCTTAATCTATAGTTTGTAACGCAAGAAAAAATTGGCCGCACAAACCAAATTTTTGTATACGTGTTCATAGATTCATCAAATTAGTCAATTTACCCATGTCTATTCTTTCGTCCGCCTGTTCGTCATCAAGATTACTCAAAAACGAAAAAAGATAGCGAGTGACATAAAAAGTAACATCAAGTTCGTGAATGACCAAATCGGCTTATTGGATTTAATATATCCATGACGATATATGATACAACTTTTGAATCTTTAAAAATAGAAGAATTTCAAATTGCTCAAATTATAGAGAATTAAAAATTGGGTCAAAATTCTATTCGATACAATGGACCGATTTTGCTCATTCAGGATCTTAAACTCACTTTTTATGTTAAAAATGCATTACCAAAATCTCAGCTCGCTATATCTTTTTGTTTTTGAGTTGATGAACTAATCAGGTGTTTGTATAGACATCTATACAAAGTTTTTATTTGTGCGGTCAATATTAGAAAGCGTTAAAAACTTTAGACTCAAATTAGTATACTGTCAGATATTATGTATGACGAGATTAAAAAATAAGTATAAATTTTCGATTAAACAAAAGCTAAGTATAATCTTCGTCGTTCATATCTCATTCAACCGTAAACACACTGTATGTGTATACATGTATATTAATTATGGTAGCCGTGTTGATTAATGGTTTAATATTGTATATTTGAATGTTAAATACAGAGATCTGTGTATATGTTGTATAGTTGTTAGAATCCATCTATAAATGTATGTAGGTAGGTAGGTAGGTAGGTAGGTAGGTAGGTAGGTACACTATTTACAAATAATTTGTCATATGATCATTTAAGTTTTACACTTGAAAGCACTTTGGATATTAGTTAGTCAAATAAATTATATAGATTAGATATTAATTAAAATGGATGTCAGTAATTTAAGTTTTAATACATATACTACTTAACTCGTACAACATATACACTCGTATATATGCATATTATATAGGCATACGTATTATATAATAATATATATCCGATCCGTAGATGTATAGTTCAGAGATAGTTCTAAGAGTTATTATATGATGACCTTTGAAGATCTGTTTATAGAAAATTTATAAACGTGTGGGTAGTTAATGTTTATTTTATTAATTAAAATTACTTCAGTGAACACGTGTAATAAACAAGGAACCTTCAAACATATAATGGTTATTATCATTTGATAACCTAAAGTGACCATTGAAAAAAATAAGTTTAAAAAAACTAAGGGAATATGATGTTAAAAAAACAAAACGAGAAAACAATCTTATCCGAAATTAGATAAATGGTGTTCAGCTACCTTGATGAAAGAGTTGATAATAGGTTGAATGCGACACGGTTTTCCTCCGAAAATTATGTTATTCTATTTCAGATAATAATATTTTCTTGTTTCGTACTTTTATGATCACATTACTGTAAGTTATTTTAAAAATATTAAAAATATTTTGGGGTAAAGTGGATGGTGTTAATGTATACATTTTATAACTGTATCAATTGAGCTATTTATTTAATTTGATATTCAAAGGGATACTTTTCAATAAGAAAAAAATTGAAACTTCCACTATTTTGGATGTAAAATCTGCCCTATAAATATTATTCTCATAAAATATACATACA
Organism: Chrysopa pallens; assembly: GCA_020423425.1. Classification (NCBI taxonomy): domain Eukaryota; kingdom Metazoa; phylum Arthropoda; class Insecta; order Neuroptera; family Chrysopidae; genus Chrysopa; species Chrysopa pallens. The sequence continues at coordinate 13,584,900 of CM035594.1, forward strand.
TACTTACAACGTTTCGTTTTAGCTTTGTCATAGTTGGGATATTTATTTCAATTCACTTCAAATAGGAATTAATGATATGAGTAATGTAAAAATTAATAATTTTATGGTTTTATATTATTAACTCAAAATATAGTAAAAATGCGAAGATTATTATTTGAATTTCAAATATATTGTTTTTGGTTTTGATGGAAATTATGTGGAAATGAAGATTTGATACAATTCAAAAACTGCTGTATAGTCGTTTTGTACGGTCACACGACTTTTGAATTTTGTATTTGTTAAACTTTTTTTTCCACTACCGTTAGTTCTTAACGTACCAACAAGTTTCAATTTCAAATCTCACGCTACCTCTGTTGCTGATTTTTTATAGATAGTTTAGAAGCTATGCGGGAGCGGGTTTGCATACAACTATTTTTATAACTTAAAAAATATTTTGGGGTTAAGTAAATTCTATGAGTGTTTATGTTCAACTTCCCAGTAAAAAAATCGAATCGCCGCCAAGAACATAAAAATCGATTGATTGGTTCGAGATATATTGTTAACGAAATATTCGGGAACACTTGTTTTTTTTAACATCAAATCTCAACTATAAAATTTTAAGCTCAAAAACATTATAGTATGTTAAATTTTAAGTGCTAAGGTATGGAATTAGGGTGAAGTTAGAGGGATGACCTTTAGGGTCATCCGTTTTTCAAATTTTTTCACATAAGCTGTATATGAAAAAATAAGAGAAAGTTGAGAACTGTATTCTTGTTTTCTTATTTCTAATTGTAATTGATTCTCAATTTTCTTCAAAAACAATATTTCCAAGCTCTTCACGAGTATAGTAACATTTTCATAATTTTTCAACAAGTTTATTCGAATTTTTATCATGTGTATTCGGATCAACCAGAGTATGCTTTTTGTAAAGCATCAAAGAGTTTTTTGGTACAATAATTGACGATTATTTTTAATTTGTGATAATATATTACTACCCTAATAACTAACGAAAAAATTAAATGGTAAGAAATATAAAAACAATATATAACATATGTCACAGTTTACCACATTTCACCACATTTTCACAGTTTAGAAATGAATTTTATTTTATTATATATTATTTTTAAAATTTCCAAATTAAATTTTTATTATGCTAAAGAAATAAACATTTTTTTGTTTTAAGCCACCCTAATACACCGGGAATTCTGCGAATTGAACATCAGTACATTAAAAAAAAAAGAACTGTATGCTTAGCAGTGTAAAGTCAGTTCTCGGAAATCTTATTTATTTATTTTTAATATAAAATATGAAAAGAAATTCGACATACCAACATGAAATAATAAAAATAGTATTTTTAATTTAAATTACTTATAAATATTATTTTAAAAATAATTTTATTGTTTTGTAATATTTGTTTCTAACGTAAGATGTTTCCCGCGTTCTCTTTATCACTAAAATTAAGAAAAAATTGAAACCAACCCCCCGTCACGTCTCTAATTCTGCTCTCTTTTTCGAGCAAATCATTCATAAATTCAGTTATCGCAAATAATTTTACTACAGAAAATTCAAACATTTTAGTTTTATGTTATAATGAATTTTCTTCAACTATACAAAATTTAAGTGTTCAAAAAAACTGAGAAGTATTATCAAAACTTTAAATATTCCATCAAATCTAATTGAATACACTAGCTTCAAAACAATCTTTGTTATTTCTAAGGAAAGCATTTTTATTTCCAAATCGTAGTATCAGACAGTTCTTTTCATTTGATTTTATACTGTACATCCGGGTATAATCATTAAATTTTACACACACTCTGCTATTTGTAAATAAAAAGCTTTTTAAGTTTTTGGAACTTGGAAGGCTTTCAACAGTTGATTTGTTGAAAGGTACACTAAAACTGTATGATGATAACTTTGACGCAACAAACAAAATTGTAAAAAAAAAAAATAAATAAATTTTCACTTGAGTTCACCTAACATGCAGTGTTGTGTTATAACATAAAATTATTTTATTTCATATCTGAAATGACAATAATTTTTTATAAAATTTGATAGCAAAAACTACATCACAAAATATAATTTGTTTCGACTAAAACTAAACTATTGTGATACATATTTCATGTTTTATTTTATAACATTCACTTTATGAGAATGAAATTCAAGCGATAACGTCTAAAGGAACCTACTTTGATAACACAATTTTTGTTAAAAATTGTTTAACATTATTATTTTTTCGTCTATATTCTAGTAAAAATATAATGTCTTCGGTTCGATGTGGTAATGGCGTCTGATACAAAATAAATTGACAGTTGGGGAAATCCGGGTAAATTGAATAACTGAGGTAAAGCGAATAATCGATATTTCTAGAAAATATGAGACATGACGTTGGTGGATAGTGAAGTGATATGCCTGAGTAAGGTATGACAATTGAATGAAAACAATATAAGGCGTTTATTTATTTTGGTGATAAATAGTTTTGCGTGATTTTCAATTAGATTTGTTTTCATTTCAGTTTCTTTTACTGTCGAGAAAAATTTGTGATAATTTTATTTTCTATGTTGATAATTTTTTTGTGAATTTTTCAATTTTCCTTAGTTTATACGCTTTATCAGGGCTTCTCCTAAATAAAAGTATTGTATTCAATTTAATGCTTAACTTTTCGTAACTGTGTAGAATAATAGGAATTTTTATCACAGGAGGAACCTTATATAAATCAAAAAAGTATCGTCTTTAAAAGATATATTTTTTCAATTCCATTTGAATTAATGAACTACGTTTCGGGACCCTAATACTAGGTACATTAAGGAGGACATTGAAATGGCTTGTGAGGTCAACCTGTCCTTAAATTTCGACCGTTGATCTCGCTTTAACTATAGTCTGGATTATAGAAATATACTGTATTAAATTCCTCCATCGTTTACTTATTTTATATCTCCACAAACCTAAGCTAATATTTTTTAATTTATCAACGAAACTAGTTTTAATTTAGAATATTTACACGTTAGCGTGTATACAGACCATGACCATTGTATTAACAATTCAGTTAACAAGAGTTCAGTTACAATGTACATATAATTAAAGCTTGTAAAATATTCAGATATGATTTTGCGTTTATATTCTTATGGGATCTAAAATAAATGGCAAAGCAGACGTTTACAAATTCTTGCACTTTGTCTTTTATAACTTTGTCTGTAAATTGTGAAATTTTATAGAATTGGGAGTTGTTTGAAAACAAAGAAGGAGTGGAGTAAATGGCTCTATATTAGAGGTCTCGGCCTCCAATTAATGTTGACCTATACTTCAGTCAGATAACTAATCTATTTAATCCAAATCAACCTTCAGAAATAGCATGTTAATCCTTCATCAGCAATGGAAGCATTAAGTGTACAAACTTAACTTATATACCATTAAATAACAACACAATAAAGTCCATAGTCATTTCCGTATTAGCCACGTAGCAGAAGTAGTTCATACCACACTTCCTCCAGAGGAGGCCCCGCCCGACCCTCTGTGCTCTTAAAAAAAGCTAAAATCAGGACTATAATCTGACAAAGTTGATTGAACGACCAATATATTATAAATATTGTAAGTAATTTGCTTAAAAATTTTAATTTGACCAGTGAAATTTCTAGATTTATCCACATTTAATCAGAGGTTTAGTGTGTGTACTTACCATACTCCCCCATTTCTCTTAATCATTAGAGAAAATGGATTATTTGAAAACTTTTAATTAAACCCATCTCCTTCTAACAGTCGTCCTCCACATGCATTTTAACAGTATATTAAACAAGGGAATTTATATGCGTGTGTATAGTATTGTGTGTAATATAAGCCACACTTCTCTGTCATAGTGTGTGTAATAATTTTTTTATTGATTTAATGTTCTTTTTAACACGCTTTTATTAGCTTCACTCGTATGTTTGTTTGTTTGTCTGTAGGTAACTCTCTGAAGTTGGCTGCAGAACGCATCTGAACGGATCCTTTGCATGAGAGTAATAAAGATAGAGCTAGTGCGCGAACTACGCATGCATGCGTGTTTTTTTAGTTTTTTTAAACTATTTTATTTATGCATAATTTTAAAAAGATATTAGCATTTACCAGTCCTTCTCTATATAAACCATATGTGTGCCAAATTTCTTTCATACAATTTTGGTTAAAAAGTGCAAGTTTTTATTCACGTATTAATATATAGATAAAGAATTTATTGTTTTTTTATTATTCTTATCCTTTTATCGTCAATATTTCATGAACTCCTGATAGTATGTATAATGTATAAAATATGCAAATATTATTTGTGGAAATAAGAGTGTCAAATAATGTTGATAACTTTATTTTAGAATAATGACGAGTACTAATATCGTAGTAAGAGTTACAAGCCAGAGTACTACAGTAGTCATCAGTATATGAATATATATATAGATAGTATAATGGTATAAAACTTATTATAATAATAGATTTACTAAAACAATGGGCATCATTTGCATACGAGTTTATTTATTTAAATGAAGCTGGAATAAATGAAGAATATACGATCTTCATGACAACGAAAAGCCGACGACTATCATCGACCAACAAACTGATCGACGGACTAGACTCTATACAGCTTAGCGTATTATATACGATTATAAGATGGGTTGTAGAATACTTGCGTACGTATACTATCAAGAAAGATGTGTCCTTCACAGAATAATGCTCTTGTCTCCAGGAAAAAAACATACAAACCATGAAAGTATATATTCGAGTAAATTTAGGGTACACAATGTGAGTGGATTTTAATATCAAATAATTTTTTTATATACTATTTGATATTTGAAAATATACAGTGCAAGCTCTATATGGAGACAATTGAAGATAACCGAATTAATTGATTTGAAAAATAATAAAATGAAAATGTTTTTAACAAACAGTATACTGTTAGAATAGTAGAATATCATAAAATAATACAACAAGCTCAGGAATTCAATATTCATATAATAAATAGCGATAGTAATTTAGTAATGGTTCCAAGTACAATTTTGTACACATTTATTGTAATAAATACCAAATACCAAATACCAAATCAAATTATATATTTTTTAAATATTAATGTAATTGATATACTATTTTTAATCACAATCAACTAATTTAGTTAGGCATACTAACATAATTTATCTTAAATTTTGTAGGAAAGTGTACATGAGTGTATAAAAGTGCAATGGACATCCATAGATATCCATGGAAATGGATTGGAATTCTTACCGTAGAATAATTCTTATGTATAATCCCTATAGAGATGAACATATATGACGTCATTGATGAAAATCTTCTTTGTTTAATCAAGAATTTTGAACATCCATATTTTGGCTATTTTTTAAGGTTTTTTTAAAAATAATTCATGTTTATTTATAGTACAGTCATTTGGTCGAAAAAATAAAGGTTACCTGGAAAGTTTTCCGGGAGTTTTGAAATTTGGCAATTTTATAGATTTTGGGATGCTCTTGCCAAATTTCAACTTTGCCACCTCGTATGGCTGCCGCTCGCGCCGCCATATTGAAAAAATGGCGCCGAAAAGCAGTGTTTTGATAATAATTCCTTTCTGGCGCATTTAACAGGAAAAACATATTTATACAAAATAAAAGTAGAGAAAATTTCCTACAATTTATGTCTTAACCTTTTCTTTCCTAAAATCAATAGTTTCGGCGTAGGAGACAAGGAAACGTTCTCCAGCTTTAGCAATGACTTCTGGATCTGCATTTGGATTTTTAAATACTTCGATAACCGCGTTTAAGTCTGGGTTTTTTTGAAGTACTTTAATAAATTCCATTTTTCCTTGATAAAATAATGCTGATGTGGTATCACAACCACTAAAGGCATGTAAAAATGCAATATGATTTGCGGCTGTTTTATCTTTTATAATGTTTATGGAGTATATTTGTCGTGAAATTTTTCCATTTCCTGGTTTGAGGATGTGTATATTTGGATGCGTTGATAGCGCTGTCAAAAGAACGAGAAGATCTATATCTTCACCGACAACTACTATGAAATCAAATGCCGATGAGAAGTTTATTGCGGTATTAATTATTAACGAATACGCATCTTCGGTGGCTTGTTTAACCACGAAGTGGTTAAACAAGCAATCCTTTTTCCTTCACTTCAATAACTTCACTTTCTTGCAGTATATCACCACAAATAAAGCAGTTTACTTCATTAGAAGCCATGGCTCTGTAAATGCAAACGACACTGTTAAATGATAAACGTATACTGATGACTCAGACTAAATATTTCTATTGAGCTCAGCTGGGGCCAGATGTTTCTTAGAAGGGAAAGAAGGGGGCCTGACACAAAAGGGACGCATTCCTTTATACCTGCGGAGACATAACAGACTAGCTAGACATGGTAGACTAGTAGTAGGTTTTCATTCTATGGAACAATATTTAACCTTCGTATAATTTTTATAATTTACAAATCACAATATGAACAGTTTAAAGTAAATATTACACGTTGGCGTGGATGTATAATGGTTTACGGTGCTCGTACGCCGAAACTATTGATTTTAGGAAAGAAAAAGTAAAGACATAAATTGTAGGAAATTTTCTCTACTTTTATTTTGTACGAATATGTTTTTCCTGTAAAATGCGCCAGAAAGGAGTTATTATCAAAAAACTGCTTTTCGGCGCCATTTTTTCAAAATGGCGGCGCGAGCGGCAGCCATACGAGGTGGCAAAGTTGAAATTTGGCAAGAGCATCTCAAAATCTATAAAATTGCCAAATTTCAAAACTCCCGGAAAACTTTCCAGGTAAAAATACTAAATGACTGTACTAGTAGTAAAGATGCTTCAATTAAGAACTATTGGGTATTTTCCCTATCATTTCGATGTGACTTTTACCATAATTTTTAACGCCAGATTTTTTTTTTATTCTATTCTAAGAATTAATAAAAGTATTGTTAATGATTAGCATTAATAAAATACTCTTAATATCTAGTCTACACAGTTATAAATACATATGTAATAATATTATGTATTCTAGTTATACATATATGTGCCAATTAGCTAAATTTCAACTAAAATTGTACGGTATCCCAAAATTTAACAAAAACTGTTTCAAACAAAACTAGCTTGATTATTAAAAAAATTGCAAAAAATTTTCCATTATATTTTCAAATAGTTACGTTCAATCTTTATAGTTTAAAAGTTGGGTTTGTAAACGAATACACTTATTCAAAAGATTTTTCTTAACACTTTGTTTGTATTGGACACAAATAATGTGTAAAACATGTTTAACTGCATTGTGAATATGTATGTAATAAAACGACCCTCGATATTCTGTATGGAGTATAAATTCAAATAAAGTATTTAACCCTAATTTATAAGCGACAAATAGGCTTAATAAATTTTCATTTGTAATCGTTCAGCTAGTTACAAAAAAAAAATACACATGCAAAAAAAATTGATTTAAACTGTATATTATATAACTAAATTAGTAATGTCACTTACCAAACATAGTAATTTGACAATTTCTAATTTTATTTTACTTAAGTAGTTCCCTGTTTATATACGAAATATTCCTGTTTATATATGGAACATACATGGGATATGTCAAAGTATATTAATTTTAGTCTAGTTTGTAACGGTGACAAATGATCGAATTACCTAATTAGTGTACTTGCGATTGTACGTCTACGTTTTAAAATGAGCTGAAATTTGGTGGCGATTTCTGGACATAACAAGGGAGTCTATAATAAATTTCGATTTTTTGCCTAAATTTCCTAGGTTAAAATATTAATTATTTTATAAATACTTATTTTGACTTCAAATTAGTCATCATCAGTTTGAATTAGCAAATCGTAATGATTCTCCGGGGAGATGTAACTCTTTGCTAATTTGGTGACGTGCAATCCGCCACCCGTCAATAAGTTACATCTCCTCGGTGAATAATTACGACTAGTTAATTCATACTGATGACGACTACTTTGTAATCGAAATACGTATTTATAAACTACAAAACATTTTGATCTTGGAAATTGGAGCAAATATTCGAAATTTATTCGAAAATTCCATTCCCATTCAAGAGAATGATTATGAGTTCTCATTCATAATATTCATAAAGCAGTGTGTATGTTCCTGAATGAGAAAAATCGGTCCGTTGCGTCTAAATGACCCTAGTGTTTAACCATCAAAGATATAAGAAAAATTTTAAAATTAAAAATGTTTATTTTATTTTAATAATCAAGTTCTCTTTGAAATATTTTTTGTATTTTTTGACTTCGAAAATTCTGAAAAGTGAGCCATAACATTTTCGATTACCCCCACAAGTTGGAAATTAAGGGAGGCTTTTCTTTCTTTTTTTTTTTTGTTATTGTTATAGGAAGATCAATAATTACAGTTATTCTATATACTCCAGAATAAATTTAATTCTTTTTATGAATAATTTAATTACAATAAGTATTATATATAAAAATAAATAATTATTTTTTACGGCTTTTAGTTTATCTCTGTATTTTTTTGCATTTTTTAAGAGTTAAAATTTAATTTGTGATAAAGAAACCTTTAAAAAAGAAATTACTTATAAGTTTATTAGTAAATGACGATTTTATGCATTTTTTATAAGTTCCGGCAAACCTTGTAGAAAATCATCATAAATCATAAATCAAATTCGGCAAAAAAACGAAATATTCACAAAAATTGATTTTTTGAACTTTTAAACCTGAATATTCTAGGTTCCTTACATGTGACCAATTGTGTCCTTTAGGGTAACATTTCTCATACCAAAATCTATAAATGTTTAAGCTTCAACTTTTTGAACATATTTATTAAATAGAGGTAGAGTAAATGAAAATTTGAATATATAATATAATACTGAAATGCAACCTTACGGAAAATCTACGCAATGAATTTATATCATAAATATTAATTTTTTCGATTTTACCTCCAAGACATATCACAAATTTTTTGATCTGACAAAGTGGATATTTTTTGGTTGGATCAATTACTTTCTAATCGTACTAATCTGTTCTATATACCTTTAACTTGGCGAATTGACCAACTGACCAATATTACTTACTGACTCACAATTGACACGATGTGGGCTTTAGCTTGCTTTGTATACAACCCTTTAGGATATTCAAAGAAAAACATTAATGATATTACAGAATCATTATTACATAACTGTAACTATTTATCTGCAATCAACAACATCTGAACAGATCTTCTAGAGATTTCTGGAATTCATACATTTAATTCATATAATATTCTAGCACTGTTTCGAGAAGATTTTATAAACATAAACAATTAATTATTTTCTGTTGATGAATTTTAACTACATAACACTTTTAGTAAAAATATATTTCATTTTGAGAATCATAAGAGAGAACGGTGGAAGAATATTAGAAGGAGGCCCTTGAAAAAAACTGTAAAATTGTATTGTAAAGGTTAGGTTAAAAAGTCTTAGTATAGTTCACAAATGTTTATTAATTGTTTCGTTTATTTAACATTCTATTGTGATATTAATCGTTTTATTACTGCTTCCACAGCAATTTGGCCTGGTGTATTGACTTCAGCATATGGTGGATATTTATTGACACGCTCTAACCAAGAATGGGTTTTTTTCATTTCTTTCGGAATTGGAACAACCTGTTTAAGAGCTTCCATCGTTGTTGCACACGATATATCAGCAATAGTTATTTCATTTCCACAAAGAAATTTATTGTCCTCAAAGAATGCTTCAAAAACTATGTAAGATTCCGCAACATCTTCCAATGTTGCTGGATTTAAGCCTTTACCACCTTTATACGCAAGGCGAACCTACAAATATGATCAATTAAACTTTAAATCCATTTTTTTGTACAATATTTCGAATACATATGAAACAAGTGAAGATAACAACAAACGGACTTTATTATTTAGATACTCTTGACATATTGGTTGAGTCCAGGATCCATTGTACCCAATGGGTAGATTTATAATTGCATTAAGAAAATAAACAATGATTATTTAAGGATGTTAGTCTACTCGGTATCACGATTTTTGTGATATATAAACGGTTAAATCCCAAAAAAAAAAAAAAAATTAAAAAATAAAAATTACCAATAATTCACGCAACTTTGCGAATAAAACTCCAGTATCATAATGATTTCTTTGCTCTATTTTGGAACGCATCTTTAAATCTTTTGGATACAAAGTCGTATCCTTTTGAACATATTTATTAATTAAATACTCAATAATAATATGACTGTCCCAAATAATAAATCCGTCATCATCCAAACATGGTACAGTATGTTGTGGATTCATCTAAAATATTTCAAAAATTATAAATATTTTATTTTACACAATAAAAATTGCAAATATTTTTTACCTTTATGTATTCAGGTTTTAAATGTTCTTTATCTAACAGCATTATTACTTTTTCTTCTAAAGGAATATTTAACGCTGCAGCAACAACGCGAACAGCTCTTGATGGTGGACTAACATCTTGATGATAAAGTATTGGAGCCATGATAGTAGTTTTCAAACTAATGAATAAATATTAGTGAACTCGCATATATTTATACTAAAATATTTTTGATTAGTCATAAATATAGTAGTTATACTTTTAGTCAAGCGATCTTAGACAAATGTATTCAAAATTTTTTATCTGAAATAAAGATAAGCGATTTTATGAAATAAAACAAGTACAATTGTAATAATCGTTAAGTTGGTCGAAAAGCTACTTAAATTTGTGAAAACCTTTTTTTTTTTGAGTTTTTAATTACTTGGTTATTGTGCAGTACTGCACAATATTTATGGTCTTATTTATGGACCCTTCGTTTTATTTAATGTGAGTTTTATATTTTACTTAGATTTTGGGCTTTTTTTGGACAAATGTGATCAGTTTCGTTATTTTGGTTTCGTCGTTGCTAAGTCCTATTCTTATACCGGTGCTCATTTTGGTTTCTCGCACGCAGATAATACCTTAGTAATTTTTATCTACCAAAATCATAAGAAAAATTATTACTTCGTTTATTTATATAAAACTATTGGCTGGCCCAATAATTTTTTATGCACTTTCGGAAGATATGGCCTGTATGCTTTAATTGATCAAATGACGCACTGGCATATTATTAAGTAGTAAAAAAGAGAAAGGAGAGAGTAGGAAAGTGAAAAAAAAACTCACTTAGAGATACCACCATTCCAAATAACTGACATAAACGATATTGGATGTAATGGAATTAGACTTTGAAACGAAACGATCTCTGTATTGAGCTATTTATTTTACCTTTTAAGATTTTAAGTTTTTAATTTTTTTATACTATCGGTCTTGGACCTTTTTGAAGTATATGGTTTGGTTATTTTTGAAATATTTCGTTTGTATTTCTTAATATTCAGGTATTAAATTTCATCCCACAAACACCCTCTATTTACAATAATGTATTTACTTTGGCCAAATATTTTTAATGCATCCACAGAATGAATATCGCAAAATTCACGTGCAATATGTATTCAGATATATACTCACTTTGTTTCCACAGTCTTAAGTATTTTATAACATTGTGGTGAAAATGAATAGCCAATAACATACGATGTTCACTCCTCCTATAAGTAAGCTCTTCAGATGGACAGGAATTGGTAATCATAGAAGTAAGAAGCAGCACACCACAAAAAAAAAAAAAAAAAAAAACACCAACCATACTAACGATATTTTCAGGTAAATAACTTTGCGCAAATTAAATCAACAAGCGAAAAATGCATTCCTTAAATTTAAAAATAAAAATATTCTTATAAACCCAAAATAAAACAATAGCAAAGCTGCGACCAAGAAAGACAACTCGAATTCCTAATGAGGAAAATGCCGAAAAATAATATGTATATTTATTATTACGAACATAGGTTGTTTTAGCCTTTGTAAAGTTTTTTTTTTATGTATATATGTTACGTAATAACGCGCTCTCTAAAATATTGGTTTTGAATTCTAGTGATGTTCAAACGTAAATGTTGGCTCCATTACAAGAATTTCCTAATGTGAAGTTAAAAAGATTTACGTGTGTGGTATCATGAACGGCATCAGCTTTACTGTGTGTATGCGTGGATTGTTTTACATATTTTATTCAAATTACTTTTAAGAAATTTTAATGGATATTTTAAAATCATCCCAAGTACGAATGTTTTGTCCGTTTTTCATCCTGACTTTAACAATGCAATAAAAAGGCCTTTCAGTTCAGTAGGCCAAGAAATCAAAGCCGTTTATAACCACATAGCGGTTGGTTTCTTTGACTGATAGGTTATGGACCCAAACCACACAATTGGTAGTTTAGTCAATTATATTTAACGAGATTGTAAAAAAAATTTCTGGCTGGGAATAAGTAATAACGAAGAGCTCGGCTATCCCTGTGGTGGTTTTATGTAGTTTCTCACCAACATCTCAAAGCCAATCTCATCAAAGTACTTTACGAAATACCGCTGCATACGCTCTACCAACTTTTATATATTTTTTTTAGAAAACCTGTTAATTTTTTTTAGGAAAAAGTGATATTTTTTATGAAGGAGAAAATGAAAAATTTCCAATTTTTAAAAAAAACGAACAAAGCGTTTGAAAGTTACAGTGGAGCAAACAAAGATAGATAGATTCAGAAAAACAAAATTCAAAATTATCCTGTTATACGATAGACTTCACTCCTTTTGGATCAAAATGGCTTGCGAAGCGAGGTAAAATGGCCTTTATTGTTAATATCATTTATCTTAATATGTTTGGAATTAATTTTATTGAAGGCATGCAATTATTGGTAAACTCCATCCATTCAAATTAACGAATGTCAAGTATTCTCATTAAAATCTAAATTTGACAGATTTAGAAGATCTAACAGATTTTAAAAATATAAATTATGTAAACTATTTAACAAATTTAAAATTTAATAAATTATTTATTTAAAATACTTTTAACAACCCTTACATTTAAATTAATAGTTTAATTTATTGTTTTTGAAAAATTCTCTACAATTTTTATATAATAGTGTTGGCATATTATTAAATAAAATTGACATATATACATGCATACACATTTCAGAACAATTCAAAAACGTTTAATCATGTTAAATTATAATTTTAAATAAACATTATCTGATAATACTAAATTTATTTTATAAAAATGATGATTATAGTTTCAACAGTTAATATGTGACCATGTTCATGATATATCTAACAAAAAAAAGCACTTTAGAATATTTCAAAAAAGTTTAAATTTTTTTAAAATTATTATCGAATGTAAATAAAATTATCATAATATATTTAATATATTTTTTTTTTATAATATAATGAGTTCCAACATAATCTGAGACCTTGTTAATGAAAAGAAAATATTTTAGAACAGTTCAAAAGCGTTTTTGATAATGTCCAATTTGAATTAAAATTAAAAAACATTATTAGATAATACTTTATTTTTTATAATATGATAATTATAGTTTCAACAATTAACACGTGACATTGTTCATGATATATCTTCGAAAAAACATACTTTTAAACAATTCGTCGATAAGTTTTTGTTTCTATGCAGGTTTCCAAGACATTTAGGTTTCCTAATCTCCTATTTTTTGTTCATATTTTCATTTTTATTTATATTAATAATATTATCGCCTAAAATTATAAATTATTTTCATGATTTATTTTTATTTAAATAGTAAGCTTTGTAAGCTCTCGCTTTAATCTATTACACCGGAATGCACTTTCTACCTGGTCGGTCTACCTTGTATATCGTTTCCGAGAAAATGACGTCCGAAAATCTTTGTTTCAGCAGTATATATTTTATATATTAATTATGATATTTAATAGTAAGTGAAGAAATAGCCTAGTTGGTAGAGGAATTGCGTTCGGAATGGGCATTCGGAGTTTGAATCTCGTTCACGACTTTGTTAAATTTAGTTTTTCAAAGTATATTTTTAAATAATAATGGATAGTAATGGAACCGAGCCCTGAACAATTCTCCGAATTGCCGAAACGATTGAGCGTTTTATATTATTATTGACAGGGAAGAACCCACCATAGAGGTACAATTATTAAACGCACTCTCATTCCAAAATAAAAACCTCAAGGTCGTGCCCTCCCTTTGTAAGGTACAGAAACTAATACATATATATTATTTTGACTCGTAAATTATATTTGTTGAAGTATACAGAGATATATTTATAAAATAATTTTATTAAAATTATAAATATTCATTGTACTGTTGTTATGAGAAATTTCGGTAATTATCGTATAAAATTTAGACAAAAATAAATAACGGTTTGAATCTTATAATAACAATGAAAGAAAATTAAGCCACATGAGATAATAATCCTCAATAGAACAATATTCTAATAAAAACTCCAAAAAGAAAATACATATAGCTACATTTGGGTATTCAATTACCGACAAACGTAATACATTTACATTCATGCATTCATATATACAGCTGTATATATATATATATATATATATATATATATATATATATATATATATATATATATATATATATATATATATATATATATATATATATATATATATATATATATATATATATATATATATATATATACAGACATACATATATACTCGACAAAACACATTAGTATTACAATATAATCATATTCCGGTGAAAAACTTGTTTTCAAACATAGAGAATTATCATCATAGAAAAATATACTTGTTGAAAAATCAATTACTACAAACACAAATATTCTTCGAAAATTAAAATGTAACGAGTAAAATCATCCGAATCAAAAGGGTCTAAGATCCAAGAAAGGGATAATAAGCATGCTGTCAAAATCATTCTTTCAAAAATGAAGTTCATTTGCAGATAAGTTTTTTGCGTGAATTCCTAAATAATCGCTTAAACAAAACCTTGCTTTAAGTGCTGTACTTATGTATATCCAGAATAAGAGGAAAACCGGGTAAAGTTAGTAGCTGAAATAATCCGGATAATAGATGTTTCTAGGAAACTATAACAAATTACGTAAATAGTTGTAGCCGAGTTGACGAATAATATGTCTGAGGATGCCATGAAAATTGGTTCAAAACAACATTAGAAGATTATTTACGTTGGAGATAAAAGAACTTGTTTCAGGAGATTTTTTTGGGATTTTCATTCAGAATTGTACTCGTTTCATTTACTTTTTCTGTTAGCTATCCAAGAAAATATTAGGTTTTGTAGATGAGAATTGTTTTTCAGTATAATTTATGATATTCTAAATATATTAAACCGGTATATAAATCATAGAAAAAATTAGGTATGATTACCCACAAACGTTTTGAGCAAAGCGATTAAAGAGGGTAAGTTACCTGCTTTATTCGAAGTATTTTCGTGGTATGTTTTTATATAGAGAATATGTCAGAAAAATTTTAACGTAAACAAATATTAACCGCACAAACAAAGTAATACATTTGTTATAGATGTTGATAGAATTTGGTCCATTTTTGTTGATCAGTCTGCCCGTCTGTGGCTCATCAATGTCAAATCGAAAAGGAAATTTTGGAGGAGTATTTAGGATTTAAAAAGCGATTTTAAGTTTGCCCAAAGATGTATCTGCTTTGCCCAACTAGCTGGGGAAAAGCGAATAATTTAAGAGTTTTCTTTTAATTTTTTTAACTTGAAACTAATTTTTTGAGATATAATATTTCCAAAGTTGATTAAATGTGCCATATTCAGAAAATTAACGATGATCCTAAGTTGATTATTTCTGTGTTCATTGTTCAATTTTCCTTAGTTCATTCGCTCAGTCTGGACCTCCCCTTTACCGTGAGAAAATTTCAAATTACGAAAATAACTTCAATGATTTCCTTCAAACTTGAAATGTGATATCCCTGGATGAATTCAAACTTAAAAGAAAATTATAAATAAATTCATTATAAAATGGAAAGCAATAAAAATATTTGGACGCCAAAGTATAATATTTTTCCGAAATCGTCAAACATCCCGAATCGAACATTCAATAAAGTGAAATGCACGAAACAACAAGCGTATAGGTAGGTGTACATCCTTGTTAATGTACTACCAGTAAGTTGAAGTGAAAAGAAGAACCACAAACACTTTTCACAATTCTATTATGAAACAGGAAACATTATCTGGAACTCGTTGAATACATTTTATGTTACAATATATACATACAACAATGGTTATAATATAATTTTATTATTCTATATATTATTACATATTCTTTGTACTTAAAGCACTCATATTCATTTACTACAAAAAAAAAAAAAAAAATCACATGATTTGTATACAAAAATTATGGTCACAGATGTTTGTTTTATTCCATGGTTGCCAAAATATACTTTTTATAGGAATCGTGAAGAATATATCCTCCTCCTCGGAATAATATCTAATGATAAAGGATATGGGTGCGTGAATTACCATCCAAGTCTTTAAAAAGTGTATAAAAAATCGGATGCTCCAATTAATGGTGACCTTCATGTAATGACTGCTCAAATGAAAGTTCTTATAACTGGGCCGATTTTATGAATCGCGATTTTTACCTACGTTTCAAGGTCACTAGAACTCAAATCCAACGTTTTAAAAGAAATGATTGTCAAACCAGTTTCTTTGGACAAGTAATTACTTACAAATAATGATATTGACGTGAAACCATTTGCATTCGAAATGTTATTACTTTACGTAAATTGGAGCAAAATCGGTCAAACCGATTTTTTTTTTGCGGATAAAAAACTGAAAAAAGGAAGATAATTCCCATGTTCTAAGACTCCTTTATCAAGAATACTATAATCATTGAAAAGTTTAACGTTGATATTTTGGTTTTTAAATTCGATATGTCACCTCTATCAATTATGTAAATATATTGTGTTAAAATTTTTGAAATTACATTTACAAGAATTGCTACTCTAATGTTATTCAATAATTTTATGAAACCGGGACTTTCTTAAGGATGCTATCTATCTATCTATCTAGATATAATTTTAGAAGTAAAACACTCAAAAAAATTGAACCAAATCTTTCGAAAAATGTCTAAAAAATTTTAACCTTTTGAAGACTCATAATACTGACATCTTACAAAATTCGAAAAAAAAACATGTCTTAGGGAGCTTACATTTCTAGCTTCCCTCGGAGTTGAAATAAAGACTTCTTAGTTCATGTTTCTTACGAAACTCGAAATAAAAGAAACATAAATATAATGCAGAAATAATTAATCATGTTTAAACGTTATCAATTTATCTCTGCATTTAGATTTTTTGCATTTTATGAGTGACAATTAAATTTGTGATACTTAAACACTTAAAGAATGCTTTACTTGATAGTTTATCACGGCATCACCATTTGTTGCATTTTTCATGTGTTACAATCTAAATTGTGATACGAAAAACACTTGTAAAATAAATGCTCTACTTGTAACTTAAATTTCGATAACGATTTTAAGTAGTTTTTAAAAATGAGAGTTAAGAATTTAAAAATGCATTACTTAGCAATAATGATTCACATATTTTTACAAATCAAACTCCAGTATCCAAAAGCATTTCGACTTGAACAAAGGAGGAGGTTCTTGATTCGCCTCTGTTTTCTTTTATGTTTGTTACTTGAGAATTTTCGACTGGGTAAACCGTTTTTGATGATTCTTTTTTGTTTGAAAGCTAGTGCTTCTCGTGTGGTCCCATTCCAGATCTGATATACTAAGAGGAGAAAAGGGGAAAAAACAATTTTTAATGATTAAACTTCTACCAAATGAAAATTTTTCGTGGGTCTACAACACTCAAAAATAAAACTTTTCAACAGAAAAAAACCGTCCTGAAAAAAGAAACAACAAAAAATTTTTTATTTTTCCTTGTGAAGATTTATTAACTGGCGTCGATTGAGAAAGGTAATTGGTCACAAGGAAACATTTAAAATTATTTTTATATTTTAGTTCATTTTTTGAATGAGGTTCGTTTTATTAAATTCTTTATTTTATTAGCCTATAAAACGAAACGAAGTATTTGTAATATTATTTTTAACTCTCTTCATCTTTGACTTGCGACTTTACTCTAGTTAAAGTTCTTGAATTATAAGTGCCATAGATCGTTGAATAGACAAAACCTAACGAATATTATAAATGCGAATGCGAATATTTGCCGGGAGGCCGAGATAATTTGTCAGACGATCATAAATATCTTTTTTTAATTTTTTTGTCTTGCAGAACCAATTCAGAGTACAATTTTTTTACAGGTACCGTTTTCAGGATAAGTATAAACATAGTATTCTATTTGGTATCGATATGTAAATTTAAATGTTTTATTTGAAGTGGTCGTATTAAAACTTATAAGAGAATACTATCGCTTCTCACAAGGTCAATTTTTAAATTTCAGATAAATAATTCAAAAAGTATAGTAACGGTTACAAGGTTGGCATTTGAAAAAAAAAAAAATTATCTAACAAATTACTTTTCCAATAATAAATAATAAAAATTGCAAGCGAATATTTGTATAAAAATTCCTCGCTAGTAACAATCGCATACAAAACAATAAGCACACACACTTGTTAAAATAATATTTCTCATTTTTCTCGAACAAGTAACTCAAAAACTAATTATCCAAATGAAATAACACAAATGGTATACACAATATTGGCATAAAAACGAAGGGCGATGTCGGAGAATTTTCGAAAAAATTTTTTCTAAATATAAAATTAAAATTAAAATTTGAATTTTACTTTAAGAGAGAAATACAATTTAATATTAAATTAAAGAGTTTACTTATTACAGAGGTACCAATCCTCCTAAAGTTTTAAAAAGTTAATTTTTATTTGTACAAATATTTATATAAATAAGTAATAAATTGTAAAAACATGATTTTGTCGTATTAAATACATACCATGTATTAATATGACAAATACATCCAATTAGCCTCTAATACATTTAGATACTCAGAATTTTATGAAATTTTATAAAAGAAGTATTAAATTGAAAATGAATTGATAATAAAGTTATTTAAGACTAAATTCTTTCTACGATTCACAGAATATTTTCTTCTGATGTTTTTATTCAAAGAACTTTTATTTTTATTTTTGTAAAACTTGGCGTACTCCTAAAATGGAACCCCATTTTATAGACTCCACAATAAATAGAGATGTTTTGAAAGTAATGAGAAGTTGTAATGAAAATATATTTCAGATTCGAAGTGTAATGTGCAAAGTTCGTGACAGCTGATATAAAAACGACTGATCAGGTATACAAGTTATTCAGACCTTTTATACTTTTCCAAACAAAAAGAGAGGAGTTTGGGATAGCAATGGATGGAGGATTATGAAGAGAATTGTAGAGTAAAAAATTACTGTACTATTTAAATTCAGATTTATTTAACAAATGATCGTTAATTTACAAACGTTTATTTATTAATCCGTTTCATGTAGCGGGAAAAAGCCTTTTAATATATCTTCCAATGCTTTCTTGCCTGGTGGATTAATCTCAGCATAAGGTGGATAATTTTTAACTCGTTTCAACCAAGCTGCAGTTTTGCTTAGCCTTTTAGGCATTGGAACAACTAATAAAAGCGCTTCTATTGTTGATGCACAAGAGATGTCTGCAATCGTAATAGTATTTCCACAAATATAATCATTATTCCCGAGGAATGCTTCAGTAAATTCATATGATTCCACAATATCTTCCATTGTTGTTATATTTAACAATTTACCACCCTTATACACAACTGGAACCTGTAAATGTGAGACATGAATTGATTAACACTTAACATAAAATTTAAATTTAAAAAAAATAATGATAATAATAAAAGGTTATAAATCAATATGATATTACACCGAAACATTATACGATATTAAACCGACATGAATAAGAATATTTAAAGGGTTTATTTAACTCGCACTTAAGTTTGAAACACTTCAGAATAATTTTGAAGTTTCTATCAAGTTGGCCTTATCGTATGTCTAACTTTAAATCCTTTTTTTTAAGAAAATATTCACAATATACCTGACATTAATGTATTACCAATAAGAAAATAAACAATTTTTGTCTCTTATTGTTATTTGATTTCTGTATTACAATTTCTATGAACTTAAATCTAATTAATGATATAAACACTTAAAAAAATACTTACCAATAATTCACGTAATTTTGCAAATAAAACCCCACTATCAAAATGATTTCTTTGATCAATTCTTGTACGCATCTTTAAATCTTTTGGATACAAAGTCGTATCATTTTTAACATATTTATTTATCAAATACGCTAAAATAGCGTGGCTGTCCCAAAGTATAAATCCATCATCATCCAAACATGGTACAGTATGTTGTGGATTGATCTAAAATATTTCAAAAATTATAATTATTTAGTTTTACGAAATAAAAATTGAAAACATGATGATATACCTTTATAAATTCAGGAGTTAAATGTTCCCCGGCAAATAAATTTAATGATTTTAATTCTAAGGGAATATTTAACGCAAGTGCAACCATGCGAACAGCCCTTGACGGGGGACTAGTAATTTGATGATAAAGTATTGGAGCCATGATAGTAGTTTTCAAACTAATGAATAAATTATTGTGAACTCGTATATATATATACTAAAATATTTTTGATTAGTCATAAATATTGTAGTTATACTTTTAGTCAAGCGGTCTTAGACAAATGTCTTCAAAATTTTTTATCTTAAATAAAGATAAGCGATTTTATGAAAAATGACAGGAAGAATTGCAATAATCGTTATGTTGGGCGAAAAGCTGAATAAATTTTTATAAGGGGTTAGGGGTAGTCAGAGGCACGAAAAAATGAGAATTTTCAGTATTTTTTTTTTGCTTTTAAATCGTGTTATTTTACAAAAGTAGTAATGTGGCATTATTATACAATGTTTTGACTAGAAGTCACAAAAATTTCAAACAAAAAAAAAATTTAATTTCCAAAGTTATAGCTGTCTGTGTTGACCCAGTTCCAAAAAAAGGTCCTTGTGGTGACAATCATAAGTCCTTGGAGAATCATTTAAAATCAATCGCATAAAAAAAATTAGTTGTATAAATTGATTATCCTGTGCCTGATGGAAGGATTTTTTTTTTCTAAAATTAACAAAATGGCGGCCTCAGGAAATTTTTGTGTAGATTTTTGGGAAAAAATCAACAGTTAATTGGTCTTAAAAAATCGAAATTTTTGATTGAAAAAAAATCCTTCGATCAGGCCCGAGTTTATTATGTATTCTAAAAGCTGTATAAATTTCAATAAAATCTACTAAGCGCTTTTCGAGTTACAGTTGTCACCAGTTCAAAAACA
Source organism: Chrysopa pallens (assembly GCA_020423425.1). NCBI lineage: Eukaryota > Metazoa > Arthropoda > Insecta > Neuroptera > Chrysopidae > Chrysopa > Chrysopa pallens. Next base: position 13,606,066 of record CM035594.1, read on the forward strand.
TAGTTTTGAGAAAACCGCGTTTAAAGTTATACACTAGATTTAGAAGTGCCCGAGTTCTCTTTGTTATTTGTCGAATAACTCAAAAACTAATTATCGAATCAACTTGAAATTTTCAGAGAATATTTTTAAGATATAACACTTAGCGAAAATGCAAATTGATTTTTTGAAAATTCTGACTACCCCTAACTCCATAATGCCTTTGAAAACAATTTTTGTCCACCAAAACCATAAGAAAAATTATTATTTCGTTCATATTAAACTATTGGTAGGCATATTAACATTCTTTTTTTTATACCTTCGGAATATATGGTTTGTAAATTTTGATCAAATGACGCACAGGCTCATTCTTATTTAGCAAACAGAGAACAGCGTAAGTATGGCAGTTAGATAGAAATACCTCTTAGTAAATTTACGATTCCATAAAGATTATACCATTAATGATAGTAGATTTAAAACGGAGTATTTGTAAAATTATTTAATTAGAAGTTTTAACCATTTTTATGCGTCACATAACGGTAATTACTGAAACGGTTATTTCTTAAATAACCGGTAACCAATTGCGGGTATGAAAATAGAGAATTGCATTCTATTAATGTAATTGTGTTAAGTATAGCTTAAAAGGAAAGATCCGGACCAAGAATGGTTTAAGGTAGATTTATTTGATAAAAGGCCCCCTGAAAAATAGACATTTATTTTTGAAATAAATAATGTAATTTTTGTTTAGAATAGATTAAATATAAATCCGGACCAAGAATCGTTTATGGTTGAAGTACCCTGAAAAATGGTTTGTTGCCGTGATATACGCGATTTAATATAGGAAAAAGCTAAAAAATGGCAATTTGAATTGTTTTCTTGAATTTGAATTGAAGTATCGTTTTTATCATTTTCTAGCAAAGTCATTTATTTCCCATTGAATTTTAGATTTTTTGAGTTTGTTGATATTTTATACATATATGAAACAAAAACTAACAATTTTAAACAATTTTTTTGAAAATTCGAAAAATAGTCACAAAAAAGCAAATTTAACTAATACAAACAAAAACTCCTTGCGAAAAATTTAAACAATTTATAAAACTTTTAGTACACGCCAGGTACTGCACCCTATTTAATCATGTCTGGCATAACTTTCTACGGTCTTAAATTTCCTTTACAAAGGAAACTATAAACATTATTCGAAAAAATTCCCCTAGTTCCAAAGCGTTTTTTTTTAAGAAAAGTTCGAAAAACAACAAGCCTACTCTGGTCTACTGGTACTTTTTTTTTATCACAATCATCTACCTCCAATAACTACTCTACTTGACTAAGAAAATAAAAATTTTGTGATTATTCGCCTTTTCTAACTATAAATATTGATATTCATAAACAAAGCAACTAACTATATTCGAAAAAATGTTTGAAACAATTTCGGTAATGGATTGGTGATGGGAGCAATTTATATGCAACTGTAACTCTCTTAAATAATTTTTCTGATTCAGGAACAGAAAGTAACTCTTTTGAAAGTAGCAACCAAAAATTTCAACATGCTCTATGCTTATTTTGGAATGATTTCCTTGACGGACCAACAGACCGAAATGGACTAATAAGATAAATCTAAAAACGTCAATATCAAATTCATGATTCTGTATGTCTTCTATATTTTAATCTTTACAAATTTTTTACGAATTTTAGTATATCCTTATATATATCATACATTTTTGTATGATATAAAAACCATAAAATATAATTTGTGAGGATATGTTTAGGTAATTTTTGGCCATTGTCCAAAATAATGGAATTATAATAACGCCAATAAGTGTATTTACGTAAGCCTGGTATCTCAAAAACCAAATTAAGTTTCAGGTTTGTACACAATTTCATTTATTTTTGCATACTCAAATAATTGCAAGCCCTGCTTTAAAGTTCAAAATCTGAAAATTTATATCTAAGTTTACTATCTAAACACTTTTATAATTGAGATAAAATTACCAATGGCAATTAGCAACTGAAACATATATTTATGAACTTGGCCTTCAAAGTAAAAGGCTCCTTGAGCTCAGAACACTTTATTCATATCAGTGAAGAAACATAGGTTATAGTTAGAAATAATATATATCTTTACACTCATTTTTTAGCTTAATTAATAATGTGAAGTTTTTTTAATTAATCTAAAATAAATGCTTTTTGGACTAAATATGACAATTATTATATTAAGAGCCTGTGTGATACAATAGTTATTACGAATTAGAGAATGAAGGATCGGTGAAAACATTAAGACAAAGCTTTAACTTCGCAACATTTCGTGTTCTTTATTAAAAATTCATCAGGCGGTCTACAAATTAAATACATAAATACTGATATTAATTTTTTTTTTTTGACAGCATTAAGAGTTACATTTTATGGTTTTGTACTGTTGTAAATTGACTTGTAATTTTGTAAAATTAATAACAATATTTATGTATTTAATTTGTATACTGATGAAGTGTTAGTAAAAACCACGAAACGTTGCGAAGTAAAAATGTTTTCACCGATCCTTCCTCTTCTAATTCTTAATCAATATTAGAATTATTTTTATTAAAAATGTTTTTATTAATTTTGTTTAGAAAGTATTTGAAAAGCGTAACATTTTTATGCAATTTATGGTGTTTTCTCATAAAGCCATTTCTTCTTCATAAAATATTGCAGTTTCAGCATTTTTCGAACTTAAATCAGGACGAACATGGCTCTTTTCGTGAAGGTTGCAGATAAAATTTGTTAGTTTTTGTTGAATATACAATACATAAAAGAAATACTTTTGGACTATTTTAATTATTTCGCAAAATTTTGGAAAGGTATAATCCGAAAACGATTTTTCTAATAAAATGAAGAAATGAAGATAGATTTTTCTAATAAAATAAAGAAATAAAATGATTTAAAATTATATATTTTATGCATATCTTACAAAAATAAGCACTTTAAAACTGTGATACTTGGGATATTTTTAAAAACCAGCCAATGACTCTTTTTACAACCCAACTTAAAGCCACGCACCTCCCCCCCCCGTTAAATATTTTTACTATAAATTTACTGATTTCGAATGATACTTAGTTGAGCAGCAACTTAATTTTTTTGATATGAAAACATACCCAATAGAGACTATGCCTGTGGCTTTCAAGAAAACTTTTTTGATTTAATTAAAAGAACTGCGTTTTATGTACAAATTAACTTCTTGTCTGATAATTATAAAAGAAAACAGAGGACATATAAATTTTCAAGTTAAACTTCTAAGCAAAAAATTTGTAAAACCTTGGAGCCTTATTTACTGTAGTATGTATTTTGTAGAAGGTATTCAATTATTTGTAAGTCTGTAATATTTTATTCAAGGATTCAAATTTGTCATATATCAATTATTCTCATTAAAATCGAAATTTGACAAGTTTAACAAATTTTACAAGCTTATCAAATTGAACAAATTCAACAGATATTACAGATTTTAGAAATAAATTTATTGTTTTGAAAAATTCCATACAATTTTTATAAAATAGTATTGATAATAAGTAGCTTATTAAATACAGTCGGGCACACATGCATACTCTTTCGAATAATTCAATAACGTTTTTATTATAATTTAAACAAAATTACTCTTAATGATAAGATAATACTTAATTTATTTTTATAATATGATAATTATAGTTTTGTATATCTAAAAAAAAAGGACAATTTAGAACCTTTCAAAAAAGTTTTAATTTTTTAAATTATTATCTAAGTAAAACCCACTTTGGAACAATTCAAAAAGCTTTTAATTATGAATGTTAAATTATAATCTAAACTAAAAAATGTTATCATTTAGTTCTATTTAATTTTTATTTTTTAAATATGATGATTATAACAAAAATTTTGCATTATCATTTTAAGTTTAATGTAAGCGAGACTTAAAAATTTTGAGCTAGGAAATGAAAAGCGATAACATATGTATTAAAAACGAAAAAATAAATCGAAAGTAATATATTTTTTGTTTGGATTTGTAGACTTAAATGGAAAACTCACTAATTTGGAAAACTCGCTACGTCATTTGAAATAATAAAACACAACAGTTGAAGTGAGAAAATTATTTTCTGACCTATTAAAAATTATTTAATTCGTGAATTCGCCTGTATAAAATTTATATTAAGAAAAATATCAGTAAATTAACCAAAATAAAAAGACTATTCGAGTATCCATCTATATATTAAAAAAAACAAATAACGAAAAGCAGAATATCCGTGCATTGCTTTCCTACATCTCATCCAATTTGAGTGTTTAATAGCTCAAATGATAGTTATTGAGTCATATTACGATATATTTGGATTCGAAACTATTACAGCACTTGAAGAAAGAACGCCTCATAAAAAATGTATATTATATAATTTGGCCTAAGAACACTCACTCAGTGACTCAATACTAATCATTTGATAAATTTTACACTCAAATTGGATGAGTTGCACATTTCTGAATCACATGCATCACTTTTTTGTGTGATTTGAATGGTTTATAGTATCAGGTTTGGTAAATGTCACAGTTGCTTAGAAATTAGGATTCAGATTTAAGCTATTAAATTATTACCAACAATTAATGGTATGGATCACCCTACATGTCCACTAGTTTTCATAAATCTCCAGTTATAGGCACCATAACTATTTTGAAAAATGGTTTTCTTTAATATATTTTTTATCTTTAACCACGCAAATCAATGTTTTTCGTAAAATTAATATTAGTTTAGAAGCTCCAAAACTTCAAAAGTTTTAATAATTTTTCAGTATTAATTTAATTTTGAGTATGCAACGACTGGGAGAAAAAAAGCCGTATTACTGGTTTTTGCTTCGCACATCATACATTCCTAAAAAGTTTAATCCTGGCAACCTTGACAGATGATCAACTCAAAATTCCAAGCATCTTTTTTGAAGACACCGCTCACTTAGAAAAAGCCGTCTTTTGTTTGTAGTTAAGTTTTTGAAATAAATATTTTCATATTTAGTGTCACACAAATGATATTTATGTTACAATGTAATGTTATTTAATTTATCAATGTTTGTATATTTAGTGTAAGGTATTAGAAGGTAACCACCACACAACCACAGAAACAATAAATATATAGCAAAGAAGTAATCACATTGCTGCTGAAGGCGTCACTCACTGACGCTGTTTTTACTTCCTTTAGCTTCTTTTTCGTTATGTTAGTACGGTTTGCTTGTTATAATATCGGGTGTTAGCAAATAATATATACATCATATTTTTTTTATCAAGTTTTTAGAGGTATCATGTTCAAAAATAAAAAGCTCAATGTTTTTATAGCTCAGTTCCATTTGTATAATCAAATAATTTGTAATAACACGAATGTATTTATAAAGTTGATATTTTATATTTCTTATATCCTTAGATTTTTTTGGTACAAATAGTTTTTAAGTAATTTTAAACCTTTTTTGTTTATTAACATCATTTATTTTATGCAATAATTTTTATATATTTTGTTCTGTGAGTCCTGATTTCCAGGTGGGAGTGAATTTTGTTCACGTTTTAGATCTATTAGAAGCCATTGGTATTACTATAATATAACTAAAATTCTCATTTGCTTACGTATAGATTTATTGCACTGCAAATTTGCATTGTAAAACTCTCATTTCCTTACGTATAGATTTTTAGTCCGACAAAACTGGTGTCGTGAAAGAATATGAATTATCTGATATCAATAATAATAAATAATAAATACATTTGCTCACAAATCTTGAAATAATATGTGTAATAAAAGACGGTATAAATATGATTCATAATTTTTCGTGTCAATTTTCCCCGTGTATTAAGTAATTTTAAAGAAATTAGCTAATAATTAGAATATCGGGTAATGGATAAATGCTATAATTAGCGAAAGAACGGTTAATTATATTCTTGATAATATACTCTTTGCTATGTTTCTTGACAATTTTGAAATGTAATGCATTTTTCGCTATTAATTCAACAAATATTATATTTGATGTGTTATAACTCAATGATTCAGATGTTGTTCAAATTCTACAATTCTAACGGTGCCGCGCGTGATAGGATTTTTTAATTTCAAAACTTCTGTTGTACGATTTAACAAAAAACATAAATACAACTTTAAATTATTAAAACGCAGGATTAGGTAAGATTATAGTTGGACATATCAAATGGGGTATAGCTTCTTAATCAGTACCAAAGATTTATTTCCAACATGGTTCTTAACCGGGTGATGTGATAATAAGAAGAAACACGAAAATTATGTTAAAAAGTGTATTAATTAATTTTTCACTTCATTCATGTTCATTTAAGGATTTTATTTAATTTTAATTTTAATTTTTTTATTTAAAGTTGATTCTATTGTTTTGAAAACTGCTACATGTTGTATTACCATTAAAAATAAAAATTTCATATAAATCTTTGAATTTGGTTAAAAGGTATTTACCATTGGTAATCATTTTCCGTCGAATATACAATTTTAAATCAGATTCTTAAATGATATTTTGGTTAAAAATATTTATTTGTATTTCATTAGTTTATCAATTTCTATTTTTTGTGGCAATATTTAATTACATTTAATTAAAAAAATTATATATAAATCAAAAAATGCAAATGTCTGATGATGAACGGCATATCCTTCGAAATATATAACAAATAAAACTACAAACATTTAATCTTTGTTTTATTAAATATTTTACATATTATAATATTAGAAAAAGTGATATCCAAGCTAGATATAAATATAAATAAGTTTATCTAATGATATATAATGATAAATAAAAAAATAAGTAAAATAAAATAAAAATTGTAAAATAGAGCTACTTATTAGAGGCATTTGTAATTTCAAACAACTTGAGTTCTTATCAAACATTTTTGATAATATTAAAGTTTTAAAATCTTCATTGAACTGAAGTAGATAATTATAAATGTACTTGAGTTGTGGGTCTAAATATCGAATGCAAATTACGGTGCACAATTGAATAATTATGACTTCGCAAAAAAATCTTAAAGTCTGTTAGAAATTCACCCAATATTATCGGATTTTTATGTATGTATGATTGTAATAAATATTGTTGTCATTGAAATAAAAGTAAAAGAAAATTTTATTATTCTTTTTTTTTTCTCGTGTCCCTATATTTTCTTTTCGTTTTATTTATTGAAACGTATTTTCTTCATTTCAATTTGTCAATATATCGTCGACGACGGCGTATCTTACCCCCAATACTATAACCAACGACCATCGCATTCTTATAGTAATATTTCTATGCCATATAAAATGATAAATAAAAAAATGGATCCAAGTTCTGGCAATTTTTGTAATGCATTCCAAATATAAAATTATTAAATACTGTCCTGTAAGTTTTGTTGAAATATATTATGCTGGAAAAATAGTTGTTAAGAAAGAATAAAAACAACAAAACTAAAAATTCCATCGTGTTCGTACTGCCAAAGAAAATTTTATTAAATTATTACTAACGATGTCATAATGTATATAGCATTATTAGCTATGTAAAAATTCATTTTCTTTTTTTACGTTTCCTGAAATTTACAAAAGTCCAGTTTTATTTCATGTTACAAAACCTCTATAAGTCACGCTCACATTTAGACAATCAATTTTAAAAAAAAACCCCATCCTTAATAAAAGTGGTATTTATCAATAAATTAAATAAAAACCAATAAATTAAATTATATTTTTAAATTTTAAATAATAAAATGGACCTTTATAAATCAATTTTATTAAATTAAAAATTATAAAAATCGAAAACATATTTATCAATTCCACCCACAGTTTCTTCTCTCAGAATAGTCTTACTACTTACTCTCCCTACTTTCTCTACTTCCCCTATATATTTCCAAAATAAAAGAATAATTATTCATTACTTGAAGATAACTTTATAAACCAACAGACCAGTCGTAATTTTTAGAAATTGGAAAGCTGAAAGTTTCCTTTATTTTATAAAAGCTCTATATCTGTTGCTCGATCTTCTGACATCGCATTTTCACGCATATAGAAAAATCCTTTCGTTCTTATAGTATATATTATACATATATAGATAGAATTCATTGGCACACTGTTGGCGGGCTGGCTGACTGGTGGCTGGCTGGCTGCTTGGCTGAGTTGTGCTGACTATGTGTGTAAGTATATTTGATGCATTTGTTTCAAATACTTATGTGGGGCGAACTGTCAATATATTAAATTTATTTTGTATTAAATTTTATAAATGAATATTACGTTCTTCTTGTGTATAAATTTGAAAAATTGGGTGGTGAATGTTGTGTATGTGTGGTTATAAAGTTTTTTTTCTTCTCTTGTTTTTTACCCCCTTTTTCGTATATATATATATATAAATATACTTTTGAAGTAAAATTGTTAAATCTTCACAACTCATTGTTTCCTCTTTTTTATGATTAAATTAACATATTTTTTTTCACCCAGGAACAACTATTTTCCACACACCAAAAAATAAAAAAAACACCATACTTCTTTTGGTGGTTGAAAAAAGAAAACAAAGTTATGAGAACGTTTGAGGGTTGTTTTGTGTGATGATAACTTTTGTCGTTATATTTTGTTTACATGTTTACTTAAATTTTGTTTGGTAAAATCAAAATATATCGTACAATATTATTTGTTACAGCTATCAGCCATAAATTCTTATTTTAGTATACGTTTATGTAACAGTTCGTTTGCTTTATTACTTTCTTTGACTATTTGTAAAAGGAAGTATTGTAATCCTGTCAAAATTTCAATATTCGTAAATGCATGTTTTGGGGTCCCCTGAATTCAAGAATTTGGTCTCTATGTACGTTTGTATGTGTGTGTCTGTAATAGCGATGTAACTAAAGCTTCATTTAAAATTCAGTAATCTTGGTATCCTTCCTCATATAATATTTCTAGTTGTTCCACGACGAATCTAGGATTAACAAATATATTTATAATATCAGTCAGAATTACAACAAAAAATAAAAAATTAAAAAATGTATTTAAAGGATCATTTTTAAGGCCATGAGAAAGTTTCATACCAAGAGACTCTTAAGTCTTTAGCTATTAAGTAACATTTTCATGTTTTGTGACACATGAGAACAAGTTCTTAAAAGAATATCGTCGATATTTATTATTATTAATGCCACCATTTAGTCCATTTCTTGCGCATAAGCATATCTCAACGAAGCTCATTAATTCCAATCTTTACCATTGATGTCCCTAAAATCGATCTACGCGATAACATCATCTAGCGTAGTAACGTTCTAATTTTGATAACGGATCTTACTACGAACCAGGATATGTTCTTCCTGATATTTATAGCGTCTTTCCATGGTCTTTTTTTTACAGATTTGGGTATTACAGTTTTTTTTCTTGACCGTGGATTCCATTAGTCATTGGTGGCAGGGATAGAATATCTACATTTTTAGAGTTACTCGATATAAAAAATACGAGTTTTATGAAATTTTTCAATAATAGGAATCCAAAATGTTCTTGTAATGCATTTGGACTACCCAACCACAGTCATTTTTCGACACTTTACAAAAATATTTTACAAAAGTGAAGTCTTAGTATATATTTTTGTCTTTCAAAGTAAGTGATGGTGTAAATAGCAGTTATACACTCGAAAATAATCATTTTTGCTTAGTAAAGGTTTCGATTATAAACTATTAAACTCATGCGAAAATACATCTTAATATTGGATTATTTTAAGTGTTTTATTATTTAATAATGTTATGCATCGATGTTTAAGATTTAAAAACTAAAGTTCGACGAACTGAATATTTATTTTGTATATTCGATGATTTTCAATTAGCGAGCTTAATGCTTAATTTTCGATTAAAATTGATTAATAAGTCTAAAATTTCCTGCATTCTTCCCAACAAACATTTTTTCATTTTTTATTTTTCGCGTACGAATGATGTTAATCTGTAAAACTGCTAATAAAAAAATACTGATATACTTTTTATGATAACATTTGTAGTATCGATTTTAACAGAAAATCAATACTAACCGTTTTACATTTAAGATGACATCCTGCACTTTTGGAAATAGGTAAACCCATACTTACTAAGAAATATTCTTCCACAATTCAATTCAAATATATAATACATACACTATAAACGGGTCTAGGTGATATAAAATTCTTCTTAATTGGTTACATCATATTTTATTTAAAATTGAAACAATTTCCGGTGAAAAAACATTTATTCCAACATTAAATTTCACAAATAAAACATAACTAATTTTCAAACTATGTATAGAACCAAAATAAAATTTTATTGAAACCCATTATAATGTAACGAACATTTTGAACAAAAAATTTTATTACCATATTCCATCAAATTACTTACGTAGAAAACTATTTGTAGAACATTTTTAGTAACAGAATAGGTGCCTAAATGGATGCAATTTTTACTAACATATCAAAAAATTGTTTAAGGGCCAATTATGGTCATCAACTTTATTCCCTATGAAAATTCTAAGGAAAGTAAGGCATTCTTTACAAAACCCAAAATATTTTCGATTCCATTCTCAAACATCGAATGAAAAGATACCCGCCTTTTATCTCATCTAATAGAAAGATGAATCAAATAAAAAATTCCACTACCATTTAATCCTAAACGTGAAAAACCACGTGACCTTTGTCCGATAAAAATATAAAATTTCAAAATTTGACATGGTTTTTGTATTTGTCATCCAATTGTAACAATAACAAAAGAAGCTTGTTAACTTAATTAAAACTTTTACGAGATTTAAAAAAGATAACGCCTTACTCATCGAAATTTTTTTACAGAAATAAGTTTTAAGATTATTGTGCAATTATAGATTTGACTTTTCTTTAAATAAACTTTTAAAGAATTAGAAATAGAGAATGGCTGATGTTTAGATATCATACAATTTAACTCCATCTCAAAATGAGTATCAAAAAACTTCTCTAAGATTCTACCGAATTACACTTCCTGGTATGGTCATTCCATATTGAAATGAAAACTCCCGAAGTGATCGACAAAATCCATGAAATGGTTTTACCTGAAGAAAGAAAAAATAGAGTAAATTAGATGAGCCCTCATGGGTTTCAAAAGGTAGTGTCGTTCATGTTTTGCATGATTATTTGGATATGAACAACTTATCTACAAGATGAATATCGAATTTGCTTTAAGCTATAAACAAAAGGAACCGTATTTACAAGAACGAAAAATCACCAATGAGCAAATAAGCAAGCCAGTGTTGATAGACAGTTCAACCTATTCACTAGATCTCGTTCCGAGTACTTCTTTTTATTTTCAAATTTTAAGGAACTACTAAAAAGCAATTACATTTTCTGAACGTTTAAAAAAGTTGGAGGGACGTCTGTCAAAGTCTGAGAACTACAAGGAGATTATGTTGAAAAATAAAAAAAATTGTTTTCTACCTTATTTTAAAAACTTATTGACCTGCTTCGTATATTTTTTAATAATCAATATAAAATTTTTCTTACTCTTTAAGTTCTTACTCTTTACGTAAATTTCGAATTCTAGAAGAAATATGCAGTAGAAAAGTCTTCATATTATACATATCGATATGAAAGTCGAATATTTACTCATAATAATATAAGTTGGCAACAAAAATGAAAACTTTTCTACTTACCTTATAGAGAATACACGAAGAATTTAATTAGATATTATAAATCAATTTTCACCGTTATATTTGGCTTTTAGTGGTGTACATAATTCTTTATTAATGTTATGTTACGTAGAATATAAACCAAGCATTCAATAACTAAAACTCTGACACATACACACATATTATATATACTTTAACTTTCTTATCATCCAGGTACACCTTAATCTTACAAAATTTGAACCAGTCTCATGTTTATTACTTGAACCAAAGTTTCCTGCATGGAAGGCTGATTTTAAATCTGAAATTGCAAAGTATAGAAATATCCTAATGAAAACTTTATCATATAACTTGTTCATTCGACTGAGCTCTGACAAATACAGTAAAAAATATCCAATACATATAAAACGCAATATATTAGTAAAAGTACAAAAATTTTTATTGTATTTGGAACAATTTGCCCAATTTATATAAAAAAAGAATTAAAACAATGACACAAATTTGCTTACATATTATTATCTCAGGAAATTAACTTCCCCTTGCCAGCTATACCCGTCAAACCCGAAATGAAAATTCCGAGAAAATGGTATTTTAGAGAATGAAATTTTCTGAATGTAATAAACATGTCAATCAAATTTTATCAAAATCTGACAACATAGGTATAAAATATTATGTGTTGTTATATTTTGAAGTTTATGTGTCAATTAAAGACAAGTACTTTATAAATTATTCGACTCATTATGGTTTCAAATCTATTGTATTGGGACGATACAAGAAACCATATAGAATGCAAGAAACCATATAGTCTATTTAGAATTAATTCTTAATAGTTTTTGACTACATACAACGAACAAAAACAGTATAAACATCCATTCATATTTTCTTACTCAATAAGATACATTTTTTTTGAATACGGAAATTTTTACTTATCCATAGATATAAACGTATAGAAACTAAAGCTACCATACAATAACAATTTCGTCATAATATATATTATATTGGTTAGACAACACATTTGTTAGTATATATGACTATTGTTGTGGTTTCATCTACTTTATCTATATAACACTGAAGAAGAACTATGCAATATACAAGGTGTTAGAAGATGAAATATTATATTATGTTTAAAAGTTAAAATAAATATTCTTTAGGTTAGAAATGTTATTTTTTAAAACATATATCGCTTTAAGAACAATAATGTTTTTAAAAATAATATAAAATTAATATATTTTATTCTGGTTTTGATATTCAGTACAAAATAAAAAACATAATTCAATATATTAAAACAATAAAAAATTATAATCACTGGAGAAAATAATTTAATTTATAAAACATTGAAAAAAATAAATTTATTATAAAAAATATATAAAATGTTGAGAAACAGATTTTTAGGTTCAACGGAATTTTTTCAATTTCTCGACAGTTTATATTTTTTATTTTATTAATTTTTCAAAGTATATAATTTAAATATTTTCTTCAGAGTGTATATATTTTGTTATTTTTTAATATATTAAGGTATATTTTTAGCTACTGAAGATGATTGTAAAATCAATCAAAATTGATATAGCAAAGTTTTAATTTATATTTTTAACATTTTATTGCAAATGCTTAATGGAAACTCCCATTCTAAAATGACTAAAGTCTTACCTTGGCGCCCACAAACCCCCCAACATAACGATTAACGAATTTTTATGGAACCTCTTAAAAGTATGATACATCAAAGTAAAGATTTACTTTTCGATTTATTAAGCACTTTTAATGATCTTTAGGAATTGACACATCTGGTATATTTAATATTATGACAGTGTGTAGTATTTAAAACTTCTAGTATCTAATACTAGTATGAACCTAGTATATATCGGATCCAGATATTTGTGTGGCAATCGAATAGATTTTCTTCGTATCCATTTTGTATTTGAATAGTATGAGAAAAGATAATTGCATCAAATGCACATAGATACACACGTCTTATATTATTGGTATAAAGTAAGTGGTTTTGTTACTTAAATAAGTTATGTATTATGTACTTTATATAGAAATGGCTTACTACCTATCCTTAATCCATAAGTATTTTGTCTCTTTAAGCCTGTACAACAAATATATTGCACAGAAGGATTTGGACACACTTGAGAATACATAGCCTTATTATTAAACATCCGAAGGCTGGCGGATCAACTTTGTATCCATTTTGGATGAGCAATACAATTTTCAGTCATGTATTGATGTAAAAGCAAAAACTTTTTAACTGTTGGAATTTTGTGTTAGAAGCGATTTAAGATTGAAAAATCAAAACACTTCGTTTTTAAATATAGTTAATTTCACATCTACTAGGGGCTTTTTAATTTCCTTTTTTTAAAAACACTCGCAAAATTTATATGATTTATCCTTTTTTTTTCTTAAAAATTTTTTTTAAAGAAATTTGGGATTTATAGTGACTGTTTTTGAAACAGTAGTATGAAAATCACTATGAAGACGAAAATTTTTAATATTTGAATCACTTAAAGTTCCAAAATAAAGAACTTTTCGAATGAGTTTGTCCATTTTAACGTCATAACTTATACTTTATTGAACTGGAAGGGAGTGGTTAATAAATTGAACAAAAAATTCACCAAGTAATTTTCGTATCATTCGTATCAATATTTGAACCACTCTGAGCAAAAATGCATTGATAGAATGCGGTGCTCGATTTTAGTAGACTTAGTAACTCTATGTCTACAAAAAAGTAACTATAGATCCTTCTCTATTTTATATTTTGTAAATTTTGTGAAAAACTGGCCTGATTTAAGATTTCCGTTGTAAATATGAAAAAACCCATCCAAAGAGGTCACTCAAGTCGTATTTCCATGTGGGCAAAGCCAAATAAACAACAAAAATTGACATTTTGTGTAATAAAATTAAGGGAACGGAGTCAGGATGTATATACTCTCAAATTTTAATTTGTCCTGTTAATGTTAATGTGAAATTTACAGTTAGAATTCATTGTTTGAAAAAGTTCATCCTTTCATAGCACTAGGAAAAATTATTTACAAGGTAAACAATAATATTGGAAAAAGTATATATTCAATTATAAAATATCATTTAAAAATTTTTAATAGCAAATATTTATTTTCCACAATTGCATCTAACTGAACATTTTTATATTGCTTCTTAAAGATAAATATTGTATATTGAAAATAATTGTATGGCATCTATTTAAAACAGTACATAATTCCTAATTGATTTAGACTATAATAAAAATCCGTAGTAACTATACTTATTGTTTTTCCACATGGCAGAAATATTTAGTGATTGTTTTATTTTTATATTAAAAGTTTGATAAAAACATTACACACATATATATATAAAATAACGATGTTGATCTTAATTTACTTTTTGAATCCTTTCGTTTCAAAAACAGTAACCTACGTATGTTAGCAGACATAATAGCAACGCAGAGCAATGATAATAAACATTCTTACAAAACCTTATATACAATTGTAATATTGTAGGGGAGAGCAATGAAATGAGAGTAAATAATTTGCGTTTATACAAGGAAGGGACTTCCTTATCAATTCATTTGATACGAGGAAGTAAAATTTTTAATAAAACAACCGCTTTCTAGAAAATATTATTAGTTGTTCACTTATCAACATGGAAATTTTAAAGCAATTATTAAACAAAAGTTACCAAAAAATGCCTTGTAATTATAGTAATTGTGTTGGAAATTATAATAATTTGCATTAGTAATTATTTTTTAATTGCAAATACATAAAATAAGAGTTAAAATTTGATTATAGATTTTGAGAAATTTCCTTTATCAAATTATATACCAATCTCAGGCTAAGATATTGTAGCAAAAAAAAGAAAAGGATGAAATGATAATGATTAAATAATTGGAATATCTGGAACATAACTTTAATTAAATAATTAAATAATGTAGCAAAAATTTGAAAAAAGATGGTAATTAAAGAATAAATGTATTAAAATTAAATGTAGTATTATAAATTAGTATTATGAATTAAGAAAAAATGGCGCTTGCGTGCTGTGGCGTTAAAATGGGCCCAAGTCAACGATAATACAAAGCGTTGACCCCCAGTTAGCATCGCCGTTTCACAATCTCCTTATTCAAGAACACCCATCTGTTTTATTACAACCAAAATTTGAAAGAGGAATGACCTACGTCAAAGGTTGAGGTAAATGATTAAATAACTGATCAATGTGTAACAAACTTTAATATATTATAAGCTTTTCATCCATAAATAACGAATAATTATAAATATAACTAAATAAATTAACGATGACTAACTACCTAAAGATTAAATATCGGATCTATCGGTAACAAACTTTAATATGTAATAATCTTTTTATTCATAAATGACAAACAATAATTATGAACGTAACTAAAAACATTAACAACGGCTAACTAGCTGAATTATGATTAAACAAACTTAATATTGCCTAACACTTATAAATAATGAATTATAATTTAATTAACATGAACAATAAAATGAGAAATAATATCGCATATAAATATAATTTTAACCGTGGTCGTTTTAACGACACACGTATGTAAAAAATAGAATACGATTGGCCAAATAAATTAATTAAAAGGTTAATGAGATTTGTAAAAAAGAAAAATGTTGCCTACATTCCCGGTTTCATAGAATTAAAATTTGAAATATTTTTTATTATATCTTACTAATAACCATAACAATTTTAAGTCGACCGTCAAACCGTTCCGATATTTTTTCCACGTGGTACCTTCCACGTTGGATTAATTTTTTAACCTATGTTTTTGATATACCATATCATGTTGTATTTGGTATCAATGCCAATCCAAAAATAATAATGAATTCTCCCTGCTAACCTCTCACCGGCACATATAGTTTTTTAATAATATATAAAAAATAAAATGCGTGCGCATATTTTTGCTTACGTCAAAAATATGAAGGCGGTATAAGACTATCGGAATGATTTACATCTAGAGGTAGATTGATATGTAACGACTTTTTTTTGTGAATGATGTTAAAATTTGTAAAGGTAAAAAAAATCGCTACAATATATTGATTGACAAAGTTGTATGTCGTAGCCATAGAATAGAAAGAAAATATTTTGATGCACGGTGTCGTATTTAAGTGTTTTAGGTACATCATAAATTCATAATTCAGACAATAATTATCTAGGTAGTTCGTTATTATTTCTTTAATTTTCGATAATCTTAAATTTAATGATTATCTGAATCGTAACAGGTCATGTCTCGATATACTGTGGCGATGTATTGTGAAGTGATTACGGTGCATAGACGGGAAGTGGGGTCAGCGAATCACAAGTCCGCTTGGTTTATTTCGCTGAACAAATATTGGGTATCTATTGTTTTAGGCTGGGTTCCGAGGGAACATATGACCTAAATCTTCAATATGATAAGGCTTCAGGAAAAATTCGACGCACAAGAACACGAATCCAAGGACCATTGGATCTCAGCGTTCTACCATTATTTTTAATCCCGAGTTTGAACATTTCATTACATTTCAAGAGCACTAGAACCCAAATTCTACATTTTTAAACGTAAGATGTGTATATACGTGTGTTTCTTATTATTTCCATCACTTTTCACTGTGTTATTGAAGCATAATTAGGTTGTTTGTGTATGTTTAAAATAAAAAAGATTTAAAAAAAAACTCTTTTTGCATAGAAAAATTACTGTTTTTTTATTCTCCTTATTGGGAAGTTTCATTGTGGGCCTTGCGAGTCCCAGAGAGACCACGTTTTTAGATATTAAAATAAAATTTAAATTCTGATAATTTTATTGTGATTTTATTTATTTCTGCTGAATAATCATAAATTAAAATTAATTATTTAAAATGTGATACTTAAACAAAAATCAAACATAACTTTATGTTACTAATACGGAAAACGAACAACAATTCTCTTTATTTTGGTTTCCCCTATATTTTTGTAGGTAGATAAACACAGGTAGGTATAACATTACATTGGTAAGAGAGTTATTTTTCTCTTTACAAAGAAGATAAAACATAAAAGTTAGCTGCTGCTGCACCAAACGAATAATAGTTGTAATAAGTAACCTTACTTATACTTCTTCTCTATTTTATGAGTCATATAATTATTATTTTTTAAAAATAAAGTTTTCAATTCTATCGAATATAAATTACCACATTCTACGAAGAAAAATTATTTTACCACACAAACAAGGTCACTTCAGATTTATAGATAATTATTTTCTAGTATCTCTGTGAACTGTATGCTTCTGTCAGAAATAAATCGAAAACTACATTTTCCATGATTGAACAAAATGGGATTGTGGGAAAATCGAACATATTATTTATTTTGCTCTGATCATTTAAATAAACATAGAAAAGTGGTTATTTTTAGAAATCTTTTTCAATTATTTCTCGTGTGTCTCTATGTCTCCTGCTATATATTTTTGAATGACGTATTAAATTCAATTTGTTTTTTGTTTTTTTGTTTTTTGGTTAAAGAATTTATTATTCTGCAAACAAATTTTTAAATTACTTGATATTTTAATCATAAAATTTGTTGAAACATTGTCAAATGTTAAACTTTGTACAGCATATCTAGAAATTTAAGAAAATCTTATTTCCTTTATATTCCAAATAAAGTTATTTAACATTTACATTAGAATTAATTTTCATGGAAATGAAAACCATAATTTTACATATGTTAATAGAATTTTCAAAATTATTATACATTCAAAATATAACAAACACAGCATATACACACATATTAAAATATATTGTTGAAGACGAATTTATAAGCTGACTGTTGGTTAGTTTGTTTGGAACAATATATTTATTGCTCTATTCGCTTTGGGGTGTCATTTTATCTTGGAAATGTCTCGACGACATTTTCACTAAAATTGTAATCTCTTCCCCATGTGCTGCTTGCTTATAACTTGTGTTTCAAAATTTGTACCATAATACAATATCAATCACTTTTAAGACTTTACTCTTCTGATTATCAATACCAAATTTTCTCTTTATCAGTCTTACTCTGTATCATAATTCTTCGTGCTTCGGTCACTAGAATAGACCATTTTTTATAGGTATAAAAATACACCTTGAATACTTTACAAATTTTGAATTCGAAAAACCACACAAATATTACGAGTAATTCTTATCTACCATATTTTTCATAATAAATCGTTGTAGTTTAATAAAACTTTTATTATCTGTTTCGTCTTTGTATTTATTAAAGTTATTTTAAGTTACTTTTGATACTACACAAGCATGTTGTTGCAAATGGTTATCATTTTCAACTTAATTATTTATTCATTTTTTATGATTATTAATGAGAACTCTAGGATTTTTCGAATAAATTTCAATTTTTTGCTCCAATTACCTAGATGAAATTATTTTGTATTTTTATAAATACGTATTTCAACTAGAAAGTAGTCATTATTAGTATGAATAACCTAGTTGAAATGATTCTCTGAGGACATGTTACTTAGATCCTAATTCGCAGACCATCACTAAATTAGCAACGAGTAACATCTCCTCAGAGAATCATTACAACTAGCTAATTCATACAGATGATGACTACTTTATAGTCGAAATACGTATTTATAAAAATACAAAATAACTTGATCTAGGAAATTGGGGCAAAAAAGTCGAAATTTTTGGAGGACTTAATAAAAACTTCTCTTCGAAATAACATAGTTATTAAAAATAGTTATTCTATTCTATTTTTAAAATTTTTTTTGTCGTGAAAAACGCGTTGGAAGCCTTCTGTTTCCGTATCAAGATTGTCTGTCAATCACTTTATAGTAAGAAATTTTGTGTAAAATCAACACAATTGAGAAACACGATCCATACAAAATTAATGTAATTAACAGAAAATCAGTGTTACCTCAATTATCATTCGAGTTTCAATACAAAGGTTAAGTAATTAGTTTAAAATGATTGAATGTTTAATGGTTATAAGGAAAATTTATTTTCATTTATTTATTCTTTTTACAGTTCAGTACCAACAGCCTTTAACTTTAGTAAAAACATATATTTGCATATAGCAAACGATATAGATGAAAAAGTGAGATTAGTTATCCATTTTATATAATTAACACTTTTTTTATGTTGAAAATCAATTAACAAAAAGCAATCGAGAAATTAACACACAAAAATTTTGACACAAATACACACATTTTTTTACTGTTTTCATTTGGATACTAATTTTTTGAGTTATTTATACCCAAAATAGTGATAAAGATCTCAGAGAGATCATACAAAACTGGGATTAGCAATCGCAAGTGTCAAATGTAAGAACACTAGAGTCCTGTTACATCGGTCGAAATTCGACCATTATCACAGGCAAAAGTGAATCTCACTGACTTTAAACAATACAGTATATTTTCGTGCCTTTAAACAAAACTGTATATTTAACACAAGAGTATATATGTGTATGTATAGTAGTGTGTGTAATATAAGTCACACTTCTTATTGTGTGTGTCACAGTGTGTGTAATATTTTTTTAAAAATTGATTTAATGTATTTTTATGCATAATTCTTAAAAACTATTTGCACTCTCTAGTCCTTCTTTATATAAAGTATAAGTGTGCTAAATTTAATACTCCACCGTCCGTTCCATTTTCGTAAAAAGAGGTACAAAGTTTTTGCTTCTATATGTGAAGCAAATAAAGATTTTGCAACACCTAGTAATACATATATATTGTCATCGTAAATGTAACAGAAGTGTTATTGTATATACAACAACGTACATGCATGTTCTATACATGATGATTTATGGATAAGTACCATTTTATACATTGATTCAAAATACTTTAAGTTGTCATAACGAACAGCGAAAACTAACATACCCCTTACGAAGAAGACACGATAGTAGGGCAACCAGCATTGCATCATCCATATCATCATCAGCATATTATAGATGTAGACGATGAAGAAGAAGCAATAGAAGTGGTGGGTTTGTGTTGAAACTGTTTATAGCTCGTTTTACCGCTGTTTGTTAGTGTATTCATCCTCGCTGCTAACGTACGACCCACGACGACTATGACGATGACAATGTCATCACTCGAATATAAATTGCTGATTGAATTCATACTACTGCTTCACAAAAATTTTTATTTTTTACGTTTTTTATGTGTTCGTTTTTTTTTTTAAGTTTTTATTTTTAAATTTATAGTTATAAATGATCGCATATACTTTATATATGGATGGCAAACATTAAACGTATACGGAGATCTTTTCGCTCACCGATATTCACCAGAGATGTAAAGTTTAGTCACTCCAGGTGCTTGCATCATTCCGTTCAAATTATCTTGTATTAATCATGGTAGGGGCGCTCAAGCGGGAATTTTTAGACTTACCCTAGATTACGTCAGATTCAGATATGGAATATACCTTACACTTTGTTGAGTACTTCCACTAAATTTTAGGGTAAGTGATCAGAATATTAAAAATAGAAAATTAGGTTCATTCAATAAATGGTAGGTTCATTTAGTGCTGAAAAGAATACATTTTACTAATCTGACGATTTAAGCGTGTTGCAGATGACGTGTTACTTTTAAAGTTTGTGACCTTACAGGTCTCTTGCGTTACACTCAAATCATCAGCTTAGTAAAATGTACACTTTTTAGCACGTAATTAACCTAGCATATATTTATCAGATCGTTTAAATCAAACTATCGAGTTTTGTTAAACTATTTTGATCGGCTTCCCTATACGCGCACCGCAACACTGTTTAGAGAGATAAGATTTGGTGAATGTACCCAAGAATCTAATCCATGACCATCATGAAAAAACATTCTTTGATCTTTGATTAAAAACGCGAATAAAAATAAGAGAAACAGACATTTCGTGTTTGTAGCTTTGTGTTCAATTTTATGCGATGTATGAAAAACAATTCATTCGATCCTTAATTTGATGCAATTTTTAAAACATTTGTAGATAGCATTAAAAATGATAAAAGAAAACCCCAACTACGGTTCTTGAGGTCGCTGATTTCGAATATAAAATTAAAACTAGCATAAAATAAATTCATTATGATACAAAATCCGTTTCATGACAGACAGTTTAGTGCATTTATTGGCTAAAACGAAATGCCTATGGTTTTTATGAAAAAGTCATAAAAAATCCAAAAAAAATTTAATTTTTATGTTTTTTTTTTTAATTCAAGGGTAATTATGGTCTAAGAAAGCCTGAAAAAACATTTATTTAACTTTACGATGTTTGGTTTTCGAGATATCACTTTATCGGAAATATTGAGCTCTGGGCCGTATTACAGGCATATACTAAAAACTATGCATCCGATCAGAAAATGTTAATTTTGAAATCTACAGGTCAAATTACATTTTATAAACTTAAAAATAATTTTATTGAAATCGAAGAAAAAATTTTTTTCGATTTTTCGAGATTTTCTTAAGGTATAGTTTTCGTAAGGTTTAGTATAAGGGTAATTTGTCCTTTAAATTTCGAAAAAAACATCGATTTAACGATAGAATGTACAGTTTTGGGAATATCGACGGAAATCCAACTCAATAATTCATCAATAATTTAATAATCAGTTAATAATTCCGATAAATTTTAAACGATATCTGGAAAAGTAGCCATCCAAACGTAAAATAAATGTTATTTTTGGTTTTTGTAGATATCAATTATACTAGGAAATTTAAAAACAACAATACATTTTTTTACATTTTTTGACGATTTTTATGGTTTTTACCTATAACCATAAATCACCGTAATCCATGATTGAATTTTATTTGGCCAATAAATGCACAAAACTGCGCTCGATAACACATAATTTATACAATAATGTGGATGAGTATCTTGCCCTAATTTTATTTCTATACTCTTTAAACCTTTAATACGTTACAACCTTTTAAAGTAATACTTAACATTTTCATCATTGAAACTGGAAAAAACTGTTTTTTGAGTTTTTGTTAAGAATTCGAGTTTACTTTTATTTTCTTTATAGTTATTTTTTGTTTACTTGGGACGCTTGAGTTTCAAAAATATAAAAGCGAAAACATAAAAAATATTATTTTGATATATTTTATACAATTTAATTTTAATCACTGACGTATGACAACTGCTATTTTTCGTATAAGAACTCGTAAATGCGTGACCAAAATATTTTGCACCAACAAAATTTCCTCCTGTATCTTTATTATTGTGACTGGCAGTATAGAGCAGTCAACTCAGTTAAATTCTTCGTTTATACATGAATTTATTTTATTAAGTTTTAAACAATTTTTCTTTTTTTCTTTTTTTTTTGTCTTTTGTCTTTTGTTCTTTTTATTTTCTATATTCACTTTGTTTCACTTCCAACATTTATATTATAGAAATCATAAATCAATGGATTTATTTGCATATATCATTTGAACAATTATTTATTCTTCGAATTCGTTTTTATTTTTAATAGACCAGGCGATGTTCGATGTGTGCCCACACAAATATCAGAGATCAAAA
The DNA here is from genome assembly GCA_020423425.1 of Chrysopa pallens. Classification (NCBI taxonomy): domain Eukaryota; kingdom Metazoa; phylum Arthropoda; class Insecta; order Neuroptera; family Chrysopidae; genus Chrysopa; species Chrysopa pallens. The sequence goes on from CM035594.1 coordinate 13,629,058, forward strand.
TTTGTCTTATGTAAAACTTATATAGAATATTTTTCTGATAAATTAGGTATGTAAATTAAACTAATGAAACTTAAATTTAGAAAAAGACAACCAATTTAATTCTCCAAAATCGCTAATTATAAAAAAAGAAACGTTTTTCAAGGTAAGTTTTGTTGAAGATTATTCAACTTTATATACAGAATAAGTGCCTCAATGATTAAGAATTTTTGGTTTATTAATATATTGAACCATGAAAAGTGTTTGTTATGGTTTTTTAGAAATACACAAGAGTAAATGTGTTGAATTTTTCAATGCTAATGAAACTGTTTTTAAAACGGATATATAGACAGAGAGAGTTAGAACCATAGAAAGAAAATCCTTTTTTTGTAATAATCGGATAATCATACGCCTTGAAGACGCAATGATATTTAAAGATGCATATTTCACAAATTATCGATATTATACAGTTAAAAGGTGTTTGAATAATTAGTTTAGGGTTTCATACTTCCAATTATATAAAATTTATAATCATATGTTCGAATATAATTAAAAAAAATTGTAAAAAGCTCTTACAAATCTAAAATATTCAGTCCTTGATGAAATAAAAAATTATTTAGAATTATTGGTATAAATCACATGATTTTAATGAATTATGAACGTTCAAATAAATCATTATATTGAAAAAAAAAATCAATTTTTAACTCTAAATAACATTTAGACCAACCATAAAAAAATCAATTTTTTTAGCTGTATATCACAGTTTTTTACGAATTATATAAGTTTAAGTGCCAATTAGTGATTATACAATGAATCAAATTTTAATCCTAAATCAGAACTAGACACTGTCATAATGTTGTCAAAATTGTAAAAAAACTCTTACAAATCAACTATAATAATATTTAATGCATAATTACGTTGGTTGTAAGATATAAATAACGTTTTTTTTAATGTATCATACATGTTTAGGTACTCATCAATCGTTAGACTTAAAAAATATTACATTTTTAACGTTAAGTCTAAATTGGGTATTCCTCTTACAGCTAAAGAAAACCGAAAGTTACACAAAGGATAATCATACTTCAGTAAGATGTTCGCCGAGTAAATATCCACGTATTTATTGTACTTACCTTCGTGACACAATTTTAAGCTCGATCTAGCGGCAGATTATACTGAGACAGTTTTACTAACATCTTAAAGATGTAGATTATTTTTACAGAGTAATAGTGTCCTTCCTGTGTACTGTTGTTGTTTAATAATAATAATCCACTTTGGGTAATGGCTATATAGCTAAAATAGCTAAAGCCAGAAAAAAAAAATAAATAGTGTCCTAGTCATAGAAAGTCACTTTGATAATTTGTAATTAACTTTGGTAGTACCATAGATTCCTCATCAAGCCTTAAGAGATAGGAAAAAATATTATGCAGAATCAAATACATTCGGAGTGAAACGCAACTTAACTAGTTTTATACATTATACAGGAATTCATATGGTTAAAGAAAAATATTATACATGGCTTTTATCTAAAATAGTTTGGAAGTACCAAATATATTATATAATATACTCACGTTATTATAGACAAAACTTTTATTTTTCTATTGTCTTGTTATTTATTATTCAAAGTTCGAAATGTAAGACTCATAAAAATTATTTTTCAAATTTTGGCAAATTTTTACAACTTGCGTATGAGTGATTATATGAAAATATTAAATATAGTATATTAAAAACATTACTTATACAGAGAGTAAAAAAAAATATTTTAATATTTAGTCTCATATTATTGACCACAGATTATATAATACCTAAGATAGATAAGGTTTTCCCTTAGTTTTCGAATTACAACACGTCTTGTCATTTACATGATTTAAGCAATAGTTTAAGCATTGTTGATGATCGATTGTTTTTTGAAGTTCATTTGGGAACTTAAAATTTTTACGTCAAGAATACTCATTCAACTGGCTATCGTTTTCGAAAATATACTAATTAAATGTACTCATTCAGTAATTCAATCCCCACACCAAAATTATAGTTATTGATCTCAAGTGGGGACTCCTTGAATGCGTCAGATTAAAATATACCTCACCTGTTGTTGAGTACCTCTATCAAATCCTAGCTAGCAACAGATTTGGATAGGGTAGGTTGATTCTGTGCTGAAAATGTATATTTTACTCCCATTCTCTTGCGTTAAGCTCAAATCGATAGATTATTAAAATGTACATTTTTAAGATCGTTATCAATCTACCATATGTTAATCTGACAGTCTTGATTAATTCCAAATAGAGAGCAAATATTTGGTAGAGGTATTCAATAATGAGTAAGGTATCTCCTATATCTTAATCTGACTATTATTGCCTTCAATATTTTCTAGAGTTACAAACTTTAGATTAACTTTAATATACCCTTATATGTTCATAAAAATAATTTAATATGATTTTGATTAAATACATAATAGTTCATGTATTTAAAAAAAAAAAGTTTATAATGAAAATATATATCTTTTTTTTTTTAACATTACCTATTATATAGTGTAAAGAAGTAATAATGGCGCCTGGTGTAATGCCTATGAAAAGTCTTTTAATATTAATAAAAATAATATTTATTTTCATTTCAAAATTATCCATTTTCATTTTTCTTTATAAAATCTTGACAAGTCATTAAATCGTAATCACATTTCATTTCATAAGTAAATAAGTATGATATTTTTTTTTGTTCCATAATATTTTCACATTTTCACACATGTAGTTTACACACAGATTTTCTTCAAAATAACATTCAATGGCAGCTCAGTGATGATTATATTTTACTTTCAAAAATAAGTATAATAATATACATAATATTTGAATTAAACACGTATTATTATAATACGATAATATTTGAATTAAACACGTATTATTATAATACGATAATCATAATATATATATATATATACAAACATATCCGTATTAATTTTAAATAATATCTTGTTTTGTAATATTATTATGAGAAAATTTTATTACACTAGAATTATAATATCTATTGTATTGGGGAATATTATTTTATTATACACTTTATATATATATATATATATATATATATATATATATATATATATATATATATATATATATATATATATATATATATATATATATATATATATATATATTATGAATACAGCTGACTGCGTAATATACCGACACCCATGAGTATACTTATTGTATTGTTCACGAAGACATTTTTACATTTTCATATATGTTTATGTTTGTGAAAATATGTAATACTATACATTCCTTCTCGTGTATCTAAACTATGCACAATGACAAATTAAGTTGAACAAAACAGGAAGTTAAAAACATATAAATATATGCATAAAATTTGTTTGGAATTGAAAAATAAAAAAAGAACAACCTATGATCCCAAAATATGATATTAAAATATATTTCTGCTTCAAGGTAAAATTATATCATTATAAATTGCTTTTGTGTTTATAGAAAAATATAAAATTTCTATCCATTAGAATTACATATCAATCTATTCGGTATTTAACTTCTTTCGGCTGTAACTTTCGAATACCTTGTATGATTTTGATAAAATTTGTTAAAGATATTTATCACATATCCGGAAACGTATACTACTTTGAAAAAAGTCTTTCAAAACATCGATATTTAATCAAAAAATGTATACTTAAAAAAGCATCATAAAAACAAAAAAATTCGAAATTACGGCTTTTTTTCTTATTGTTTCAACATTTTTAGAATAAGCTATTTCGAGGGTAAGTTTAATTTTCTACAAAAAAGGCTCTGAAAATCATCTCTGAAATTTGCTTTGTTTGCGAGATATAATGAAAAATTTGAAAGGGGTGCATTTTCACACCACTCTGTCATTTACATTGTTTAATTAAATGACACTCTTTGTATTCTTCTTAATAAATACCCCATTAACCAATTTCCAAGTATAGACATGTGAACATATTTTAAACCCCCGGCGCAAAAATGAAGAGGTTTTATACGTTTTGTGTGTCTACGCCATCCTAGTTCTTGAACGGATAAATCCATTTTGATTTTGATATTTTTTATAAGCCACCACCACAATTACATTTTCTTTCACAACTTTCTCAATATGAGTACCACATGTAAGGACCTGACTAGTAGAATACTAGACACTATGACAAATTTCGAATCCAAGATAGCTTTGTTTTAATTTGTTTCGCAAGTTTACTGGATGTTTAAATATTATAAATTTTATTTTTTTAGTACATATTTCATAACCTTTTGAGTAAAATTTTTTACGAAATGTATTTTATGTAAGATGTGAATACAAATAGTTTACTAGCAATTTTCAATTTTTTCAAAATTGCCGGTAATTTTCTGCAAAAAATTGAATTATGAAAAATTTTACTTCATTGCTAGAGGCTACTTAGCAATATCGATTGAAAATGGTTTTCCATGTATCCAGTTTATTTGATCCAATATAAACTGAAAGTACTCAAAAATATCTTACAAATTCAAATAATAATTTTCAATAAATGTTAAAAGAAATCACAATCCTTTTTTGTAAAATATAACAAAAGACATTTTATATGACTAAAATATTTAAGCCCATATTATATTGTCGATATACATACCTAGAATTGAACGTATAATTTAACGCGTAGGCAGGTACACTTCACTAACTGTTATGTTGTTAGTATACGACGAACAATATCTTCTCTGATCGATCCTCGAGGTATATTTTCTAGATAGTGCCTTTAGCAATAAAGATTTGTACATGCTATTCATATGGAAATTCTTATCAACTATATATAATATCGGTTGTGTGGTTTTTCTTTACAACCATTATATTTAAAATCCTAGCATGAAAATATTATTCAGAATTTGGTTTGCACAAACTTCTATTTCTATCTTTAAGCGTTTTCCTTGAATTTCTTATACTAAATATATATAGTTTTGTTATAAAATCCAACCTTCATATTTTACCACCTCGAAAAATCGAAAGTAATAATATAAAAAAAGAATGAATTGATTGAAATCTACGGCATGTTTCAATGAAATTGTAATTAACTTTCTATTGCGTCATTTGCGTCACCACGGTATGTGCAATAGGTACGGGGATATTTACCAACTGACGTATGGTTATTCTTTGTGTAACATTCGGTGTTAAAACTTGAAGTGTAATACCGAATATTGACTTAGCTTTAAAAATGAAATATTTTTATATCTAACGATTGATTAGTACTTAAATTTTTACGTATTTATAATACATTAAAAAAACGTTATTTAGATCTTAAAATAAGCGTAATTTTTATTAAATAGTTTATATAGGTGATTTATAAGAGATTTACAGAATTTTATTATTTATTTATTTTTTGTATTTTCGATTTTCTACTATGGCGTCGACTAGCTTCATCATTTCACTATTCTAAGCCGACCGACCTAAACATACAAAAAATCTAAACATCTTGTCAGTATTTAAGTAAAGTAACATTCTCACTTTAAAATATTTTTCTCTTGTAATGAAATAGTTTAACTATGTATAACCGGTGGTCTAGTCTTTAATATATATCAAGCATGTGTGTACATAACTGACCTCTATAATCGAGTCTACACCGATGCAAACGCTTGCTAAAAATTTTTGCAAACTTAAACAAAAAAAAAAAAATTATTTAAAAATAGTTTTATAAACACGTTGTTATCACATTTTATCTTTTTCCTAATTTGTTTGAATTTAGGCATAAGTTTTTTTGAGTATCTATGGGTTTTGGACAGTTAGTTTGCTATTGATTATGTCTCTTTTAAAATAAAAACTTATTTTCATTCGATGTATTTCTATTTAGTAATCTGAATTAATGTATACATCGGTAACAAATGCGTAGCATCCACTAGATATAACCTGTAATATTTATGTAATATGTGTGTCTGTGTCAGTTTAAAATATGACAACCGGTATAAATGTCTGTGAATGAATACTTACTTGTTTACTAAGAGAAATTGGTTGAAAAACAATGCTTCACTGACAGTTTTTTTACAACAACATTATAGATTTTCATCGTTAATATTCGTAGTTCCATAAACTATTAGCATGTTTCACTCATTATCGCTTATTTATTAACTGAAAAACTACCATTTTTTTATTAAAAAGTTATCATTTACGAATCCTTTCATCATTCCGGTTCGTAGGTCAAATACTTGCTGCCTTATAACTGTCACTTCGTACGTTTCGTTCGCATGCGCCTGTTTTCACGTAACATCCCTTGACGTTTTAAGATCGCTAGTATTCAGATATGGGGATTTGTAGAACCAAGACAACAGGAGCCTTCCTTCGACTCGGAAAGCAGGGTTACTTTCGGGATCCACGTTTATTGGTAGACGTAAGGGCTACATGACCAAGTTAGTTCTTCAAAGGAGGTACTAATCTAGCAAAAATTTATATCTCTAAAAAGATTGGTGCAAGCCCGCTTTCCTCTTATCATAAATAAGTTTAATTTAAATCTAAATTATAATAGCATTGATGTAACTGTATTTATATGTATAAGAATGATTAAACAACATTTTCTATACATTATTTGACCATGCTGTCTTTATACACAAATTTTGTACAATGACAGACTATTTTTAGCAAAAATACTTTTTAAAAATGAACTATATTATAATATTAAAGAAATCGTGTATCGAATATTGTGCTTGTTTATATACTTATAAAATATTTAAGAATATATATCAAAATAATTAAATATAATTATATAATGAATATCTTTATAAATTCATGCAATTATTTCTAATCTGGATGAAATGCACCAAACAATCCAATTATTCATTCATTTAAACAAAAGCCTCTTAATTTTATACTTCTGTTTATAAAATAAAGAATAAAATTTATAATGTGTTGAGTTCAGTTTGAGAATAAAGCTATAAAGTGATAATAACTTTTAAATTTTCAGCTTGAACACTTTCGTATACAATTTGCTTTTTTGACTATCATTCCGAAAACACTCGTCTTGGATTTTACCCTCAGAAAATTTCTTCGATTTATTCAATAATCATTATTGCGGACCTACCTTCATTTAACATTTCGTATCCTGGTCAACGCTTAAGTATAAACTGCTTAAATAAATCAACAATTTGAAAACGTATTTTAAATTTCAGAAACATGAATATTAATTTTTTCTAATTCATACATCCTGATATTACAATTTTTTATTATCACGCCCTAAAATATCCTTGTGAAGTATAGATCAGTGGACTAAAGTAAGTGTACATAATACTCTATAAAAGAGTTACGCAACTGCACTTTTGCAAATCGGTCAATATAAGATAAGGATGTTTTATTAGATTGAGCATATCGAGTATTACACTTCGGGTAACTCTAGTATTTTTATCATTCTTTCGACTCAAAAATATGCGGCTGTCATAAAAGCAGATGTTTACTTATGAAAGTTAAAATTCTATATTAATATTATTATACCACGTGACCTAGAACACTAGGCTACCACGATGTAACGCCATTTCGGTAAAATCATTAGTTGTCTTTCTCAGTTCAATCTATCAACGGTATTTTAAATAGTAGCAAAAAATTTTTTGTTATACCAGTATTCACAACATTATATATTGATATTACGTCACTAAAACTGGTAGACAGCGTTTTTACTTTTTTTAAAAAAGGTTAAATTTTAATGTAATTTTATGGCAAGAAATTTTGTTTATTTTGCAAAAATATTTATTTTTTGAGAATTTTTATTAAGAAATCTGGGACACGAGATAGATCCTTTCGTGTACATCATTTTGGAAAAAACATTTTCCAAAATACGAAAGCTATTACACACCTGGCAGACACAAACTTAATAAAACTACCTGAATGCTTTTACAGTAGATATTTAAAGAAAATAATTTTTTTTTTTCAAGAAAGAACATCGGATTTTCAAGAATGTGAAACATACTAGATTGAACCTTATAGTAAGTAGAATGTAGCCAGCCATCTATAAACCAAACCATTTCTCTACATTATGCTACACAATGTGTAAGTTTTACATTTAAACACATTATTTAAAATGTGTCAGAAATATATATTTGAAAACATAAATATTAACTTGTATATATGACAACAATATATAATATATTTATATACATACATACGTATTATGTACGTAACAACGGTACACACAATATTACTACTTTATATAATATTAATTTTTGTCGTTTTGTTCAAGATATTATTTTCATTTAGGTGCTTGCTACAACAAAATTCTATTTTGTGTACATAAATTCGTTTAATAAAAAATTTAAAAGATTTTTTATATCATACTGATCATGGCAACATTTGAAATGAGTTAAAAAAAATTAGCTTGCAAGAATTTTTTCGGGATAGAAATTAATTTGTAATTTCACAGACAATAACTGATTTTGGAATGTGCTTCCAATATGAAGCTACATGTCACGGATACCTTAGAACCACGGGTACCTTATAGATCCGGATGACTTACAGTCATTAATGCCTGAGAGTGTCAATTGAGAAATATTTTTTTGATTGTAAGTACAATCAAAGACACGTATAATGTTTATACTGTAGTATATCTATCCAAAAATAAGAAATAATAATTTTGTTCATGAATAGAAGTAAAAATAACACTCGCTTAATAATACGATGCACTAACAGTTATGAGTGGCTTAAAACGTTCGACCTTGGTCTGCATTTACAACATTTGCTTCATCAGTTAAACTACATTTCACTCGTTGAATGTAAAGAACTAAAAATTCGCAACCCTACAAGCGAAGGGACCAAAATACCCCCCGGTTAGTGATAACCTGACCCAACTTAGACAGATCTGTGTCAACACTCCAAGTACTGGATAATTTAACCCACGTTTGGTTGCATGTAAACATTATTAAGGATATGTCCTTTTAATTTAGTTTGGCAATCTAAAATTGGGAATGATTTAAGGTGTCTAAAATGTATGTTACTAAAATATTTTATTAAAATTTTACTTAACTTCACTGCTGTTTAATACTCCTGATATTAGTATTATAACCTCTATAACAAAATCTATTTATTATTTTTAACTTGATTTCTTGAGTATCGCCGTGATTTCAAACTCCACGAAACGAAAAAGTGACAGTAAAAAGATAACACCAAATACAATCTATAAGATATAACGTACGAGAGAATCAGATAGAAGACATTATACAGTGTTTATATCAGAGTAAGTATATATGTGTACGCGTTTGCATCATAACAACCATGTATTGTTTATACAAATAAATTACATTATTTTAATAAAATCATTTATCGAAAATTCAAACTAAAATGCAAAATAATTTTAAACTTGGTATCAATAACATCAAAATTAAACCCTACAATTTTTTTACTTCTGAAATTTCATGTTTGTCACCGTTTTTTGAAGTTTCATCGCTTGTGACCTGTACACTTGTTATTATTTTCTGTGAATTACTATGTCTATTCATCTCTTATTATGATTGTAACAGATTTAGGAAAATATGTATGCAATTTACCTGTGATGTGTTCAAATCTATAGGAAAGTATATGATATAGTTCGGTTATTATTATAATATGTAAACAAGTCTTCTATAATATACATTATTATTAGAATATTATATGTATCTTATAGCAGTTGTTACTTATAAAGTCTTCTTTGATCATTATTATATAACATTTCTGGAATCTTGTTGAAGTACCTATACAATAAAGGTAAAAAGGTTATGTATGTAATGTACGTATGTTGTTAGATAGATGGGTAGATATCTGTATTGATATATGTTATGTACCTGTGTATTGCCTTTGTTCGATCATCAAAGTCTAATTATAACGTTGACTAAAGTTGTTTGTTTCAATTGGGAACTTATAAAGCTAAGAGATTTAATACTCACTATTATTATTATTATTATTATTATCATAAATCATAATTTATCATGTATGTAAAATACCGTTGAACATCCTCTATTCGACATTTACATAAATATGTTATTTTCCTTTACTAATATTTACATAATTATATCGTTTTCGAAACTTGTTTTTTAATGTATATAGTAATCAAGTATCACTTACACGCTATCTTTGAGACATCTAGTGTTCTATTTTTTAATCACTGGTTACCTACAAACCTTAATACCATGAAAAACAATTGAGTGGTACATAATAATTATATTTAAAATGTTAAATTACATTTTAATAAAGTTGTGTTTTAGTTATTTATGAACTATTTAGTTATTTATATTTAGTCATTTATGAACTATTTTGACCTAGTGATTTTTGCAAAAGTGCCCGAAGTATTCACATGGCATTTTAGACATGAAAGCTTGAACATAATTTTGTTCTTTTAAAAATAGTTTTCCAAAAATATCAAATTTATTTTCATAAACACTACCGAAGAATATTTTTATCAAAAAAAAACAAATATTTATTTGTACATAATATAATCTATGTTTCTATGTTTCATGTTTCAAAAATTTGTATTATTTATTTAAATGTATTTACATAAATTCTAAGCAAATTTCTATTTTAGTCTCTCTGCAGCACTTTTAAGTAAGTTTTTGATAACTAATTTATTTCGATAATATATTGTGCTGAAATACGTACACTTAAATAATAACATTTAATTTTTAACGAATTTTTACGTGGGCTTTCTATTTGATCTAAAGATGTAGACAAATTTTAGGCAATTTTCATCCCTTTAGGGATTGAATTACGGTTGAGTTTTAGATTTTTCTGTACCCTGATTGATAAATCAACAAATTATTTCTTAATTTTCATTTGAGTTATGAGAGACTACACTTTCATGTATATGTATAGGTGATGACTCAGGTGTTTGGTTTGTATCTTGATGGATATATTAAAATTTAAACCCAATTTCCACAATTTTGGTGGTTTAATTTTAAAACTTCGTTCGATAGTTCTTTTCATTTTATAACAGTTTCTTCTGTTCAAATTTCAAGTTTTCTGACACAGCTGTTTAGACTGTACCTTGATCAAGATTTCAAAATTTGAAACTCCTCTTGACCACTGAATTTTAAAAAATCGTGTGTTAGACCAAATCTCTGTTATAACAGGATCGTTTGGTATTTATTAAAAGCTATTTTCGATAGATTTATCAAAATTTTGATCCTCTCTTCACCTCCTTTAGCGACGAAATTCTGCAAATCATTTTTAAGCTCTTACGTACGATATAAAACCCCTTCATTCGATATATTAAGTTTCTAGACCATATACCAGTCACTAATTTATCCTTTTACATATAGAGATGTATCGAAGAACGTAAGTGTATGAATATCGAGGGTTATGGTTTCCATTTATATTTGTTTATTTGCACATTAATGTATGTGTGAGAATATGATGATGCTTAAACAAAATTTGGTTCGTGGTGAATTGGTGAATACAATAACAATTTATATAACTATGTTTAAACATACACAATATATACATATATACACGTTTGGGGTCTGTAACTTAAAAGGAAACATAAACGGAAATGTATTTCTCCCATAATATTCTGTATATTACAGTGTCAACTGCTGTTGGTGACAGGCACTCGCACGTCTTACAAAATATGTTCTCAGAGAATTAATTCCCTTGACTCGAGTCAATGAGGTACTGCTCCCTATTTTCTTACAAATATCAGTATATACTTTACTTGTATGTGTATACAGTGAGTAAACATGTATTATATCCATACAACCTATAATAATAACATAAATGGCACTATTTATGTGAACGATACATGTATATAAAACTAAAATTTGATCGACTTTGTTCAGTTCAAAATTTGTCATCTGTTGTCATTCTCGTTCAATTATCAGAATTTTAAATGACTGATTCAGAATAAAATGGTAGTGCAGATTTCGAGTATCTAGTATCTATTAGACTCGAAAATAATTGGTTTTAGGAAACCCTATTGCTTTTGTTCTTCATCATCACACTTTCTATGATACCCCACCACCAATAACTCAAAACGAAAGGATATATTTTGAATAACATGGTAGTGCTTAATAATAGTTGTTTGAATCCTAGCTGCACATAAAAAATACCATGCGATTTTATTTATAATATTTCTCTTCCCCTCCCAATATCACAACACGACCTCCACTACCTCCCTTATTAGTTGTTGTGAAGAAAAGGAACTAGTAAAAATGGTTAAAATTTAAGAAAAAAGAGAAAAGAAAAACAGAAATTAAATTTCTTTAAAGATTTTATTGGCAACTACCTGTCTGTGGAATTTTAAGCTAATGATTATCTCAAATTTTTAGTCATTTATTAGCCGTAAAATTGTCCCAACAATTATCTAAAATGACATTACATTGTAAAGTAATGGCTGACCAGTATTAATGGGCTGTGGAGGATTATAACCAATTTATTGGTTAATGGCTAGTCAGGAATGAGATTAAATTCTGCTGAAATATGAATTATATAAATTGGCTATGTATCCTCATTTGTGTGTGTGTGTGTAAATACAACTTACGGTTCTTAGATCTGTTAGATTTGATTAAGAATTTGCTGTAATGATTTTTATCTACAAATGATAAATCAAACCTAGTAGATCTAAGAACTTTAGAACGATAATACTTACATGCACCTATTGTATCAACTCAAATGTAGTATCATTCTACAACGTACCTATTTATTGTATATTCGTCGACGTGAGAAAGCGTAAGTCGCGTTATAACAACAATACGGGGATTTCTGAGAAAAATTGAATAATCATTTAAGAGTTATAAATATTAGTGAAAACATGATTTAATTATCCCTGTTTCTATGAAATTGCTAGATACATTTAGTGGAAACAACATTCGGTGTCAAGCTAGAATATATTTTTGAATTTGTGATTAATTTAATATTGAACCTGCACTGATTAAAATTCTGTGGCAGTGTTAGGGTTCAAGTAGTACATCCTTGAGGCAGAATAAGTATGCAAGAGGCAGATTAGACAGGAAATAGTAAAAAATTAATCGATCTACTTGATCCTCAAATACGCATATCCTTGTTAGCTCGACCTCCAATCTCACCTAGCAATTTAATCACTTGGTGCACATAAGGGTAAAGAACTCCCAGATACAAGCTGGCTAAACAAATATTGTCTTGGAATTTTAACAAAAGGGTAAAATTAATGCGAATAAAACAGAATTAACCAAAACTTTCTAGTTCATGAAATCGTAAGGTTAAATAATATTCATTTTTTTCGCTAAAATACTTGATTATTATCATAAAATCAAACAGATCGAGAAAGGAGACTTCTAATACACGAAATTTGTAGTAAATTTATGTAAAATTTCGATTTACGTGATCACACAGCGACATATACACCATATATAATACTTATGTACAAAACTACTAGCTATGACGGTGTATATAAAGAAAAATACATGTGATGTCTCTATTTTGATATTATTTTATTTACATTACGTACTGTATACGGTATAAAACGTAACGTCATTCACTATAGTAGCTCTGTGAGGTTTAGACCATATTCAGAAATAAACAAAACTCCTTAACAAAGCTAACGTATACAATAGAAATAGGGAATTAAAAGTAGATTGGGAAAAAACCGCCTACTCTTAGCTTTAGCTTAGTTTATTTCTTCAATTGTTGGTTAGTAAATTATGTAGGAAATGTGAAACAAAAAATATTGAGTAATTACAAAAATTAATTCTTAATTATAGTTATTGGATTCAAAATAGTAAGAATGATCGAAAATCCAAGAAAATTGTAAGAAATAACATGAGAATTTATTTTGAATACCAAGTATAAATTAATTATAATTAAATTTTTGAATTAATTTTGCTAAATTTCTAATGTTAAATCATATCGTGTTTGGTCGAAGTAATTACTTACTAAATTTAGTAAATCACTAACTATACTAACAAAATTTTTGTTAGTATACCGGGACACAAAAGTGCTAAAACAGTAAGCATAGCTTGCTATACGACGCCATTTTGCTTATTGTTGATGCAAACAAAACGAACAGGAACAAATCTGTCATTGTTCTGATACACAAGCACTTAATTCACTAAATTATCGATATTATCCTCTGGGTCATTTAATATTTCTTCCAATAAAATATTTCTTATAAAATTATCCATTTCCAACTATTTACAGGAATTAAATTATATTCCAAAATTTTGTGCTGTCGATTATATTCAGTCTATGAGGTTATGTAAACCGGTGTTTTGTGTTTTGTTAAGCCAGCAAGTCTGTCCTGGCCGAAAAGCGCTATAGTTAGCTTGAAAAGATTTTAATTTTTTTATGTTGGCTGGCTTACTAAGTTTGGTAAGTACTTACTTCAACCAAACACGCCCATTCTATTCACTTATATATCATTAGTAGTATGACGTAACCATAGAAACAAAAGAAAATGTATTTTTGGTATTTTGTGAGATTTTATACAAGGTTTTCTGAATGTTATAAGTGTCTATTATATTTCATCAAAATCAAATAATGTCTTGAAAGTTAAAGCTGAACAGTCACAGATGGATAGAATGATAGATACAGTCAAACAAAATACAAAATCGACTAATTAACCCATAGACCTCACTATGTGCGGCCAATAATAGGTATAACATGCCTTGTTGTATTTGTGTATTGTACCTATATTGTATTGTTGTTTTCTTATTTTCTTTTATATATTTTTATTCTTTTTAAATTAATATGGTATCATATACCAAGAATTTGTTACACAACATTAATTTTGTTTATTTTTATTTTATGAAAAAATAATTATAAATAATAGAGCCTATTATTTATGTGCTTGTTTTATATATGGCAATGTTTCTTGCCTTCTTTAACTCTATATCGAGCGTACTTAGAGAAACTAATCTTTTTTGACAATTTTTATAAGAAGGATATATCAGCTTAGTTTTCATGTCATATAGACCTCAAGATTCTAGACCAAGGGGTTTTGGCTATACGTTGATATGACAGTTAACCATTTATATATAGATAAAATAAGATTTAGAAATACAAATTAATTGTAAACAATTGAAGAATAATCATATATTTGTGTTAAAATAGGAGTCTGCTATCTTATATATAACATCCTTTTAGTGTTTGTGATTGAGCAAAACTCTACGTTTAATTTTAAGGAGGAAAGTTATGAACGTAAATAGCTATTAAAAAAATTCAATTTTATGGTTAAAAATATATTTTCATTTAACATAAACAATGCGATGCTCTCAGTTTATTACCCTTCACAGTTGTGTTGTTGATAGTAACCATGGTAGTACAAAATATATTTCTGTCTTCAATTAACACATAATTTCTTAAAGACGTAATAATATGACTCTGCAGGTGATACTTAGCAGAAGACGTAATGAGAATAAGAATAAAAGTAATTACATTGCAACAAACTTTAACGAGAGTTTATTACCGTGTTAATACATTATCTTTCGTTTCCTCTTTTTTTTTCCATTCAAATTCTAAAAAGTTAGTCCGTTTTTAATCACAATAGGATTGTTAACGATAACTGTAAAGTTTACGTGAATACTTAATTAATCGTTATTTTGTGTCACGGATATAACTCACCAAATACCGGTACGAGTTCCATACCAAACACAGGATGTCACATATCAAATATCGAGCATCTGATAACAAATATTTTACAAAATTCTACTCCTTTGACTGTGAAAAACGATAGGAAATTTTCTATGTGACAATGTGATTCCTTGGTAAAACTAAATTATATAAACAATCGGTGTAACATCTTTTGAGATAAAATGTAAGAATTTAATTTTCAAACTTGTTTCTGTGAAAATTGTCACAGTAACGCGCAAACCCGGTGCTAATATAAACAGAATTGATAACGTCTTCCTTTTTTGATGTCGTTTAAAATGGGAAGTAACAGAACTATTAATGGATCGCAAAATATATAATTTAAAAAATCTGTTCACTTATGCTACCAATAACAAAATTCAAAAAAAATTTGTACTTTTTTATGCCATCATCGAAGCAATTTTATCAACCAATTTCACGATGATCGTTTTTGTCTCGAAATTTTGCAAAAAAATGTGAACTGAATTTCTAGACAATATAATGGCAGCATTATTAACTTCTTATTCTTCATATCATTTATGTTTAATCTTGCATAAAATAGCAATAGTTTACTCCTCCAATAATTGAATTGAAAAACTTGCTTGAGTTTCAAAAATAGTTTCTTATTAAATATTAAATATAATAAACTTGTAAATAAAAAGCAAATATACGAACATGCTGTTAGGTTGAAAGCCAGTCATTCTTCGTCAGTCAGTAGTAGATTTTCTAAAATTGAAATTTTACTTTGATGTGCGTAAAATAAACAAAACATTGTTGTATATTCAAATCAAAGATACCTATTTATTTAGAAATAAAACAAAATGTTTTTTTTTATGCCAGTTAACATCAGTCCAGCCTACACAACAGACTCGCCCATACGTACAAACCTAATATGCAAAACAACAAGAAAAACAAAAAACATCAACACAAAAAGCACAATGTTGTTGTGCTTTTAAAGGTGTATACACACACACACATGCATGCATACACACAGCAACCCTCTACCTATTTTCTTTACAATCAAAAACAAAAAAAAATACATTAAAATATATTCATTTAAAATTTATGCTTGAATTCATGAAATTCAGTTGAGTTAAAATTCATTTATTATAATTTGGTTCATTGGCTATAAACGTAATATTTACGTTTATAATAGTATTTCTTTTGAAATTGAAACGGAATATGTATTTTCATGTACAATATGTTTCATAAAAACGAGTATATAGCTTCGGGGAGCCGGATAAAAAAATTGGTAGGATTCATATACGTATATCCTTATTGTATATTAGCCAAGTAAAACGTATAATATCCTTACTTGGACATCAGTTGACGAAGCTTTAAACCAATTCGTAATACCAACTTACTATATCAAAATATCTATATTAAAATTTTGTTTGTGCGGTCAATATTACGTAGTGTTACAAACTTTAGACTAAAATAATATTCTCATATGTATGTTAAATAAAAATACAAATCAATTGTTTTGTATAAGGACAAAAAAAAATACAATAGAGAATTGAAAAAAAAAACTAGTGCGGTCATGGAATATCCGTTAAAGCCGCAGTTCTAAACGTGATTATATTTCTAAATTTTTGTCACCCTACTATTAAATTAAATATAAAATAGTGTATAATAAATATTATTTATTATTTTTAATAAGAAATTTTTTTAATTTGATTATTATATTGTACTATTAGTCAATATTATTATTGTTTTATGGTAAATGTTGTTGTAATTGAAAGGAAAAAGTACATTTTTTTCACCGAATATGCAAATTACAACTTACTCGTGCCATACTTATAGTTTTTTAAGTAAACATTTTCATACATTTCAAAACTCTTTTTTTCTATTTTGGCAGTAAATTTTTTCTGGAAAAGATGCAGTGATTTTTCAAGTAAAAATTCTACATGGTTTAAAAGGTATTAAAGGGTTAGTTTCCCACATTTTTGTGCATTTATTATCTCTTCGTGTACAGATTTTATTTTACTGTAAGTAACATTATATACATAAAAACTAGTAAAAAATTGTCGAATACAAATATGTGTAAATTTGTTGACGACATGTGTTATTTTTCATAGACATATGGTAAATACAACAAAAATTACCCCACTTATGTATCAAATATAATAATATTGTGCTATAAAAATAATATATTATATAATTTTTCTCTATGAGAGAACATTGAAACACAGAACAACAACAACAACCGTAAAGAGAATAATTTCTTCTTATATCATGGAGGCGGCTGAGTTTTGGATAAGAATATATATATAGAGTTTGCATGATATCAAAAGGTTAATCTTTTTGAATGTTCATGAGTACAATATCCAATGTCCAAAACAGTTCAGGAAAAAATTGATTTTGAGTGAATAAATTGTGTAATCCTAAACTGCGATGGTTAATTCGATCAGTAATTAAAGATGCGAACTGAATTAGAATATATAGTGTTTGTATGATATCAAAAGGTTAGTCTTTTTGAATGTTCATTCATACAATAAACAATGTCCAAAACAATTGTTTAGCAACAATTGACTTTGAATAAATAAAATTGTGTATTTCCAAACTACGATAGTTGAGTCCATCGATTACTTCGGCGTCAAGATTTTTAGATGTGTACCAAAGTATGCAGTTACCTGGGTGGTACAAGCCATTCTCAGTGTCACAACAAAAATTAATTTTAATGTTGCTATTGTCTCATAATAAACGGAGAGCGAAAATAATTACGCTTTAATTATTGTGATTGGTAAAAGCACGGTAGAAAAGCACTTTTGTCATGTTTACTCTATCAATATAACTAATACTATTATTAAGAGTAACAAAAATTCAAAGCGTATACAGAAAATGGATCAACGAGATTAGAGTGGAAAATGAAACTTGAAAATCTCAAACCCTCTTTAGACCAATCTTAAGATACTGACTACATGCAAGCGAAAATTCAGTTCTAGCTCAGAAAAATGAGAAAATTGTTAGGTGATATTTGAAAGATAAATAGTACGGAGAATATACGGATCTATGTTGGAAAATTATGTTAAAAATTAAATTTAATAATGAAATCACTAGTAACATCGTGAAAAATGATGAAATTATCCGCTTCTGAACGTCTGAAAGATTGAAATGGTATGAGAACGTCAAAAGAATGGATGATACCCGTTTGCAAAAAAATCTTAAATAGCCGAATCGCTGATATTACAAAACGAAGACTTTACTTAATATGATTGAAAAATGTGTCCAAGATTTAAAGATAATGAGGATTATTGGTTAGAATCATCTGGTGGAAAAAAGAATATTATGGTGTAGAATTATCCAAAAGGAAAAGCCTCATATTGGGCGCTAGTTCCAATTAAACCATTGAAACAATTCAAAATTGTATACGTTTAAAAATATTAATATTTATTCTGGTATTTTTTTTTTTTAATTTTTATATATATAATTATATAATTTTATAATTAATCTTTTGTTTTTTTTTTTTTTACAGGAAAACTATATGAGATATGGATGTTTGAAATTTTAAAAAAAATTTCAATTGTAAGTATACACTGGAATCCAGATTAACCGAATTAACTTTAAGCTTCACAGCATAATTAGGACGATATCCCAATCGTACATACACACACTCATATTAAAAGACACGAAAAATTTTCAAAAACAACTTCTTTGGTCCAAGGGGATCTTAAATGATGAATTTAGGGGGAAAACTACAAATTTGAATTTTGACATGACTCCAAAATTTTGTTTATTACTAATGTTTCTTAAAAGTACATAAATATTCTCTATTCGCGTCTTTAGTAAAGAATCCAGCAAGCAAATAAAATACCGTTATATTTTCAACAGAATTTTCCCAGTAAAATATAAAGAAAGATTATTGTATGTAATGTACTCTAATATGAAATAATATGTAAGCATAAGCAACAACTTTATACCTATTTTTCACCAAACCCCATCGCATTTGAGTCAGTCAATGTTCTACTTCGAACATACACCATTGCAGGTGGATGGGTACATAGATATAAATTTCGCATATAACTTAACTTAACTCACTCATATAACAAACCTCGATTCATCGAAACTTTTCGAAAAAGTAAAATGTATTATCCACAATTTTATTGTATTATATCATTTCCATTCACCATTTAGAAATATTACCAGTGTCTTCTTCTATGTAGATAAACTAAAGAAAATATGTAAATTCGACAAAATATGTAAAGTCTAATGAATATGCCATTGTATAACATACGTAATCAGATATTACCTATTTGCTACTATTTTATTGTCGAAAACAAAACACAGTATGAAAAAGGATGAATTAATGTTATTATAATCTACGATGTATTTTCGATGTCCTATAAAGCAAAACATCTGTCGATCTGTGTGTCTGTTTTTCCGAGCATTATTTTTCCTTCGAGTTTTCGAACCTTATTTCAATGGCTCAGTTCGAAGGTTTTAGCTACGGTTTGAAATTTAGAAAAAAACTAGCGATTTGCAGATCAGATTTTTAAAATAGCACAGGACATTCATTATTGTTTAAATATCAGTTTTTGTATACATAATGTAGAAATTCTCGCGATGAGGATTATTTTGTTAGACATTGTTAAATAAACAGGATAAAAAAAGCAATGGGTATAGTAAAGAAAAAGTAACTGACATCACCAAATTACAGAAATGAAAATTTTGAAAAACAAGTGACCTTTGTTGTTAAGGTAAAACTGTCACTTGGAAGGTATAAGCTGCAAAAAAAATTTTAAGAATTTTGATTCTTTCATTCAAAATTATTTGTAAGTTTAAAGGATTCTTATGACATAACTTGTACACAATTTTGAATCTTTCTCCTATTATGACTCATTAATTCTGAATAGATTGTAAGAGGCATTCGACTGTAGTGAATAGATAATATTGGCATTACGATCGTACAAAAAAACATATTTAAAACTGATTTTCCAATTTTGAAGGTTATCGATAGTTGATACTGAG
This sequence comes from Chrysopa pallens, assembly GCA_020423425.1. Lineage (NCBI taxonomy): Eukaryota > Metazoa > Arthropoda > Insecta > Neuroptera > Chrysopidae > Chrysopa > Chrysopa pallens. The sequence continues at coordinate 13,649,506 of CM035594.1, forward strand.
TTTGATTGAATAGAAGAGTCATAAAACCATAATAAGTTCTGAAAAGTGGGGTATCAGTTATGCATAACATGAAACATTTTTTATAACTAGCTAAAGTATGAAATTAGCGGATATCCGTTGTTTAAAAAGATAAATTGAAGATTCAAAAATGAAAGCACATTTTTTTCGTCAAACCCTTTGCAAAAAAAGCTATATGTGTTAAAATAGAACATTTTCAAAACGAGTTATATAAAACGCCCTAGTTGCAAGAATTTTTTTAGACAAAATAGCTATTCAGTGCCATATAATTAAACCATATTAAAATGTTCAATTGATCAACTTTATGGAACTTCCAGTCTATTACAATTATACTAATAATACAAATTGAATACAAGTGTTAACAATCAATGAAGCCACAAGATAGGTAGCGACAAACTTTTTTGTTTTCTATCAAATAATATAAACTTTTAATGATCAAACTTTTGTAAAATAATAATTAAAAGTAGAAAAAGAAATAAATTAAAACAATATGATATTATTAATCAAAGTTTATGAATTTAATTATAGATATAGTACCTTGTATAAAGGACAGCTTTAACTATCGATTTATTACTATGAACTCAACGAAGCGGCAAGTATTTTTATTTCCAAAGAGTACGAAATAGCAGAATTTGTTTCAAATTAATTCTTTAAGAAATTGTATTTTTTAAAATACCATAATGAAAATCCTGATTAGACTACAGAGTATCACATATTCATGTTTAAGTGTAGTTTTAAGAAACTCAGCTTACTCGCTTGCTTTATCTAGATTAAAAAATGGCTATGAAAGGTCAGTATACTCTAGTCTTGAGCCAACTAACGCTCCTATATTTCTACAAAATTATTCCAAGAATTTTGTACACTCTTTTGAAATTTTGTAGATGAATTCATTTCACTAGTCTTCCCGAATTTTACGTACGAAAATTGTAAGCTTAAGATTTCATACCCTCATTATTGATTTCTGAGACTGGAAGTCTTTGTCTATTCGACCCATAGGTAATTAGTTACAATAACTTACCTTTGATAACCAAGCTGGAGTGGAATAATCGATTTTTGTAACAATAATTATTAATAACAGAACCTCTCTCTTCCCTGACTCTCCCAGTATACGCCGTCCACCCATTTTTCTTCTTTACTTTACCCGCTCGCCATTGGTTAATTATTATAATAAATTACTACTTACCAATGGATCAGATCAAGACTTGACAAAGACATCCTATTTCAGAAATTTATTCTCAATCTGATCCAAAAAAAAATATGCAGTCTTTCACGGACATCCTGTAGATTTCCATTTTATTTTTTGCACAATTATTAATATTTTAGAATAGGCACTATTGTTTCACAATTTATAAATAAAATTTGTGAAAAATCTCATTTTATTTTATCCATAGTTATTATTTTTGCAAGTCTCCTATTGGCCATTCCAGTATTGAACGGATTGGAATATTATCCAGCAAAGTATAAATTCTTTTCGTACATATAAATGTAATGCTTACGAGAGAAAAGAACTTTAGCTAGAAAACTAAATGCTTATAACTTCTACCTATGTTCTATTTATTTATATGTATCGATATAACTCTAATATACGGTAATAAAACTACCGTAACACTTTTACTTTAAAATATTACATTTTATTAGGGTAAACTTTTGGATGAAGAAAAAAAAAATTGTATATTTATGATGTTTTTATAAGAGGGTTGATTGAGCTATGTTAAAACACATAACTATTGATCTACTTAATAATACTATCCATTAGTCGAAATACTTCACACAAATACTTCAAACTTCATGGTTTAAAATGACCCTTATTACTTGATTCAATAATATTGAACATAAAACATTCAGGTCAAAAACATATCAGGGCATTTGACAAACTTTAAAAAAATATCAGCTTCAAAATTATAAAAATAAAAAAATTGAATATACAATAGCGATGTCGAAACAAATTAAGATAAATTTCACTTAAACTTTACAAAAAAAAAATACAGTTTTAATGAGTCTTTGTTTGAATGTAAAAAAAAGTAAACCCAATAATTTCGGAGTTTCTGTTTGTGGATCGGTTTTATATGTATTGAAATTCTTATCTCCACAATTGCAGAAGGCGAATCACTACCTGTTTCAAAGAATTGTGTTCTCATGCTCTTTGTCTTCAAGACTATGATTTTGATATTTGCTGTATATAATTAGAAATAGAGTATTACTATAGTTGAATCGTTTCCGTCAGTCCATTGTTTGTAAACAAAAATTTGACGTGAGCATTTGTATGCAACAATTTGATTGGATGTTTCGAGGTTATTATATTCGTTTATAAATAATAGTTCACTATTATTTATAGTATGCAATACACCTTTATTTATAACATTATATGGATTAACCAAAAAATAGAATCGATAAAACAAGCTTAATGTGAATCAAACTGTGAATGCGTGAAATAAGGAAAACTGTTCAACTTTAACAGAATAGATGTTTTAAAATAGATTTGAGTAAGGAACAATGGTTTAATATATAACTTTGGCACCTGAAATTGATCAAATCACAAAATATATCTCATTTTCGATGGATGTGTTAAGAGGGTGCCTATATTGCCCCTCTTTCAGTTATTTTAAATTAAAATCAAAACAAAATTTGAGATTTTTGTACGACAAATTTTTTGTAGAAAATTAAATTTTTCATAGGAATTCGTTTCTACAAATTTTTTACCACTTTAAGTACTCAAAATAAAATCTTAAGAATTTTTCACAAACACAACTTTTTTGGCGGTATCGACATACACTCTTAACCGATCTAAAGCCTGGGAATGCTTATAGTCTTAAATATTAATTCCGATTTACATAGTCACGATTTATTAGATAGTAATTATTGGCTTCCGTACTATATTTAGAAAACACTATATAAGTACATTTATTACAATTTGTATAATGGCAAATTCATAAAGAGAAGATAACCGTAGGTTTTACATCACGCATGCAAAAAAGGCTTTGTGTACTTTTTTTTATGTCTTTTTTATGATTCTAAGGTTCTTGAAATGCATGTAAATATGTTTTAGTTTATTTCCATTAAACCAAAAAATTCTTCTTGTATGTTGAATAAAATTTAACATGATCATGGTTACATGGTCGTACATGTATTATATATGATATTTGTTTATCAATTATTGAAGTGGAAAATTTAGTAAAATTGACTTGTGAAATCAATACATCAATAATCTCACTTTTTGTACAGTTTTATTAAATTTATTTACCATTGAATTTCTGAGAAATTGAGATAAAAGTAATTCAGTATATTTTCTATATATCTAGACATATAAAATGCTTTATCTTCAATAACTGACTGACGGCTCTACGCACAGCCTAAATCGATTATCATAGAGATCCGAAAATTCCGATGGGAGTCTTCTTTGTATGACGTAGGTATCGGATAAGAAACGATTTTCCGAAATTCTACCCCTTACGGTAGAACAGCTTGAAACACGGGATCAAAGTTTGTATGGGACAATGTGATTCTTTGGTCCGATCTACTTTAATTATTGCGTACAATCGATGAAATATCGTTTGATAAAATGGGAAAATTGTTTTTTGCTATGTTCATGCCCCAGATAAAAATCTTAAACAAGCGCATATCTTCGTATATCATCGGATCGTACAACGAACAACAACGAACCAATGATCTTTCAAATATTTTAAATTTATTAACTACTTTTTTGACTAACAATTGACCCACTTCAGATAACATCGTAAGAAATTCTTATAAGAAATTATGATGCTACTTAAGACAGAATTGTATGTATGCGAACACCTTAAGATTTTGTGATCAGAAATTCTGATCAGAAAATCTGATGTCTTATATAGAATTCTTGCCGAGTGTAGGGTCTTATATAAAATTCATGCTAAAAGTAACAACAGATTTTCGGATTAGAATTTCTAATCAGAAAATATTACGGTATGCGCTAGCTTAAAATTATGAAATAAAATAAACATTATTATTATGATATTTGTTTACAATCATTTCAAAATATTGACACTGACGACATTGCACTTGAATTATCTGCAGTTGACTACAAAGCATTTGTGCTGTAACTAGTGACACTTCCGATTATCAAAAAAATGGTCGAGGGTTCAATTCCTGGTAGTATTTTCAATTCTTATTATATTTCAAAATAATACTTCAACCAAACAAAATAAAGTTTAAAATATTTTATAATTTAATTTATTGAAAAATACAAGTTTCGCATAAATCAATTTTTTATATACGACAAGCATTTATTTTCCACTATTAGATTATTTTGTCATGAATGATGTACCTATGTATCGTTTGCAAGCTCCTGTAAAGCCAAAGAAAATCTAAAACACATCTAAATCATCGCTTTTTTATTTAACAATAATAAAATCTAATATATATATATATATATATATCTACCATATATACAATGTTCGAAAAGAAGTACCTACTACCTATAAGAAGAAGAAATCGAATGACAATAAATTATTTGATTCAAGATTTCAAATTTATCTTAACAATAAAACGTCGAAGGTAAAAAGTATTTTCTTTCAGTGCATTGAAAATTACATCAAGTGTGCAGTGGAAAAATTGTTTTTCATTTATTGTCATAAATCTCATATTGTTCTTTGAACTTCAATGTATTCATTTTATTTGATACTCTAACTACGTAATACATATATTGGAGTTTCTTTTATACATCCTTTTTTTTTTTATACTTTTAGTAAGAATAATATTTTAAACCGACTCAAAATAGGAGTATTCGATTCGTTTATTTGTGTGTCCGCGATTTATCCAATACACAAAATAGGTACATGGTCCATATAAAAACTTTGTTACTTAATACATATTCAATCGGGTCAGTGGCAAAGTGAGTAAAGCTTCTACTACATTCACTCATTTGGCTACTGGCAGTTGGGGGGTTCGAATACGGGCTGCAGCAGTTTGATATATTATAATAAAAAAAATGATGTGGTGTCGTGGGACACCATGTAGGAACGAAGTTCATTCGGCTAATGTAGAATCGATACAAATTGCAAAAAAAATCGTGCTCAATTTTATGTAGGTTTTCTTGATTTTTCTCTTAAATTTTGCTGATTAATTTTTATTTAAGTACAAGAAAGTATTTAGATGAAAGATAACCTAGAAAACCTTACTTAACCAATGTAAAATATTTTATATTTATAAATATATATTTATTAATATATTTATTAATAAAGAATAAACTAATACTTACGTATTTAATTCTTTTGCACTGAATAATTTCCCACTATTATCACTGTCTATTGCATTCAAGTCACTTGTTGGTTCACTTGACATTGTTACTATAGTTACGTCTCATTTAACGGTTTTATTCCACGCATTTTTTCTTACGGTTTTACTATCACATTTTTTTCAGTTCGGTCGCGCAGCAAAACCCCTATCCCCTCCAAGCCTGCCGTAAGGAACTTCGTTCCAATAAAAAAAAGTAGCAGTTGATCATACTGTCGTAGCTTGAATTTGACGAAGTAACCGGCTCCAACAATAACAATATAATTGTCAACTTGTACTAGAAGGCATATTTCCTTTAAATGATGTAGGGTATAGAGAAAAAACGTCTAGGTACAAGGGACGCTGTATCGGTTTCCATATTAATATACCCTATTAATTTGTTTTAAAGAACCAAGTATTATTGATGTTTGAACTTTTTTTTTCTATTTCTTAGAACTTGAAAAATCGGTTACGGGCACATGGGATCCTAAGGATTTTGCTTGATAACGTTCTTAAACTCATTTTCTTGTTGTTGGATCATATTCATTTTCTACTGGATATAAAGTTATCAAAAACAAAAGCGAGAAATTTTGACATTTGAATATTTGGAGTTGATCGTGATGTAATCATCACAAAATATATAACTGTTATAGATTTATGCTATAATTTTTAACTCAACTATACATAGTGAGTGACATTTGTCTGAAATCACACTAAATCGATGCATTTTTAAAATATTAGGAGATCAAGATTCTATAACCCCTTTGATTTTGTGCCTATAGATTGCTGAGAATAATTTACATAATGTTTTAAGCTAATACGCTGATTTAAATATTTAAATATCGAGTTTGTTTCATTAATCATAAATTCGTTTAATAGATAAAACAAAATATCTCTACCATAATTCGAAGATGTAAAATCGCATCCGTATCATCTACACTATCATAGCCGCTTGTACAATAAATTTCACAGTTTTATTTATTTTTGTTGAAAAAGTGTATGGTGTTGGATACCATATGGATACGGTTGTTATGGTTCGCTATTGGATAATTTTTTTGTGAATTATTTAATTCAAAACGATCGAATTTATTGGTTATTTAGTGTTTGATTTTACTGAAAAATAAGGTAATAATTTACGAATGAATAATCTAATTTTATGAATAATCTTTCTCTAGTTTAAAGCTAGATAGAATAGAAATTTTGTATAGGTCACTAACGCACAAAAAATATTGCAATAATTATTTTATGATTATAACTGTAATCAAATTCAAAATTATGGATGAAATATACATTCAAACTATCTATAGAGTTAAGTTTATGGTCTCGGATACAACAAAAAAAGGAAATGTGGAAACTACTAGCCTGTTATAAATTGAATGATAGATACTAAAAACTGTAGACGACATTTGTAATATAATATTTTTCTGAAAATAGGATAATCAAAATATATTGAGCAAAATATATGTAACAAAAAAGTACAAGTCTTTCTAGTGATGCATAAACGGGGTATAAATAAAATATAAAAAAAATCTGATGTGAACCGCTGTACATAACATCTATGCACTAACTTTTCCTGTACACATCCGGTTTGATACTATCGAAAAATCACATTACCTTTTAAATTAAACTACGTAAAGAAAGATGTTGAACTCATAAACTCAGATGAAATTGTATCTCAAAACATTTTTTCATTTCGAATTCCTAAACACTGATTAGTCTTTTTCCTCTTAAAACTTAAAAAAAAATTACTAGATGGCACGGCCTCAGTAGAGAATGTCATCTTTCTAGTTCAAGATACCTTGACAGAGATTCCTCAAATTTCAAACTTCTTCTGCTCAATTTCAGCCATTAAAACTACGATTGCATTTTTTTTGCATACCCAATTTCTCATGGAAAATTGAAACAAACGGTACCTTTTGAGCAGTCTATTTGCATCAATTTTATTATACGGCCATTTTACTCCATATCATGAGTTTTATCGAGAAAATAGTTTACTTCACACTAAAAACGAAATCACATTATGATTATGGCCACAACTTTGCAAAGTTCCTAGTCACGTATAATTCTTACTAAAAGCAGACCATCAGCGATACTATAAGCGCTATCTATAAATTTTTTTAAGGACTACTTCACTTGCCCTTATAATTTTTTTTTATTGCGACTGTTTTAGAGTACGTACAATCTCTAAATAAAATATCATGATTCCTATTGTAGCTAGTATATAGATGTAAAACTGACTTTATATCATATCTTTTATACATAAACCATTCACATTTCATTCTTCTTTTATCTGTTTACTAAACTATGTATGCAAAAATAAAATAAAAAATAGTACAATACTATACTACACTACTATACTTCTTCTATACCTCATATTAGATACGGTAAATTAAAAAAGATTTATATATGAAAAATCTGTTAAAATATTTCAACAAAGCAATAAAAAAGTACTTATAGAAGAAAGTTAAGAAAAAATAAATATAAACATTCAAATAATAAGAACAAAATAATAATATTTAGTATACAAAGTCATTCATTTTGTACAAAGAGTTTGTTCATGTTTCACAATGATATTGTTTTGAAAATGAATCATTCTTTCCAATTTTATAACTTCAGAATTGTATTTACCGATATCGGAAGTTGTATCTTCATTTACGATGATTTATCTTGCAAATCATTAGAGATTTAAGGTATTAGCTTACTGGATTCGATAGATAGATGGAAATGATAACGGAAAAACCTATACCATACTATGTATGAGAGGTACAAGTGAGACGATTATACTTAGATAATAATTAAAAATAAAAAATGTTCCAATTTAGTTTCATTCGACTTGTAAATGACAATATTACAACCATATTATAATAATTGTTTTTGTTTTCAACGCCTTTTTAATGAAATTATCAATATTTTTAAACATTTATAAACTCAAACAAAAAAATTATATTCGAATTTTTTCGAATATATTCTGGAATTTATGTTTAAATTATTTTTAAACGAATTAAAATAATTCCAAAAAGAGTTAAAACAATTGCTAGTGACTATAGATCTCTGCTGAAGACTGAGTTGCCAGACTTTCTTATGTTCTAATTAATGTTTCTATTATACCACATTATCAATCTATTTTTCATTTTTTTTTCTCGAAAACCGTTTAGTGAATTTAAATTAATTTATATTCAACTAATTATCTATAGTACAAGTTATTATAAAAGTTTGAAATTCCAGCTTTCTGTTAATAAAAATCGGTCTTTAATTTATATAGATGATTCAGAATGGAACGTTGAACGTTCTACTAAATTATCATTCGTTTTGTAGCATTTTTATATACTTTCCAAACATATGCAATTGTTTATGTATACCAAATCAAAATGCCGATAGCAAGAAGCGCCAAACCATTAAATCGGTCTGTGTTGGGTCTAAACTTGCGCATTGGCAATCAATATGAAAATATTTCATAACCACTGAGATACATCTATTTGAAGATTCAATTATCGATGTAAAAATATTATTCACGTCAACATAGAGATATATGTTTTAGAGAAGATCCATATATCTAATTTACTAAACAATTAATATACCGAAAAATGTTACTTATGTAATTATTCAGTATTGTTGAATTCGGCAATATTAAAAATGATTATATAATTTATAATAAATTTTTGTATAAAAATCAGTTTTGTACAAGACCTTTTAAAACATCTTTTCATATAGAATAGTCCATATGAAGAATATATTGAATTATTAGAACACTAGGAACTTCGAATATTAGGAGACATCAGTATTTTACAAAGTGTCATTAGGAAGAAATATGTCTATAGTTGGTGCAGAGTGACCAACTTCAATTTATCCCTAGGGAATTGTACAACTTTACTCACGACTGCTTTTTAACAATCCCTGAACAGTATGTATAGAAAACGAAGAAGTATTGAAGAACTATAATAATATACAGTCCAGTAGTTCAGTTGATCGACAAATCTTTTATAGGTCATCAGCAAGTCGAATACACAGATATATTCACTGAAGAAATGAAAACAAAAACTATAGTATTTCAGCCAATAAGATGACAGAATGTTAAACATAAAATCGTATTAACTTACGATTTGATAAGACGACAACAGTGGACTACTACTATACCGTACTACTACTATGCCTTAAAAGAAAATTTATACATTATATAATTAGTGGAGTCATATTATATCTTCACATCGATAAATTTCGATTTCCGTTGATGAGCAAGAATGAAAGTTTCAATTTTTTTGAAATATTACAGAATTGTAGCAAATATTTGGACTACATACAAAAAAAAAAAAAAATATTCTTCTTTTGAAAAACGATCATTTTTTTGCTTTATAATTTTTTTAAATCTTTTCTACTTCAATACAAAACTTCTTTTAGATATCATAGATGTATTAACACATTCAAAATTGATTTCAGGGTTTATGGGTCTGTGAGCCATATAGCCATTAACCAAAGGGGATTCTTATTTTTATACAACAACAGTACACAGTAGTGCTAGATGGTCACCGATCCAAATATTTGCTGTGACTTGATGTTGCTTAACTTTATTGATTGGTCAAAGTCTGTAATTACGTTACGTCAGTCCGGGGTCACTTAAAACTTATAAGCTCTAAAAAACATATTTCAATATTTAACTTGAACTTCTAAACACTTTTAAATTAATTATTATAATTATGAACACAAGCGAATTTTTCCATTTGTTGTTGTATTAACACAGTTTTTCTGCAAAAGAAATGACATTTGGAGTTAACAGATAAAAAGAATTGAAAACTTTGCACATCTACTGTGAGACCAACTTTAGCGAAATTGATGATACTTCCATCTACCCATTATATGATTCCAGACTCGCACCTCGAGAGATGTATAATGTTTTCAATTCCATTTTGCTTTCAAAACAATATAAATTTAAAAATTGTTGAAACAGTTGAGAATACAATAGACAATATACCAGTGTAAAAAACTGCCTTTATAGTAGAAATAATGATCAGCTGCTTATTAGGTAAAAAGGTCAAAAAAGTCCTACCAGCCGACCCTATTTCTGGCATTACCAACATACTAAGAATTAAAAAATAGCTTACTTAGGTTTTCGAATTAATTTATCATTTATAGTACATTTGATTTTAGCAATCTAAAATTAGTAAAATCTAATTTCAGACTGATATTTACATGAAACTCGTAATTTCCCTATATGTCGTTGGTTAGATTCCACCCTTACACCGTGTGATTAAGGTTTCCATTTTTTTAAAAGAAAGATGTCCATACGAAAAGATTATTAAAAAAATATTGGAACTGAGCGTTTATTACGTGATGGTTTCAATCTGATATGACTCCACTAAACAGAATAAAGATGTCTATATGGTCTAAAGTCAATTTAATATTAGTCCATCAATGTTTAACCTATTTTATAAAATATTTTTTTTAAATATCGACATATTTGTTATCAGAAATTAATATTTTATGTATAATGTATCATAAAAGGATTTTTGTTTGTTAAAGAATACTTAACGTCTTCTTATAAACATTCCATTATTACAAACTCACAAGAAAACAATTTATAGTATAATTTTGAAAATTTCCGTATATTTTCATTGTATTTTATCATATGTAAGGGAAACTAATGTTCGAAATGCCATATATATTGGTGTATATGATTCGTAGATACGAATTCACTCACTATTTCCAGTCCTTGAGATTTAATGCGTTTATATTTATATGAATTTGTAAAGTTTATTATGTAACTTCACTTTTTATATTTGCTTGCTTAGCTTGTAACGTTTCAAAGTTTATTTATTTCAAAATTATCGTCGGGGAAAACGTGAAAATTAAAAAAAAAAAGTCATATTTTCAAAAAGCTACCATTTAATAACCAAGCAACTCAGGGAGTGTATAACTACTTTTTTTGTTTTGTGTGTAATTCTTCAACGCGTCAATATCATCAATAATTTAATCAAGAGTGTGCCAGTGGAAAATTGTGTGGGAGAAAGTCTGGTAATTTGAAGCATTTTTATAAATGCATTTTAAACATTCCTATTTTATTAAATATCTCTAATATGAACAGGCACATTCAATAATTTTTGAATCATTTAAATAAGCTTCGAATCTAAATACAGACACTTTGTTTAAATTGAGCAAAACGGCTCAATTATTTTAGTCACTAGGTTGCTAAATTAGACAACAAAAGCTAGAAAAAAAACTCTTCGGTATTCTAGATATCGAATCTACTAGTTAAATTCTTTTAATTCAAAATGAATTAACAATTTAAGCTACTCTCATAAGAAAATCTTTGTAAACCAACTTTCCTCTAATGAAGTATAAAAAAAAATACATATATTCAATTTGAACGTTATTGCCTATATTAGTGCCTGTTTAAATCAAAATCGGAGAAGTGTTCGCAATCGTATTTTTTCAAACATTCTGTCTTATAATAGTTCATAAAATAAATTTTTAGGTTTGATCAACCTAAACTTGTTTCGACATAGTTTGTCCTTTTTTTTTTATGAGATCCCGTTGTTGTAGAATATTTGACTACTTCCCATGCAAAGCATGTATAATTAATTTACCGTCCTCCTAACTATTATTTCTTATATAACAAAAAACTTTCAACGTAATTGAAAAAAAATCTTAGGAGAATTTGAAGAAATATTTTAAGGATAAGGAAACAAAGATAGACCACGTCAATTTGTTCTCGAGGTATTAAAATTAATTACAAATATTAATTTTTATATTCGTCTTGCATTGTTTCTGCCATTATAACATAATATAATCAAAATATATAACATAACATAAATGTTTTTGCCTATACACAAGTAACTTTATTCAAAATATTAATTTACATGATGAGTGTAGGCTGGAACAACCTGAAAACTAAAATAAAACTTAAGACATGTGCTATATTAATTATGTTTAATTAAAGATACATATTTTTAAACATACGTAAAAAAATTCTGTGTAAAAATAATAGAACATGGTTTATCCATATTGATACAACACCAACAACAGTAACATTATTACTAACATTCAACTAATAACCCAACAAAGTCACCCTATTAAATGTTGTGGGGTAAAAAAATTGACTCTCTGCACGCTGTATATCCAAATGATTGCCTTAATTATTTTCACGTTTAAGTGTTAATTGTTCAATTGGATACTGTGTGTTATTATAGAATATCTACGACAGTGGCCATTTCAATAAATATTTTTATATAAAGCTTTACTAGGGATCTAAATTACCGACCAAAAATGGCAAAAACATTTTACGAATTATATAGACCTCTAACTTCCAACGACGGCCTATAATGGTCATGTCAGGATAAAAATTCGACAGTTCATGGGTAAATATTACATCTTCAAACTGTTCCCATATTAATTTGAAGAAAAAATTTCAGTCGTTAGGGGAGAGAAGGGACATAAAGATTTTTTGTGATTAAATTTCATCCAAAAGAAAAATTATTCATACTTACAACGAAACTAAAAATAATTTTAAATTGATACTGTCAAAATCGGTGCCCGCAATCACATCGTAGCTAAAATATTGATTCGTTGGCGCCGACTGCAAAAATGTATTTGGTCACAGGGAAATTATTTATAGAAGTTTTTAATTTCAAATAATTTTTTACTTTTTACTTCATTTTTGTTTGTTTGTTTCTTTGTTCAATAATTTTATCATTGGCAACAATATCCTTTTATAAACGCTATTTGTTTCACAAAAAGATGTGTCGTCGTAATATTGTAAGCTGTCTTGGCGTGTAAATAGATACAAACAAAAAAAAAATATAATAAACATACTTACATACACGGTACATTAAATGTATACCAGTGTAAAAGTTTTTCTAAAAAGTTAAATAACAATGAATTTAAATGGCATTCTGTTCGGAAAACTAATTAACTTCATGTTTCTCATAAACACTTCTTCAATTTAAAAACTCGATTACTGTTATATGAGACTACACTTATTCTCTTCAAGTAGTTGTGCTAGTAGCTCTATTTTTTTTATTTTTTTTGTTTAATGCATTTCAGTTTTATCGGTTAACTAAACTTTTATATTCATGTCAAAAGTATTCATGTGGAAAAAAAATCATTAAATTGTATTAGGTATATAGACCTCCTTGTTTAACACAAACAAACTAGTCGTCCTTAGTAGCATCTTAAAACTATTTGATTCAATGGAAACATGTTCAATAATAAATAGATCGAAAGATATTCATTCAAAGTTTAATCAAATTTATTTATAATTTTTTATCACTTCCGAGTATGGAAATGTTGTGAAAATTTTCCATTTCGTGCCCGACCGACTATGAATACTTCCGAAATTAGTAAACTATAACGGAAAAGTTCAGTATAGTCATTCCCAACAACTATCCCGTGTATCATTACCCATTATAAAGAAATAGCACTCGAAAATACCCTCTTTTTTCACTTTAATACCGATATCTCGTATTTCGTTAACGAAAATTAACGAAATTTGAGACTAATAAACGTGACAAAATGTCAGTTTTCTGTCATAAAGAATGTTTATGTTAAGAAAATGTAGAAAATATATTATTTTCCTTATATCCAAGTGAAACTCAATCCATTAAGCCGTTCTAGAGTTAAGCCTATTTGGATAAATATATTCGATAATAGGTATTTTCATATACATGCCGAACCGAACCATTCATCCGATTTTGATGAAATTTCTTATTTAGGTGTAAGTTTTAGTTTTAAATCAGTAATTTGAATTTTATTGAAATTGCTTATTATAGATATTAAAGAAAAATGTTTTCAACAGTCAATCGCAAAAAAATGATGTTGCTCATTTTCAAAGTGCAACTTAGGCGTTGAAAAAGTACCGGGTATATAGGTTTCAATCTAGGCATATTCATCACAAGAAATTTTAATCTAGGCATATTTTTTTTTTGCGTGTAATAAAATAAAATTAAATTGTCTTAATAGTATTATAAGTATTATAGATAGAGAATTCCAAATTTGTTGTCTGGAATGCTGAAATTATGTTAACTGAAATTATGAAAATATGTTGACAAAATGTGCAAAAAAATAACATAGAACGTGGAAACATTAAAAAATGGAGAATAATATAGTTCATTAAAAAATAATTCGAAAACAAGACTTTTATTGGAACAATAATTAATTGTAGCACAGAGACCCGGGCTAACTATTATGCTAACTGTCGTCACAATATCCAAATTGCATTTGCGTTTAAAATATTTCGACAAAAAGTTGAATGTAAACCTAGTTAGTGTACAGTACTCGCAGGGATAGATATACAAATATTATAACCATATGATATTCATATGCAATTTAAATTTTTCACTAGAAAATGAAATTTAAGCTTTGTGAATGAAATTTTAATGACATACTACATGTATATTAAAATCTACATTTAAAGAGAGAAAATATGAGAGCCATGAGACCTCTATATATATGTACGAATTCAAGGTCTGTGCAGGAAAATAAAGAAATAAATTATTATAGAGACTTTGGATTTATTAATAATTAAATCTGGCCATATTAAAACACAGTGCACAACTATTTATATTTATTTTAAGAAGGGTTATGTTTATGAAAGATGCCTCTATAATAAAGGCAATCTTCATTAGAATATGCGTTGTATTTTTATTTTTATTTTTGGGTATTTTTTTTTTTAATGGCTCACAAAATAATTATCCAAATCTTATGAAATTTGGAATATACAATCTTGACAGGAAAATCGAGGGTATGTCAAAGTTTTTTTTAGGATACAATCTTGATAGGAAAATCTGTTCGTCTCGTCCGCCGTTATAACAAACTTCAAATAAAGAGGAAGAGGTTCTCAATTCGTCTATTTTTTATTTTAATGTTTATTCCTCTGAACTTTCAACTGCATACACTGATTTTGATGATTCTTTTTTATTTGAAAGCTGGTGCTTCTCGTAGAGTCCCATTTCAGTTTCGTCCAGATTTGATGTTTCTAATGGGAGAGACAGATGATTGCATACAACACTCAAAAGTACCGCCTTCAAAAAATAATTTAAAATTTTTTCTTGTAGTAAATTACATTTCAAAGTCGGTGCCTACCTTATCGTTAACTAAAAACTTGATTGGTTGGTATATACCAAGAAAGGTAATTGGTCACAAGGAGAAATTTAAAATTATTTATTAGTTTTTAGTTTAGTTTTTGAAGAAGATTCATTTAGTTCTAGTTTTTCAATATATATGTGTACATACCAAATTTAATTTTTTATGAAACATTTTTTTCCAAATCTTAACCCAACTATTACCCCTCGAAATAGATAAAAGCTTTCGTTGTGCAGGACTGATTCCTGATCGTCGGTGGTTGCCATACTACGCATTGATTCATCACTGACAAAAATTTGCTTCACAGAAAAATCAAACGCGAAACTATTAATCTAATTGATAACTGAGCGAGCATTTAAATTTATAAATATCTTGTATATTGGAGTAAAAACTACTTCATCGTGAATGTATTGTATTTTTTATGGAAGTATTCTATTCTCTCCAAACATGACGATCGTTATAACAAACTTGATTCTATTACGTAAATAAAAAAAATACAAAATAGACAACGTTTTTTTTTATTTTATTTTATTTTATTTTTATGTTGGAAAACAATAAAATGTCTGAATAGATGTATTTTTAATAATTTTATTCCACAAAAACATTCATCATTTGTACATTTTATTTTGCATATATTTAATGATATAAACGAAGATTTTCATCCCGGTGTGAATATTTTAATCTTTTTCATATATTGTACACTTCATTTCAACCTCAAATAACAAGGATCGAGGTTATTGTACTGAAATTCTGTAATTGAAAATTATAGTGAATATGCCTTCAAAAATTCAATGAAAATATTCGTAACCAGTTCAAGAAAGTCCATCTTTTTATATTTTTACACACTAAATTATTCTTCAAATATGTGTTATTCCTTTTTTATTTTTTATTAAAAAATTTAAATTGACATTTTCACTCTGGAATAAGTTGAAAAATATTGACTTTATAGAATACAAGTTGCTTTGAATTAGTTAATTTATTTATTCCAATATTTATATTTAGCAAAAATTTCCATTCCCCAGAAGGGGAGGCGGACACCCACAGTGTAAAAGCCACACTCAACACAATGGCAACTTTGAAATAGACAATTAGTAGAGCCTACAATCAAGGAGCTAATCGGTGATTTTTTCTGAATTGCGAAGGAAACCATGTGTAGACTGGACTAAAAGTGATATTAGCAGAAACGCTATAATATGCATCTACATACTTTATATCAAATGTTTGTAATAAGGATAGCATCCTTCATAAAAATGGCATTATGCAAGATACTGTACTATATACAATGAAATGAATGATCGTTTATCTGTCATAACTCGTGCTATTTAATGCGAGAATAATGATAATAACGTTGAATAAGGATTTAACCTCAGACTTGAAGACAACTAATTATTAACTGGTTAATAGCTTTATTTTGGCATTCTGACGATTTTAGGTGTTGGATTAAAAATGGATTTAAAATTGAAAAAAAAAAAAAAATGTTTTTCAAACCTAAATCGCGTCGAAGTTATCATTCTTCTCACATGCCAAGATTAATATTAGCAAAAATACGGCTTAACAAAAGAGGTCCAGCCCAAACGATCGATATAAAATCAATTGAAAATGGAAAACAATAAATTTTTCTAGCTAACAGCCCGTTGTTTTGTACTGAATTGTCATGAGATCAACATCAATTAATAATACATTATATTTCAGATAATTAACGCCATTTATTCATACTTGTTTTCGGACACATTCTGGAAAGCTTTTTCAAATTGTAAATTATGATTACATGAGACAAATTTTGATTTTGTTTTATCGGGGTTAGATATCTAATTAATATCATTGGATTCCGTCACCATGAAAATAGAATCCATAAGAAACTAAAAATATTTCATCTTCACCATTTCATGAATAGAATCTTGGTAGTTTTAGTTTCTAAATGATTTGTGGTCCACATAAATTAATAAGATAAGCAATAATTTTCATTGCATTTTCGCCGTAATGATAATTTTGAATCTTGATAACTAAGTTTCTATATCCTATTGGAGAAAGTGGTAAGATTTTGGATTTGCACTGTCGATTATTTGTAAAATGTTGGTAAGAACAGTAAATTGGTAGTTAATCCGTTGTAGAAAGATTTAATTTTTGAACGTTCTTACCACGACATAAAAGTGTTGAAATATATCATATAACCCGCATTAATGAAAGGACGACAATCTTCGCAAACGTGTTGGCATCTTTTAAAAATTGAATTTTTTATTTCTATACGAATTAATAATAAAGAACGGGTATTTTAAAAACTAACTTGAAGCTTTTCTTTTTTGCATATAAAATTTTCAATGACTAACATGATAAAAAATTAATAGTATTATTCGTTATATTATACAAAGCACTAAAATATTCCTCAAAGTTTATAGTCAGTGTCGCATCGATAGTGAGTTAAAAGAATTAAACCACTACTCACTATCCAAAATTAAATTAATGGCAATTATGAACACAACTTAATAACCTTTATTGTATCAACACAATATAGAGTTTACTGTAGTAGAAACGGCATTTACTCACCAATATACACGTCTATTATTATGAGTCAATATTTTATAATAGCACAGAAGCATCTCCAAATACTAAATATTGACCACTCATGAGCTAATTTTTAATAGAAACACAAGCGCTATCAATAAAAAGTTATTTGAGCCATCGTGAGGTAACAGTGAGAAAGAATTTGGTCTTTTTGATTATTTGTAAGCGAAAAATATTTAGCCGCCCCGAGCAATTTTTAACTAAAAAGAAATAAAATCCATAACGGCGCCGTGGCTTAGTTGGTTAAAGCGCCTGTCTAGTAAACAGGAGATCGTGAGTTCGAATCTCGCCGGGGCCTAAAAACTGACATTTTTATAAAATTATTTTATACCGTGAGGCAACGATGGGATAATATTTTATGATTGCAGTATGAACAGTGTGTAATTTATAGTGGCGAGATATTTGGGTCTATTTGACTAAGAAAAATAGTTTTAAAGAACAATTTTAAGCTTAAACTTTTTTATTCTGCAAGATAATACTGAAACATTGTTTTAATTAAACTAAATCAAATATTCGCCATTCATCGGTCAGCAAGTTTTCATTAAAGAATTTTGAAGTGACCGGTAGCTAAAATCTTCAAAATAAAAAAGGGTTTGGGGAGTTTCAGTTGTACAAATAAGATATCAAGAAGTGTAAAGTAAAGGTTATATAAATTGAACACCTCAACTAATTATACAATCATGGATTTGACCCTGTATATGTACCAGGAAAATTTATAAAATTTTATGATACACTTCGTATAATACTTGTTTGAAGAACACATAATAATGAATAGACATTAGAGGAAATGACATCTTTTACAACATCAGGTACAGCAAAGTGTAAAACCTAACCTATAACTTAACCTTGTACGCCTTCTATCTAACTACTACTACATAATTTATAACTTACATGACAGACATCTTCACCACGTTTAATCTATATACACATAAATTTGTGTCTCGTACTCTCTGATATATTTGTGCTTGGTTTAATTTTTCAAAATCTTCATTACTAATTGATTTCAAACGTAACGTTTTGTAAATGGTTAGAAAATTCTCTTGAGTACTGAAATTACATTTATATATACATTCTTATCTTATTAACACACAACAGACTATTGATGAGTAGTTTAATAACGAATCGTTCAAGCATTCATTTATATACAACGATATAAATACCAACTACTCTCGTTTGAAGACTTAAAACTAAATTGTTTCCTTTTTCTAGGAAAACGTGTTGGTCCAAGATCACAGAGCCGCCAAACCTTTCCGTTTTTCTTAAAAATAAAATGTGTGGGACCTGGTAGTGTAATTATGTGCTTTCACTGTTTGTATACTCATTATCTTGTATCGACAGCCAAAAGATACCCTTAAGATAGGTAAAAGCACAGCTACCTTTACTTAACGATTTTGGTCTGATATTTATGGATGAGCCAAAATATTTAAAACAATTCATAATTTATATTACCAGGAAAATTCTGTGTGAGCCAAAGAACTCGGGAAGCTTTTTGGCTCATATATAAAAATCAACCCTGAGACTATTATAATAGTGAATAGTATTTTTATCTACATTTAGTTCCCAGTACCTGTAATTACTTACAAGGTCTTACTATCCTTAGTAATATTATAAGTAAAATTCAAAGTAACTCTGTCTAAATTATGTGTGTTACCCTAAAAAGTCACGTCTAAACTACTGAACCGATTTAAATGAAATTTGATACAGAGATAGTCTAGATCCTGAGAAAGGATATAGATCAGTTAAGGCGAAATAGGATATCAGATAAAAAGCTTAGAATTGAGAATTACGACGGGGGATTATGTCTAAGTTAATTTTGTAGTTGGTTTAAAATTGTCGCATTGAAGAATTAAAGTTTTAATACACCCTGTAAAATTTTTTATTTGAAACTGTTATTTTAAAGATTTTACACTTCAATAAAATTTATTTTTCATGTTTTTTTTTTTTTTTTTTAAATAAAAAAATATAGATTTATAAACGATTTACTATTTACTGTAAAATTTATGATATTTACAGAGACTAGTACTAACCCGTTACTACTAAATCACTATCAGCTTCAGTTGTTTTATTGCTATTTGGTAAATTAATAAGTTGAATAGTCTCCGAAAATATTATTGGATTTGTAGTAATTCATATTAAAAGCAATATCATCATTCGTAAGTGTATAATTTTCATGAATTATTACATGTTTTATTTCATTGCCTCTCATAGATTCGTTTTACCAAAAACAACTCTCAAATCTTTCAACTGAAATCTATAAAAATTGATAAAATATGAATATGATTTTCATATAGATGGAATTTCGTACAATTCTCAACCAGATATATAATATATATAGTTTTGTGTAGAAAAATTATTGGTTTTGGATACTGCCCAAAAACAAAAATGTATATTATTTTTCCATTTACAGTAAAAGCTACATAGTAAGTATCATGGAGATTGTATTCTCGGAAATAAAATACTACTTTCACGCTGTTGGCCGGTTTCAATAAGGCTGAAATATTTATCGAATTTTTAGGCGATATCTCGAAAACTTCCATTCCCATCGTTAAAGGAATGTTATTCTTTGGATATGCTGGTCATACTGCTCTTATTATCAAAATTTTTTCGGAAAAAATCGGAAACGAAACAATTTTATCGAATTTTTGTAGGTTTGTTTAAGGGGTGGTACCCTTTATAAAATAGATTTCGCTCGTATAGACTTTAAAAATAACATCTATTTTACGATTGGATTCATAGTTTTTGAGCCTGAAATTGGAGTTCAATATTTCGGAAATATTCTAAGCGATATTTCGAGAATTACGTCTCCGACCATTTAATGAATGTTATTTTTACAACAAAATGTTTTCAAATTTTCTTGAGGTAGAAAATATATAAAATCCCTTATAATAAAATCGAAAAAATCAATAAACCCTTTTTCTCAATTATTTTGTTGAAATTATGGTTATAAGGGTAGTTTGACCTGTAGATTTCAAAAATAACATCCATATTAATATTCGATGCGTTGTTTTCGAAATATTATTAGAAATCCGATCCGTAGATCAATATTTCGAAAATACATCAATCAATATCTCAAAAACCAGCCATCAAATCGTAAAATAAGAGATGTTTTTTATTGTCTTCTCCATAATTATCCAAGAAAGCGTAAATGCAGCAAATAAAATTTTTTTAGTTTTTTTAGCGATTTTTAAGCTCTGCTATCTGAGATATTGAGACCACGTAAAGTATGAATGTATATTAGTTTAGCCAATAGATACACTCAACTGTGGTAGTGTTTAAGTCATCTTTTTTTCTTTTTGAAAAAATTGTTTATTTTTTACTATTTAATGATGTCTTACCAATAAATATTGGTTTTCTGGCTGATAACGATCATAAAAATTTGATACTGAAATTTTGTTTTCAAATTTCGAAGTTTACCGTATCCAATAAACAGTTTAACGTACATTAATGGTTTTAGGCGTGGCAGATTAATTTTCTACATAATCGTGACATTAAAGCTGGCTTACACTATACACAAAAATTTTCTTAAAACAATAGAACACGCCCTGATTAAAAACATGAAAAAAATAATTAATTCGCCAAAAACGATTTCAAAAATATACATCGCTTAATTTAAAACAAAAATTATTTGGTATTTGATCAAATTATAAAGAAATATATCTTTGATTTTGAACAAAAAAAATAATAAACAAGAAGTAAATGTTACGCTATCTATAAATAACATTTGTTTTGGAAAATTCCCAAAAGAGATAATTTGATTGCTTTTACAGAATAAAAAAAAGAAAATAAATATATATGAGTTTGTGTGTGTGCGTTTGGTCTGTGTGGTTAAATTGTATTTTATGAAAAAAGAAATTAATCTATATACTAAGGTAAATACTTTTGAAACAATATGTGTGTGGCTGTTGAAATAAATTTTTCGTTTATGATCCCACCACAATGATGTTTATTATATGCTTGAATTGAAACTTGATAAGGGAAATGTCTATTGGACGCTTCACAACCGTCTATTATTTGAACAGGTAATAATAATGAAGTACCTAAACAAAAAAACTGGAAAAAATAAATAAATAAAGCTGTTTACTCTTGGTTTTCTCATATTCTATTACTAAAATTTAAACATTATTTATCCATTTACATCGAATATCTGCCTGCCGCAAAAGCATATTTAACTATAAAAATTTGGTTTTTATTATAATAACAAAGTGGATCAAATTTTTCTGTCACCCATAGGTACATAAGTTAATACATGTATTATTTATTTTGTGAAAATTCATTTTTATAAAATAATAATGGAAAATTTTAACTTTGTCTAATTTTCCCGTTAAAATTTTTTTTTAAATTACGGGTGCACTTTCTACTTATAATGGCACTATCAATAATGAATTATTATTTTTTAATTTTAGAAATATATATGGAAAGTATATCAGATTATTGTAAATGACTGTGGGTCGAGTTGATAAACATTTTTACGATATTTATAATTTGGATTTAGAAAGGTCTATTTGATTATTTAAAATTATAAAATTTCGGTTTTTATTTAATTTATCGATCACAGGGCTTATAGCAAATTAATTTTTTTGGTTTTTGTCGCAAATATGTAACACATCCGGCTTGTGTTCATTTCAATTTTATGAACTGTATTAGTTAGATGAATGGAGAAGTTAGAAGGAGTTTTTAGACTGTTTGTTTATGTGCTCTTTGTACATGGTTAAAATTGATCTACCCAATTAATATAAATTCCATATCCAATTCATGGCATTAAGTGGTTTTTATAGATTTTGAATGTTGTTATTATTAATTTCTTGCCAAATACAATATCCAAAAATATAACGTGTCCAAAACATTCCAGTGAATGAAAATATTAAAATCAAAAATCTTTTTCATTGATACAGAGATTATTTCCAATCCGATCAGTTGAAACACATTTCAAGCAAATTGTAAGGTCATCAACGAAAATTAATTATATGGAATCAAGGCGGAAATTTTATAACAAGTGGCCGATGTAGTAGGCAAGATTTAGCTTATCGTATAACGGTCATGCAGTTTCACGACAATTGCATATCACCAAATCATGAACCCTTTCTCTAACCTAAAAAAAGAAGCCTATAGAGTCATTTTCCAAGAACAAATTGTCTTCATTGGCATTGTCTAATCGAACATGATTTTCGGTTGTCAATTGTTATTGGAGAAAGCCTGGCTAAAGTTAATTAATAAGGCGGTTAGTTTCTAGTCACAAGACGTGAAGTGTTTTACAAAATCAGCGCATTGCTCTATCTTTATATATTTGTTAAGGATTTGTTTGATTAGTCAGGAGATCACATAACTAATTTGGATTCAATTTTTTATGCCACTATGTACAAAATGTATTACGGCGTATAAAAATTTATCTAACCTTATGCAAATGTGGTGTGTCATTACTCTTAGAACTAAAATTGAATTTTAAAAATAAATTTGTTGTTTTCGAATAAATTTATTTTTAAAATTTGAGTGTGGGTTAAAATAAACAATAATTCTTTACCCATTTATTTCTAAAGTTGAGTATTTTCTAAAGTCAATTGTCGCCATATTTTCAATATTCTGGTAAAACGTAATAAAAGAAATAGCAGCTTTCAATTTTCCAAATTTACTTTCGCTTATTTAAATCGAATTTCCTGTTGTGGACGTTGTGCAGTATCGAAAAATAATATTAACAACTAAAAAGCACTTAATTATGAAAAAAATCGGCAAAAGTTTACTAGGCGAGTTCTTTATCACATTTTCAGTGATTTTTATAGTATATCCTACA
Organism: Chrysopa pallens; assembly: GCA_020423425.1. Taxonomy (NCBI): domain Eukaryota; kingdom Metazoa; phylum Arthropoda; class Insecta; order Neuroptera; family Chrysopidae; genus Chrysopa; species Chrysopa pallens. The sequence continues at coordinate 13,673,189 of CM035594.1, forward strand.
CACTTCCCAAGATGTGCTCATGTTACCAGAATTGATAAATGCTGATCAAGTCAACGTGATCGCACTTCGGAGTACAACAGCGCTGCAATCTATACAACTCTGCGCATAGTGTTATACAAGGTTATATTAGGGCCATTTATGTACGTACCAGAATTTCTCGTAAGACAATTTTCACAATTTTTTTGTGTATCATTTCAATAGTGGTACATTTATAAAATTCAATTCTCGATTTATTATAGATATCCATATCTCTGTCTAACAACCGTATACTAAGGACGATAACACTTTTAATCCAACATGTATATAATATTAAATGTACCTTTTCTCTATGTACAGATATGTTGACAACAAAAGATAAACCTTAATTTTATAAGCTAAATATTAAATTACAGCTTAACAAAGATTGAATTTTTTAATACTTTGATTAAATGGATTAATTTAAATATATATATACCATACAATAATACCATTTACTTCTGCAACTTGAATACAGACAAAAAATAATAAAATAATATTGTGAAGACAAAATTGAAAACCTGTTGTACAAACGCCAAATATTATTTCAAGCCAAAAAAAAAAACAACGTTAATTATGAAATTAATAAAGGCTGTGTAGAGAACTTGGGAAAAGGTTAATTTTGACCACCTGGTTGATTATATATAAAGTAGAGATGTAACTTAATTCAGCTACTTTATCATTAAAAAACACATGTAGGTAAATCTAAATACATCATCATCATCATAGGGTTCCATATCCTATTACAGGATCTTGGAGACCACTCGATTCCATTGAATTCGGTCCATTGCGGCTGACGTTAAACTGTGGAACGATTTAAAGTTTTTATATTTTTTAATATTCGAGATCCACGTTATCCGCTTTCTGCCCCTTGATACAAAGCCATCCATTTTACCGCAAATACATCATACTTCATTCAAAATCGTTTTAATTTGAACTTACAAATGCATAACACTAATGCAGCTAAACTTTTCGAATTATCTGACGGGATGGCCGTTTTTATACATCTTGGTAATGCGGTTAATATAGTCTTTCACATGAATTGTTGATACTCCTTTTGGTTGTAACTATTATCGGTTACAATCTCCTAGGATCTTTTATTTATCTCAATGTTTATTATATATGACCAATGAACTTTAATAATATTGGAGGACATTGTACATTGACCGGTAAACACAGACAAATGACCAACAGTACAAAATAATACATATTATGATAATTCTTTGTACTGATATGATCCTTCCATTTCGTTGGCTACTTATTTTATTTTCTTTTGCATATAGACAAAAGTCCTACAAAATAAATACTTTTAAAATTATACTAAATCTTAATTAATACCATTTTTTTTTTTTTAAATCTAATCTTTTCAATTTAATTTGTTCAACCGAAATAAATGGTCTAATATGATGTTTTACGGAGGTTTGTGTCGAATTACATAACGAAAAATTTGCAATGTTTTATAGAAGTTTCTAGAAACATTTGTGTAATTTTTGAAATGCTTAACAGTCTTTAAAAGCGGCAAGGGTTTGCTTGCTTTCGCAATATACATACAATTATTATAAAAAAATTTAAAATTGTGTGAATTATTTTAGGAGTTATTTGTATTCTCAGTTAAAATGCATAAAGAATTCCCTTATCGAGCCCTTAAAATATTCGATTACGCCATTTTGCCTGAAAGTCAGTTTTATTAAGGGTACTTAATAAAAGTGGGTCTATATCAAAATAAATTTATCAAATTATTCATCAAATTTTAAAAATTTTATGTGTAGTAATACAATTTTTTATAAAGAAATCAGAAATTTGATTCCCTTTTATTGAGAATATGAATTGTAACTTGACAGGGTACTGAGTTGAGCGTTTACAAATTTACATTTTGGATACGAAGCAGTAGATACTTATTTTAATTAATAAAAGTTAACTTTTGAGAAATAGCTTTCTATAGGCTTTATTAATATAAAAACATAAATATTAAACAATAATAGAAAAAAATCACACGATTCTAAGAAGAAAAATAAATCAAAAATAATGCTACAATAATCTGCGACAAATTTGTTTTTATTGCATTTTTTTTTCTCTTTTATTTTTGCTATCAATTAAATGTCGGTGTGTATAAACCATGGTACACAAACTTTATCTGACATCACAAGAAACTTTTCCACTTATAATCTGTTAACTGTCAAATTTTCCTGTGTGGTAATATGATACATGATATTTTCTTTAACATTTTCATGTGAAACTTTTAACATTTGCCAGCAAATGAAAAAATTTGTGTTCAAAAAAAAATAAATGATATAGATACAATTTATATTTTTCAAGATACGATACCGAATACGACAGAAGTAGTTTTGCCAAGAGACGACCATTCGAAAATATATTCAGAAAAATATCTCAAACCATTTAATATCGTCGGAGTCAAAATATTGAAGTTTTAATGATAAATTAATTCACTCACAAAATACGTTTTTGATAATTTCAAGATCAAGAGAAATAGACCTTTGTATATTTCGAAATTCGTAAGTATCTTCTTGAGTTCGCTGATTACGGTTTTATAATTAAAATTCACTTTAATATCTAGATTGTCATATTAAATGTGTTTTATCGTGAGGACTTGAGTGCACTTATGGATTTAAAATAAAATTTATTTAAACAAATACGTGACTTTTGTAATTCTGTAAAAAACCTAAACTTATATTATTTTAGTCTTTACATCCCAAACTATGATCCAATCGTAGTTAAATAGATGTTACTTTTTAAATCACCAAATCAAATTACTCACATATTTTTTGCAAAATCGTTTCCCTCAATATTTTGACGATTTTTTCAATTTTTTTAAACGCATACAAAAATTTACGAAAACTCCAGAAAATTGTTTTACCTTCAATTTCTATAAAATTATTTGATTTGATTTGTAGATTTAACAACAATTTAAAGATAGGATGAATTGTTTTCCAGATATCACCTAAGATCCGATTCGATTTTAGGATAAATTGAATCTACATTTAAGATAAACGACCTAAAATATATTTGTATATTTTGAAGCAGTGGAGCAATTAAATTATTTTATCTTACGAATCCATAACCAACAATTTGAAATCAATATGTATAATATGATATGTAATTAACTACCGACAATATAAAAAGTGTAAAATTATACAATAGATAATAAAAATAATAATTATAATAATATTTGAGTTGATTTACTTATTGAATCCTACAATTTTATCTTTCAATATTTATATTTCAAGTACCAACTATACAATTGCAATATTTGTAAAGTTGTTATGAATTTTGTCACTAAATATTCATTACTTTTTTTGTTTGTTCAATAATTTACACGTTAAACGTGGTAAATAAATTCCCATCATACTTTTAAACAAAAGAGGCGAAAGGAATATAAAAAATATTTACCCAAAAAATGTTTTTTTTTTTGTTTGTTTGTTCACATAAATGTTTGATCTAAAAGTTCTGTTTAAAAACATTTTCATGAAAAATGATTATAAACACGAAGGACTTATGTGACCATAAGCATTTATTTAGTTTCACCTATTTCGGTGTCTGTCAAATAATCAAATCTTGCAAAATAAGTTCAAAACAATTTTCAGTTATCTATTAAAATTAGGTGCCTATACATATGTAAATCGGAAGCAAAACAAAATTGTGGCATATAAAAAAATAATAGTTACAAGTATTTTTTTTATGTCACCTGTTCGGGTATCTGTCTGCAATCAAGCTACAAAATATATTTAACCCACATTCCGGTTTAGCTGAAATTGAGCATAAATGTATAAATCGGATGACAATACAATATTATGCAAAAGTATAATATACAATTAATATGGTAGAGTTGTAAAACTGGATTTTCTTGAACTTTATTATGCTGAAATTTTAATAAATGTATAAATCGGATGATAATATAATATTATGACATAGTATAATACAAAATTGGTATGGTAGAGTAGTAAAACTGGATTTTCTTGAACTTCATTATGCTCCTATCATATTTTGATAGTAAAATCGCATATTATTTATATTTTAAAAAAAAAGTTCTTTATAAGTGCTACTTTATCTGTGAATACCATAAGAGCTCTTGTATTAAAAACTAATTTTTTTAACTAATGACTTGTTATGAATTACTGATTGGTTAAAGTATATAAACAAAAAAGGATTTCTATACGCAATCTTGAATGAAGACTTGGTATTCAGACTCATTTTAAATTATTTTTTAAAATCAAATCAATTTAACAGAAATTGAGTTTCCTATTGCGAATTTTTGTCCAATATCCTAGATTTTATAAAAACGTATTTCGACTAGAACGTAGATAACATCAATATGAATTAGCTTATCATAATAATTCTACAGACTGTCACTTAATCAGCATCGAGTAACACATCTTTAGAGAATTATTACGATTAGCAAATTCATACTGATGGTGACTACTAAGTTGTCGAAATACGTATTTTTTAACAATGAACTAGTTTGATAATGCATATGCAGCCTGTGAATTTTTCCTTTAAATATTAATATTTATAAATATTAACTTCAGATACGAAACCCTAAAACGGCTTTTATTCCAAACTACATGTTATATCAAATGAATACATAATCAAATGTTCTCCATTCTTTGTAATTTGGACGAGAAAAAAAATACATTTTATAATATAACTTTTCATATTTTTTTTTTTTTTAATGAAAACCTTTTCATAAAAGGTCTCATAGTTTTTTTATTTTCACAAAAAAGCAAAAAAAAAAAATCAAAACAAAACAAAACAAGAAGTAAAGATCACAGGGTAATATTATTTTTTTTCTATACGTAAGTCGCTTTTTTCAAATTGAAAAAAAGTGTTCATGTGGTAATGGTTTTTTATCTAGATAAAAATTGGTGTGAATAGGCGCGTTTATTCATTTATATTAAATGAAAAAAAAATTGTTACCCATGTTGTATTTACCGTTTCAGTAATGAATATTGAATTCATCGACACCGTATTAATTTTATAATCAAACAGATTAGTTTTTGAATCATATAGGGGTACAATATTACTAAGCTCATTTATGATCAACTTTAAAAATGAAATCTATACGTTCTAAAGTAACCATCACTTTCCCTCTATGTAGAAACTGTATCTAGCGGAGTTGAACTATTTTCTAGCTATCATCCTTCATAACACAATAATTTCTTCTTTTATAATAATCTTATAGGAATCCATGCATCACTTCAAGGGTAGCTCCAGAAAAGTTGACCAGTCCAATTCTTTTAGAACCAATATGTAGATTGTAATATTTTATGGTTAATTCACTTCTATAAGTGTAGGCTACTAGCAGCACGTGTAAATTGATATTGCAATTAATTCAAAAAGTAAGTAAACACTTGTTATCCAAATGAAAAACTTGTTATAAGTGCACACATCTAGTTTCGCGGTGATAAAATTTCATTTCAAATCAGTACTTTTATATTTTATCCTGATTGAAATAGTAGATGTGTTGCATTCCAACATCAAAATTGTCATCAATTCGTAGGTATTTATTTTTATATCCATGCGACCATGGTAAAATTAAGGAGAGATGTCCAAATTTATTTTAGATGGGCACAACAGATTATACTTTTGTAAGTAGCCCTATAGAAATATCTAATTCAACTGTACGTCAAAGTTAAGTAATAGTTTCATTTTAATTCGAGACAACATAATAGTTTTAACATCCTATACAGACAGTATTTGGAACAGCAAAAAATCAAAGGGAAGGAAGTTAAGAACTAAAAGAGATTCATCTTAGACTTTGTTGATAACTATGTGTTATTTTATTATTAAAAGATTATATAAGGTTTTAAATAAATATTTTGGAAAAAACACCACTAGTTAGATTTTTATTGGGTCTTCTGAAATCTACAGCCATCTCTCCCAAACTTGTATATGTAAATATGTATATACGTCCGTCTCTATGGTACATAAAGACTGAACTTATTTTAATGAGTGTTATTTATGATCATTTGATTTATCTGAGCGCAAGTACTATTGAGTATATAAAAAATTATAAAATAATAAAAATGCCGGATTTTTGGTTAACCGTTATGGGCTCACATGCCCGACAGATGTAAAACATCAAATTTGATGATATAATTCAGTTTCAACAAAAAAATGTACTTACTTCACGAACTGAAGTTATTTTTTCATAAATCATTAAAAATGTACAAATTAAAGCATTAATCTTTAAAACGATTATAAATCGTACAATCAATCACATTTATTTATTGAATTGAATGTAATATGGATGTTAACACTCAAAAATAATTACAACAAGAAATATGTAATTACAAAATATTTTGTAATCATTATTCCTTTTAATATTAATAATGACTGTTTAAATGTGAAACAGTGAATTTTCCAAAATTATTCATTTCATGCAAAATTAATTAAACCAAGTTAAATGTACTTAGAGATTTACATTTTGCATTCATTGGAATATATTAGTTTGGTTTCTATCCGTATATACAATATACATATAAATGTGTATACATAGTATGTAGGTAGTATACATGGTATAAAATATCGAAATAAATAATAAATATAAATATATTATTGAAAATAAATAGATATAATCGAAATGTAATTAAATTAAATTGAAATTAAATGTAAACAGAAATTGTATGTGCTGTTATTGTTATTCTTCTCTGCCTCTATACCAAAATAAATGAAAATTTATTTTATACAAATATCGGCTTAAAGTTCTTTACTTATACATTTAATAAATCCATCTTCGTGCCATGTATAAACGGTATACTGTGGATATTTTATTAATATCTATATTTTAAAAAAAATATTTTTACCCTTTCTAAAAACACGGTTTCTTTGAAAAAGATCAACAAAAGCATGATTCAAAAATAAAATTTGTAACTTTACTTAAAAAAAAAAAAAAAAAAAAAGAAATTAAAAAGTTAAAAATAATGTTTGCAAAAGGCTAACTCCAGATTTTATCGATGTCTATATTTTAAACATTTTTTACCCTTTCCAAAATCACGGTTTCTATGTAAAAGATCATCGAAAGAAGTATGATTCAAAAATTTTGGAAAAAATAAAGAACTTATAAAAAAGAAGAAATTAAAAGTTAGAAATAATCTTTGGAAAAGTGTAATTCCAGTTAATATATAAATAATCAAATCAGGATTACGAGTAATTGAAATAATATAGCCAAATCAATTAAAACACTCATTACTTGACAACGTTTCGTCTTTATTCTTAAGACTATATCAAGCGCTTAACTATGTTTATATGATCGACATGTTAACAAATAAGCAATCAATCTTGTTTTCACGTAACTTTCAAATTGACTATTGAGCTAGTAACCAATCAAATACTAATTTTATATTTTCTACAAGTATTATAATTGATTTGTAGTTTTGTAAATTTTCATTTAAAAAAAAAATACAATTTGCGAATGGATAAAATAATGAAATTTATGTGAAAAGATGGTGTGTTTATTTTTAAATTTGACGATCATTTAAACATAATTAAGAGCTTGATGATAATATCTGAAGAATAAAGATGAAACGTTGCCAATCAATGAGTGTTTAAATTGATTCAACTACATTATTCCACTTACCCACAATTCTCATTCGATCATTTAAAAAATAATTTTAATTGAAAACTTCTATAATTTCGTTGTGACCAATTACTTATCGAATGGATCAGTTTTGCTTACAGTATAATAGGCTAATAACACCCTAGGTCAGAAATAATATTATTTTACTATTAATTTTGTGTTAACATTTACCAATAAATTAATGATTCATACCCAAAATTAAATTTAAAAAAATGGTTGGCTAATAACTTAGACTACAAGGAAATTTTCCAATAATGTAATCGCTTGAGTCAATCAGAAGCCTTTTATTTCAGTGACCTATTTGCCAATTTATTATAATCCTAAATATTTTCTTGAGGATGAAAAACTAAAAATGTTTGTAATAGTAAACAAATTTTTATTTTTTATTCCTGTCATTGCGATATTCGTCATGTGGACCTTGCGGGTTGCAGACCACTTGCTTGCAAAAAGGTCTAAACAGTTGTTGAATCACAACTGGTCACACAAACAGTAATAGTCGGCCAGTAAAACACTTTAATAAACTACGCTACCTGAGAAAGCAAACATAAAGAGAACTTCGGAGTCATCATTTTGGTTTTATTTTGATCAGTTTGCTTTATTTACTAATAAGCGGCTGCGACTAAGTACTGAGTGTAGGATACCTAAAGCATTCTATGTTCAAAAATGGAACATAACAATTGCTTTAAATTTTAAACGTTGTCAAATTACAATAATATTGAATAAACTGTCATTATTGTCGTATCATCTATATATTTGTACAAAAATGAAGATAAAAAATTGAATAAACAAAACATTGCTTCTTTCCTGTGGCATTTAGAACATATCAAAGCGGATATTACAAAAATGGAATGGAGTTTTCCGTCACATATAATAAAATATAATACTCGATTTATATTGATTTTTTATTAAAAAGTTTTTTTTTTCTATTTTATTTCTAAAAATATCACAAACAATACATACAGAAGTAAGAGGACAACTAAAAAATATTTATAAATAAACTAATATTAATGTAATATGTCACTACAATAGGTGGGTACTTTTATAAGGATTTATTTCTGGGTTTTACATTCTTCACGGTTCGAATTCTCTCTCCAATCACAAACATGTGTTTCTGTGTGAAAAACTGTACCATCACGGCATTCAAAAACTGTTGGTTTACCATAAACACATCGGTAATACTGAAAAAAGAATTTTTAAAGAATTAAAACAATGGAAAAAGTTTGCTGAATTTATAAAAATTTAAATTGACATTTTTGGGTTAACACATTATATCTACATTTGAAAAGTTGCAACTGGATTATTAGCCAACGTCAATCAATTAGATTTTTAAAGAAAATTAAGACCAATTAAGGCGGCGATAATGATTATTAATCCTAAAGAGTTGCTTATATTACTAGGCGATTAAAGTTACGAAAAAATAAATTAGGATCCGAATTTTTAGAATTTTATAGTTAACGAAACATATTATTGTATAAAATACAAATTCGGGTACCCTACCCATCAATTTTTAAAAAATACACTAATTTTTCATTAAAACTAAATGCCATTAAAAGAGGATTGTAAATTAAGTTTATTTAGTGTATTTTAAATTAATAATAACTTTCTTAATAATACTACATTTCGTTAACTATAACTAAAAATTCGGATCATTATCTACTAGTTTATTATTTTTTTCTAATACTGCCGCGGGACCATCCTGTCCTTATGGTCGATTATAATTAATTAATTATTGTTAACAAATTATTAGTCATTGTTTCTGTAATAGTTATTTTATTATCATCTCGTACAGATCTCAAAGAAGTGGCTTGAGCTTAAAGCCAATAGTTTATTTCTATTGCTATAACAATTGTCAATACGATATGATTATTAGATGTCAAAATCAACGAAATCGTAAAAGCACCCCATTTATGTTCCAGCAGATGTAGGAAAAGTAGATACGCTATATAAACATTATGGTTCTTATAACGGTAAGCTTTTACTTCTATATATCTCTGGGCTAGAAATTACTTACCTTATCACAATCTTTATGTGGCATGTAGTCATTATTTCCACAATCAACTTCTGATCCAATTACATTAAACGTTTCTTCTGGTGCATTTTCAACTTCTTCATCTGGATTTTCCACTAATTCGGGTATCGATGGTGGTTTGGGTGTTGTTGAAGTTGTAGTAGATGGTCGTTTAGTAGTTTTAACTGGAGCTTTTGTTGGTTTTCTTGATGTGCTTGTCATTGTAACGTCATAAATAGTTGTTGGTTTCTTTGTGGTAGATACTGTGTTACTGTCTGATGGTGTTGTACTAGGAGGTCGATCCCATTCCGGCTAAAAAGAAATAATATTTATGAATAAAAACATTGCGAAAAAACCAAACAAAAAAATTTTTAATGAATCATAAATGCAAATTTACAAAAATTGATGATGTGTTCAGTCGATGGAGTCGATTCGTAGCCTTGCGAATAACCCATATAATAATATCTTATTTTTTCAAGAAAAACTGCAATTACCATATCTCTTTAGTAATAAAAAGGAAAATTCAACCGTATCGGCTTAAAAATCACTTGACAACAGAACTTATTTAATGTACAGATTTGAAGAGGGCTTTCCTATAAAAAATAATTAACTTACACGTGGAGTGGTCGTCACTGTAGGAGTTGGTACAACATAATCTTTCAAATTATTATGTAAGACTTTCATTAATGGATTCACAGAACCACAAACTCCTGTAAAATCATCCATATCGATTGCCCAAGTCATAGCACCAGCATATCCTTTTTGTTTAATCCAATCCATTTTAATTTGAACACTTTTTTCATTTTCATAACCAACCCATTGATTTCCTTTGTATGTGAATGGTACGAAACCTTTCTCATCCCAGCGTACAGTCCAACCAGATTCTGGATTTTGTACTTCTGGACAAATCTGCAAAAATAATTAAGATAAGTGCGATAAACGAAACAAACGAATTTTCATAGAATTTTACACAATCTGATACTGGGATTAGTAACAATAATATTCGAACAGGTATTGTGAATGAATAAACATAAAATAAACAATTTTACAAGGAGTTTGTTAAAATGACCCTGACATTAAATGATTTTGATTAAGACGATGTACATATGAAGCATAACATAATATTTTCCAGGCCGATCATATTTCTCCACTGAATACTTAAATATTATGGTATTAGTTAAAATATAGGGTTCAATTAATAAATAATAATGATACCTTTATTATTTATCACAGTATTCGGTCATCTTGCATATTGCTAATTAATTACATACAATTTAATAGCGTAAGTAGAATTTGTAGAGCATGAGCTGGACGAACAAACATGAAGTTATTTATTTCAGAGAATCATTAAATATCAAAAAAATTGCAGTCGTATAAAATTAAATAATAAATACAATACTAATAATTTCTGTTTGATACCGATTGAATTTCTTAAAGTTTGAATATAAAATACTACGGCGACTCTAAATATCATCTGAGTAAGTTAAACAAGGTGACCATAGGAATCAAAATCTGATGATCCTTGATAAAGTTACCCCAAGTACCTTGCCACGTTTTAACTCTCAAATACGGGGTCCAAGTATATTCAAATACGCCATTGCAGGTATACCCAGGCCAGACAAACACAAAGGACCATTAAAGATATACCAAAAAAAGAATCAAGTGATCGGGCGCAGTCATCTGCCGAGAACAATTTAACTGGTTCTATTTACCACAAACATCTCCTATTATAAAAAACACCTTAAAAATCAGCTTACTTCATAATAAGCTAAGAATCCAGTTTCATTTGTATAAGGACCTGGTGTTCCACCGCCGGCTTCTTTATTAATATATGTGCCTAGTTCGTAATTAGTGTTGCTATTACTCAATGTAAATGTTCTGCCGTAGAATGGAATTCCTACAACTAGTTTGTCAGGTGGACAACCCATATCAACCCATAATTGAAGACCATCATTCTGAAAAATACAGAAATTTTTAATGATTTTTTAAATTTTTTTCGCTTATTTATATACATCATATACATACCACATTCAATTTTTCATATGCCCATTGATCGTGGGGTCGTTTGTATAAAGGACTATGAGTATCAGCAAAACCGGCCCAATTTCCTCGCAAATCATAGGACATCACATGGATTGCATCAACCAATCTATAACACAAGTGACAGTTTGATTAACAAATTGTTTCAAATTATTAGTTTAAATTAATTCTAAGTATTAGATAGACGAGAAAAAACTGTGGTATAAAACATTTGCTCAATAATAGGTCTTAGTAGTTTTTGTACTTAAGCTCGCAATTCAAGATAGTTCACAAATGTTTAACGCAGGTCAAATTAAAAAACAATTGTGTGTTTTTTTGGAGCTTACTGAAAATTATAAATTTGATTAGTTTATCAAAAACTTACACGCATAAATCTGGTACATGATAACCTTCTTGCAAACGAAACTTGGCTAATGGTACAGCCATTGTAATTTCCCAATTTTTACCAACTTTATCGAATGCCCGACGTAATTCTTCAACAAAGAAGAAGAATGTATTCTTATCAGAGAAAGAACCACCACGATCTGCCGCACCAGGATATTCCCAATCCAAATCAAATCCATCAAATCCATATTGATTCATGAAATCTACAAAGAAAAGAGTTTTTATTTGAAATTTTCTCTTGCAGTTGAATAAATGAGCTTTCGATGCTTGGGAATAAGATTACCTATTTTGAATATCTTATTTTTAGTTCTAACTCTCATTTTTAGGTCTATTTTCGAAGTGACGGGTACCAGATAGTTCGTAAAATGTCATGTAAGACAACAATATAATTTATTATCTGTCTGTTAACTAACATGCACTTGTTTATATTATAAAAGATTCGAATATAGAGTTTTTGTAACATAAAATATTCAAGGGCAAACAAAGGCTTTTTAACCACATAAAAGAACCACTTTTCGCTCAAGGTACACACTATACCATTCGAACAACAATAGGAAAATTATTTATTGTGTAGAGATAGTTACATGAATACATTAGAATATTATCTGTATATCTTACCAATCACACTAGCGATAAATTTATCTCGTCGTGATTTTTGTGCACACAGTTGTGAATATTTTTTACCACCTTCACCCCAACCACCAACAGCTACCTCCAACTTTAATCCAGGATATTTATGACGTAGATCCGTAAAGTTTTTGAAACCCATTTGTTCAACGTCATTCTAAAAAATTACATTAAGTCCATGATATTTATATTTCTTACATAGTATAACATATGTGTAACGTGAGACAAGAAGAATATTATTTCTTTGCGTGTGATAAAAATATATCACCTAACATATTATCACACAAACGCATTCGCACACATATACTTCAAAGAGGGTTGGTACGTATGGGTACCATTCTTTGTCATTTTATCAAATTTTTAGGAATTATATCTTTTTTAAAAAATTTTTTTATTTTTTTTTATATAAACGTTTGTGATAATAAGTTGAATATTCGCTGCATTTTATTATTCTTTGTACAAAAACATCACAAAATCGCTACAACAAAAGTAAAAGCTGCACCAAAAGCGAAAAGATTATATCCATTAAATATTTAGGTATAAATGAATTTTTTTGTGAATCAGTACAAGCAATCCGTATTGTATTTTACGTTTTTATATAGAAACTAATAATATTTAAAATGATCATACGATGAAAAAAGCTTTTTCCATTTTGTTAGGAAATATTTTTAATCCAGTATACAGAATGTTTCATTAGAATTGTAATACATTAAGTTTCAATTAATTGCAATGTTATAAGCTTTAAAAAGTTTATAACTTTATAATGAGTAGTGCAATATCTTTTTCCTCTCTAAATAAATGGAGCATTTTCTTTCATACATCTCTAGAAACTTTGATTTTCAGAATTCATTTTCCAGGTAGGAATTGCAAAACTACTTGACTTTGAGATCGTAAAATAAGGTGACTAATGGACCTAGTTCACGACTAAAACTATGCGAAATGTGTAGCCTTGCGAATTGCAGCCGAAATCGAAACACACCTTAATTCATTTTTTTCCGAAACTAAGCCAAGATCAATGTTTGGTCGGACACTATATGGATCTTTGAGTCCCAATTTGTAAATTGACTAGCTCAAACTCACTTAGAACTTAATTCTTCATCATGTATTTCATATTATATGGTATAAAGAAGACGAAATTTTCCAGCAAAATATATTAAAAAAATCGTGAAGTTACAACTCCTATTTTTGAACGGGTTTCATCTTTAAATTCAATAATATTTTATACTGTTAAATCGGATATGGTTGATGCGGTTGTGTTTAAAATTTAAATCAAGTTAGCCTCTTTATTTTGTAGGTTTTTTATTTAATCATACATAATATTTGTGTCATGTACTCTTTTTACTAAATCTGATTACTTGCATAAACTACCATTATGGGAATACCTGAATAAATTAACTTCATGAATTTTCCATTCACAAATAAAAATTCAAAATAATAACTAAAAATTTATTAAGTATACATATTTCCAAAAAAAATAATTCAAGATACTGATTGATCTGTACCTAATTCATAACAATCCTGACCCATTTTTTCAGGCTATATATTTATTGCTATATAATTTTTGAAATAGATTTGAAAATAGCCACATGCTAGCACCGAATGAGTTGAAATTTGAATAAGATGTGCGACAATGCATTGTCTTTATTTAAGTCATATAAAACTTTCTGTACGAACAGAGCAATGGAATGGAATTTGCCCACGAAGTTCCAAATTGTTACAAAAAATGTAACAGAAAGAAAAAGTTGCAAATAAAAATAGTAGAATAAAAATAACACAGCTAGAGCGTCTTAAAGTTTTCAAACATGCATATTAATATTGCTCATATCAATGATTTTATGTAAAATTTTATGCTCTACAATTTTATCATTTTGACCCAACTCAAGTATCACCCCTTTCAAATGTATAAAACCTGAAGACGTGCAGTGCTGGCTGATTCCTGACAGAACAGGATTGCCTTACTTCGGATACTAAGAACATTCATTATTAGACCAAAGTTATACGGCCAATTATATAACTCGGTCGGGTATGTTTCAGTCGTTTAACATTTTTTTGCTGTATTGTAAAAATTTTTGCCATCCTTGCATCCTTAATAATTCTAATATATTTATTTTAAAGAATATTTTGGAAATATTTTTGGAATACTCAGTACATTTATTACAGAAAATAAATTAAAAAATAAAAATTGATAAATACCTCTGGATCTAGGACTAAAACTTCCCAGCTTTTATCATTAACTCCAATAAAGGAATATATAACATGTGTACATAAATCACCAGGAACATCGTCAATTCTATAACTACCAATACCCGGTCTGTGTATTGCCCAATTACTAAAATAACATACTATTCTAGATTTACCTTCACTTTTCACACCTAAAATAAACACACAAACAAAACAACGCAATTATTTTTAATTAAACATTAATTAAATAAATAAATTTTATTTTTTTATAAAAATCACAATAAAATTAAATATTATTCTACATACTTGAAAATAATGCGCATGTTACTGATAATATCAAGAATAGACGCAAATATCGATCCATGATTCTTTATGGTTTGGATTTTATATTCTCTACTCCAGACTGTGGTAGCAAATCTAAAAAAAAAAAATAAAAGTTTGTAATTTTTTTTTCATTTGTTTTGTATAAGCATTTTTGAAATCAAACCACCATTCGTAATTTCGAATATTTCAAAATAAATTTGCATATAGTTTGGAAATGAAGTCAAACAAGAACAAAAAAAAAAAAAACATATCTCTTAAATTTATTTCGTCATAATTAATCAAATTTGAGATTTTTCAAAGATCTAAAAATGCATATCTAAAAATATTAACTTTATCGTAAAAAGTCAAAGGGTATTTTTTTTTGTATTTCATCAAACAATATGTTTTCTCATTTGAAAGCACAATTTCTTGCTATTGTTTAAACAATATGGCACCGAGTTGCCTTCTGCCAACATGCATTTAGAAGTCTGGAAGGATAGCCGTACAGGAGAGTCCATTAATTTTTGGAAAAATAGGTAAATTGTAATATTTTATGCTCATTCATTTTTATCAATGTAAGCAACTAGCAGCACGGTCGGAAATGGATTTTCCCATTATAAAAGTTTTTTTTATGTACAGATCCAATTTCGTGGTGATAAAATTTGAATAGAAATTCGTAATTTTTCGTTTTACCCTTATGTGTATTGTAGATGTGTTGTATTCTAACCTAAAATTGTCATCAATGCCTTGTCATTCCTTTTTATATCGATGTGGCCATCTCTCCCAGTTGATTAAAGAGATATGTGCAACATTTGCTATGGTAAAGAGGGTCACAAAAGAGTATGCTTTTCTAAGCAGCCCGATAGACGTAACACCTAATTCCACTGTATGTCAAAGCTCAGTAACATTTTCATTTTAATCCAGAACAATGGCTATTATTGATCAAATACAGTCAAAGAGTATTCATATTATTTTAACATCTTGTGCACACATAGCCAAAATAACAACTCAAGAAAAATGAAGATTAGTTAAGAGCTTAAAAAGACAAATAAAAAAATTATATTATATTTTTTTAGAGAACAAGACTAATAAAACTAACATGGATATCTCCACCAGACATCTCAGGAGAGAAGGGCAGCCAAGAAATATAGAAAAAGTTTTTTTTTATAATTGTTTTTATGTTAGTTTGTTGATTTATCGTGTTATTTTATAATTAAATGATTAAAGATTGGTCTAAAATTAATTAATATTTTTTCGGAAAAAAATACCACTAGTTTTCATCTTCTAAAAACTACGACCATGTCCTACAAGGTTACTCTATATCATCAGTAGGACAATTTAAAGAGAATCACTTAAAAATATTGGTACTCAAACGTCAATTTGCACTAAACTAAAGATGGTCTTTAAAATATAACAGCACCATATACACACATTCATTAATCTATGTGTATAATATTGAGTGTATATATACATATATATATATAATATGGTAATCTGTGTAATACTTATCGATATCTAAATATTCATGATGATATTGTTTGATTTTAAATTAAATTTGACAATTGATTTATTAGTTGTTGATTTATTTTGTAAATTTCCGTAAATGGTAATTTATATACATACAGTAAGCATACTACATATATATATAATATATATATATATAGTGTAGTAGCAGCTTTATTCATCTGTTAAAAAATCGAGGGATCGAATACGTTCTGTTCATTGAATAATATTTAAGTGTGTGTGTGTGTGTGTGTGTATGTTGGGTGTTAGATAGATAATATCATCCATCCCTAAATGAAATGAATTCAACCCCTATATTTTGAAACAATAATTCACATTGATACTATCAATCTATAAACTGATCTAATTGTGTGATCATTGCCGTAGTGTATATAGTAAAGCAATTTTTCAAGTATTGTTTTTTATCTAACTTAAGAAACTGATTTATAATTATTTATTTATGGCTTCTGTATTTTATTTAGTTTCAAGTATATATATTGATCTTATAGTTCAATCTTAATTACAAAAAAAGGACGAGAACATAAAAACTAAAAGAGTTAATTGTTTCAGTACTCGACAAATGGTTCAGTATCAAACTTTAAACATAAAATACTATACAATATACAGTCCATACAGTTAAAAATAAATATAGATTAATCATTCACGAACTTAGATGAAAAAATACGCTACCAAAATTTCATCGCGATATATGTTTTTGTTTTTGAGATATTTTGATGAAGGATAGGCTGGTATAACTTTAATTGGATGAATTAAAGATGAAATTCCGTTAATATTTTTGAAGTGAATTGTTTCATTCCTATAGTCTGACACATTATTTGTTTTTGATTTGTGAAAAGATTTTTTGTTTGCTTCCGAGGTAATCACAGTTCAATATATTTCCAACACAATCTTGATACTAGGATAGTTCTCTGATCATTGGAAAATATCACAAATAGTAGGAATTACGATAACAAACGATGTTTGTGCCCAAAGTGCATGCATCAGTTTGACGTAATTCACATGCCTTGAACAGTATACAAATTGATAGTGCTTTACAAAGATTTTTGATCTATATGGGTATAATGTTAAAAATAGCTTGCAATGCGCTTGCGTTCGTCTATTCTAATAGTAGAACTGTTCTAAACAGTCAAAATGTGCTTAGATATAAAAAATATATTTATGTAGTATTGGTACTGAATTTAATGTAATTCGAGTTTGTATTATCAACCCTATTTTCTCGAGATGCCGAGCTATATTTATGGTCCTCAGGCTTAGCGTAAGCCTAATCTAGTATATAGCTAATTTTGAAGAAAAAATGTTTTCATTTCCTAATTTGATCAGGAAATCAGAATCTATAGAATACTAATTCCCAAAATGTTCTCAATATTGGTGTAACAAAATGTTATTTTTTTTAATAATTATCAAGGCACTAATTAACATACTGACAGTAAATATTCTAACTAAATCTTTGAATATGAAAATAACAAAAAATATTTTAATATGAAAATAATTTAATTTTCATAATTGACATTAAAAAAAAAAAGCACAGGAAAAAGTACAAACATTAGCAATAAAATTGTTCCCCATTGTCAAGTACATAAAAGTTTTAATGTAATTAAAATCCTTCCTAGTTAGATATGAATATTAATTGAATACGGACCTGTAAATTACATGGATTTGTAAACCCCTTTTTCAACTCTATTAAACTGTCTATTAAATAAAAACATTTTTTCACAAACTGTGTATTTCCATAGACACTCGCATACTCACACAAACACAGGATGACAATTTTTCCGGGTGTTCAATTGCTTCATTATGAACTTATTAAAAACGATGTTTTTTCTGTTTTGTTTTTATAATGTTTTTGGATGAGTGCGAAATGCTCAAGCAACCTCTATGTATGGAATTGATGCTCAAAGGGGGGAAAGTTATTTTAAAAAATAACAAAAATTCAAGATTCTTAGTATATTTTTTAGACAAAAAATTTTAATATCTTGAACAAAAACTACTGCTAATATTTTAGGCAGAAAAAAAAATATACGCGGCTCTTATCTTTTTAGTTTTGCAATGAAAGAATCGGGGATATGACTAAAAAAAATTGATAAATAATTATTTGATTGTTTATCTTCAAAAAAAAAAAACAATTAAAGGTTTTGTAATCAAACTTTTGTTAATACTTTTTTCATTAACATAATGGAAACAAATGGCAGTTTCGGTTTAATGGTTGTAACTTTCGAAGAAACCAGTCTTTTTCAGAATTTTCGTAGAAGAAAAATTGTCGTCAGTTAGTAGCCAAATTTTTAGCAGTATATATATTAATGATATGATGTGTCAATGAGTACCCGCCATTAATTTATTGTCTTATCAACGATAAGATCGGAATTTCAAATATCAATATAAGAGTATATTAAAATATTATTATCAATTATGTCTTTCACATGCAATTACCTGGTTTTCATTAAAACAAAAGTTTCATCTTTATGAAATCTTTCTTTTTGTCAGTGTTGTAATAATATTTATATTAGTTTAATATTAGTTTATTAAACGATATCCAGTGAGGTAAAATACATAGTGGTAAATATCTGATAAATATGACAAGTAAGTATTTATAAACAGATGCATTTTTTAATTAGATTCAATAGCAAAGTGCAATGACCATAATATTATTCAATCATGCAAATGATTGATTTTCTATGATAATATTTATTTTGTTAATCAAGCATCTTCTCTATTGAAAGTAGAGCATTTATCTCTACAAGCCGTACATAACAGCTTGGATTATTAATTTGTTTTTAGATTAAATCCATACAAGACACTTTGTGTATTCTTTCTCAGAATATTTACTTCAGATTTGTCACATAAAATATTAAATAAGCAAAGATTTCATTTCTAATGGGTTTGGGAGGGGGTAATTATATTTATGGTAAACAAATTTTTAATGAAAATATAACACTTTTTTTTTTTTTTTTTTTGGTTTTCTTTATTTACTACAATCTGTCTCCTTTGTGGGACAGAATATAACACTTAAAAGTAAAAAATAAAAGATTTTCGAAAAAGAATTTCCTAATTCTGAAATTGATCAAGAATTACCAATTTTAATTAAAAAGAAAACAGTTTAGAGCTTAGGTCTTAAAAAAACATTATAGGCAAAAATTTTATCAATAATATGCTTAAATAAATATAGGCATAAATTTAATTTGTGTCATTCAATATGATTAAATAAGGTATAGTCTTAGCACTAAATGAAATTTATTTAACTCAATTATAATATTTGATGAGTACATAATAACAACCAACCTAAGGTAAAAACTTCAATATATATTAGTTGTCCTATTTTTTAACTTGAAAATACCAAACAATATCTTGTTATCAATTTGATTTTCGTAATACCCTTTCCTAATCCCTGGAAATCTTTTCTATAAACAAATATTGACTTTACAAAAACTTTATCTACACTGGATTTTCTATCTAATCTGATGAATCCTCTTTAACAAACGTAGTCTATGTGTGCCTGTGTTTGTGCTTTTGTATATGTAAGTATGTATTGTCATCGAAAGTCACCCCCACACAAAAAATAGATATTTTTACAATGTATTGTGAGCACTACTCGCATTTGAGTATACAATTTCATAATTCTTAGTTAAAGACACTCAAATTTCGTAATTAAAGATATTCACAGTCTGTTAAGAAGTATCATTACGTAAGTTTAATAATACCAAAATATGTGACGCAACTACATTTGTATTTTTCATCAAAATTTTTTCACCTCTTAAATCTTAATAAAAATTTTTTACTCGTTTGTTCTCTTACTTTTCAAAGCTTTAACCCGTTGTGGTCACACCTCAAATAATTACGTAAAAATTACATGCGATCCAGGACATATAGAAAACCAAATACTATTCTCGTCTTATTAGATTTATTGCCTTAAATAACCTGCCAAACTT
Source organism: Chrysopa pallens (assembly GCA_020423425.1). NCBI lineage: Eukaryota > Metazoa > Arthropoda > Insecta > Neuroptera > Chrysopidae > Chrysopa > Chrysopa pallens. The sequence goes on from CM035594.1 coordinate 13,693,788, forward strand.
TAATTGAACATTCTCTTGAAATAATCCATAATATTTTTCTTTTTTATGGTTTTTTTTTTTTACAATAGGAAAATAATTTTTATATGATAATTAGCGTAAATTTTAATTTTAGCAATATTTAAGAAAATAAAACGCTTTTTTACTCGGGAAACATTATATTTTCAAGAAAAATTAAAATAAAACGAAATTTAATGAATTTTAATTTAGAATTTTAATAAGTATTTATTTTGAGTTTGGCTGAGGTTCACTGGACGACATGTGCCCGTAACGTCACGTGAAACAATATTGAGCACTGGAAGATTTGATTTAGGGATATTACATAAAAACAATGCTTTATATTAGTCGTATCAATAACGTAATTAATTTTGGCACGGACATTCTAAAGAAGCTTCGAATTCCAAGACTCAAAAGCTGGGTGTCTTAAAACATCTAATAGATTTTTATAGTGACAAATAAATCTTTTTCGTCACTAAAAATAATTAAAATAAACACTTCACAATCGTTTTCACAACCTGGTCGTATAATATTTTTTTAAATGATTAGTAATTGTAAGACTTAAAAATTTGTATTACAATAATTTAAAAGTAAACTTTAATAATTTTATTTTTTTTTTTTAATTCTGAATACGGACTGTTTTCTTTCAAATTTGGCTGTTCAAAAATCACTCAATTGAATGTAGAACTCATAAATTTTGTATATTCAACACCCGGTAGATAACAAACCTGAATCCTATCAAGTACATTTTAAAGTAGTAGTATTATGATTTTTTTTTCTCGTTCAAAGTTTGACAATAAATCGTTTTCGTTTATCAAAATTTTATCAAATAGTTAATGTTTTATTTTTACCAAAATCTATATTTAAAATTCTATATTTAGAGAAGAATTAGACTGCTGTAATCCAATTTTCGAAAATAGGATTAATTCAAACACTTTACTTTTTAGTATTACAAAAAAACAATCGAGAAGAGTGATCAAAGTTCGAAAAAAGTACGTTTAAGGTAAACTATATGCAACAAATCAAGCAAATATTAATTTATTTTTTTAAATTCGTTTTAGAAATGTAACATATGAAAATATTTAATGCAGGCGTTGAGAAAAAAATTTTAGTCTTACAAAGCTTCCATAATATTTCTATCACAACATCTAATTGAATGTTCACCGAATTCTAAAATGAATTGAAAATTTCAATACTCTACATCATCTAAAAACGTTCATCTTTTTCAGACACTCTATTATGTATGATAAAGCAAATGAACAAATACAAAAATTGATAAAAAGAGATCTGGAGAAAACGAATTATTTGAAAATAAAAATATTAAAAAGATAATGTTTTGAAATTTAAAATTAATATACAGCAGACTATAAATCTAGATACATTAAAAATTTTATCAGATTTCAATAAAATGCACTAAAAAGTAACAAATTAATATTTTTTTAGTTAACTACCTTTCAAATTCAGCCTTAATGAATCAATTTTTTAGCTTAGTATACGACCAGCACCGCTCTTTATTTAATTATTAATAGAATTATTTACTTAAAATCATTTTTTTCCTTTAGTGAAATTTTAAAGGTTGGTTGATGGTTGGAAAAATTTGAAAATGGAAATATTTTTAAACCAATTTGTATAACAATAAGTGTAGGAGAAACCTATTTTTGTCATCAAGTGTAGGAGAAATCTTACGACAATATTGTTGCTTGACAATTTCATACCTTCTTTGTAACATAATGTAGGCTGGAAGCCATTCAAATGTTATTCTACCCTTAACCATTTTACGTGGTATTACGTTAGTCGATCGATCTCTATATAAAGTTTAAACACAAATGATAGTGAAAACTGATCATTTATAATAGATTCTAGGTTAACTATATTGTTTTCATTGCTACAATGTTATTGTTATTCAGAGCAAAACTGAACAAATAAGTACTCGTTCATGCACATTTAAAAAAAAAATAATAGATTTCATTTTCAATTTATCTTCCTAATTAAACAGATACTTTCACATGAAATAATTATCAATAAAATATAAAAATATAGTATTAATGTTATAGCGTTCAATTACTTACGATGTGTAATTGGGCACCTAATATGTATAATTATTTAAAATGTTAAATTAAGTACTGTTTCATTTAATAAAATTAAAAAGTGTTTAACAAGTATGAAATTATACGCTTTTAAAGAAAATTTTCATCCTATTTTGCTATTAATAAACAGACGTTTAATCGGCGCCAAATGGGTATGATAATTTATTAAAGTTTATCAAGTGACAATATTTTTTTTGGACAAAAACCATTGTTTTAAAATAATTCATTGATGATTTAAGTAATTATTTAAAAGTATTCGGAAAAATATCATAAAAGACACAATATCAAAGCAATCTATAAATGTTCTTGTGAATTGTTTTATAATCGAAAAATTACTTATTTAAGAGCAATCTTGGTATACTTTTTGTAAAGAAATTTACTTGCTCTAAAAGACAAAATTTTTAAGATAATTCACCCTTTTTCTTTTTTCGATTTACCAAAATTCGTGAAATACCTATTTACGCCTTTACAGCAATCAAATTAAAGATTTTCATGGCTTAAATATTAACTAAAATTTGGTGTCTGTTTGTAGTTGTACAGGCGAAGCTTTAAAAAAAATCGGATTGATTTTCAGACATAACAAAATGGTAGCCGGTAAAAGTTATGAAAAAAAGATTTTTCCGCTTTTTTCATATTAGCTGCTAAACTTTTGAGAGAAATAAACTTCATACAAAACATAGAGATATTTAAAAAGTCTATAAAGTGTCATTCACAAAATTGAAATCGCTTTTCTAGTTTTGTCCTAAGCACTAAAAAATTTTCAAAATATGTCAGTGTCCGTTTGTAGTTAATATTTAGGAAATCTTTAATTTGCTTCATGTAATTGTTTTATGAGTATTTTATATAATAATAGCTTATATCTAATTCTCTATTATAAATATATTTGGCATCAATACAAATAAACACATTTGGAACTAAATATATTATTGTTTAGACCAATAGAAAATGTCGCAACAAACCTTGAAAATAAAATCCATGATTTTTGGATTATTTACCATTTTTTATCCCTTGATTTAAAGAAATGTTTTTGAAAAACCACGAAATTAAAAAAACCTTTTTTTTATTAATTTTTTGACAGAATTAATCCCTCCAATTTTCGATTTTATACGTCTATGTTTTTATAATTTTTTCTATCAAATTCCAAGTCCCCGTTTCAACCCTCCAAGAGTTAATTGAATACTTTAGTAGTAGCCTACTTCATTCTCATTCTCTGTATGCCAAATTTCCAACCCGATTCGTTTAAAAATTTGTCAGTCAATCACTCGCGGTTTTCTTTTATACAGACAGATTTGTAATCGATCAATTTTAAAGACATTTAATTGTGTTTTGATTCTCCGTTTTGAATTTCTAGGACTATAATCAAAAATATATCTAATTTGTAAACTTCCCGTGTTGTATGCTATGACAATTAATCCATTTTTAACAGATTCTAAAGAAGGAATCATTTTTTCGAGTGCGGCTCAGAATAACTTCAAAGTTTCATTTTATAACAATATAAAAACAGAGGGAGGATCAAAATAATTATTTTTTAAACTTTCTTGTGATCATATCTTGATCAATTTAAAATTATTTTTTTACTTCTAAATCTTTTTTTTTTTTAAATCGGTGCTTTATGTCCTTCAATTTTTTATAAATCCATTGCGTAAGAACAAAAGAAAATTTAATTTATCGATGATATAGTTTAAAAACATAAACGAAAACGTAGTTTTGTTTTTATCAAAATCTTAAAAGTAACGAATGAAAAAATCTCAAATTTTCTGACATACTCATTGAGAATTTGTATGAGTTAAGAAGCCGCATTATTGTAAATCAAATACAACAACAATGTATAAATTATTAAAATTAATATTCAGAATGTATAATATCTTACCTACCAAAAATAAAATGTCAACAACACAAAAAAATTGTCACCACTATTTTGTCATCAAGTTTGTGTGAATTACCACAATCAAAATCACTCCAATATATAACGGGTTCATAAATAAATCGTTTGTTTTTATATATTTATAGTAAATTGATTTTGATAAGTGGTGGGATGGAAAAAAAATTAAATAAATAAAAATTGTTATCATCACTGTACAACTTATGAATGGTGATAGGTGTAGAATACATTAGGTGTAGAATAGGTATTTTTATGTGTTTGATCGGATCGCGCGACAACATAAAATTTCTTAACAATAATAAAGAGGCATTTATTTATTAATAATATTAATATTTTTACCTAAGTAGATTTGACTTCTTTCTTAGATCTATTAAGTTAGCTACCGATAGTATTTATCTAAGTCTTAAAACATCTTATGAATTTTCCAAGCTAAAAAAATTTATTGTTATTCCTACTAAATTATTAATGATTTATATTGAATTAAGTTCGAAGGAAAAAATTTCATATTGTTTAAAAAATTTTTCGTATTTTTGAATAAATTTCCGTTTGCAAACTACCAACGAGTATCGTCTGCTTGGAAAATAATTACGATTGGCTAATTTATAATGATGATGACTACTTTGTATTTGAAATACAAAAAAAAAATTCTGTCTAGAAAATTAAGGCAAAAATCATAATTTTATAGAAAATTCTGGGGTTCTCTTTCAGTATTCACTAGTAACTAAACTTCACCGTCTGAAGTTCTTTTTTAAGAATCTATATAAATAATATATTTAATATGTATGGCGTCACTTGGTTTAATCTCCAAAAGAAATACCTTAACACTCAGAAATAACTCATAAACCAACGATTCGATGAAGATATCCTTCCCATTATATATTTTGATTATAAGATAGTTTTAGACAAGAGACGATATTTCTGATGGGGATTATTCTGATTATTGTATCTTCTCTGTGGCAAACGATGCAGTAACTTAACTAAACCTGTGTTAAGATAATATTCATAGTATTCAAATATTATAAACAATCTACATATCTTGATTATTTCCTATAATAGCGGCATTTACACCTTAACTGATTAATTTAATGGCTGTTCTTCTCATTAACCTTGGTCTTGACAAAATTCGTCTTTTCTACATTATATATTTATTATCACATAAAAAATAGAAGGCAAATATTCTCCACGTTATTACTGATACATCTTAACAACCCTTTGTTTAAAAACCCCATTTTCAGAAAATCTCTCTACCAACAGACAGACAGTTAATATTTATAACAACCTTGTTTGAAAAATTCAAATCTAATTTGGTCTAATCAATTTGTTGTTATAAACTTAATAGGCATATCTTACTCATAAAGGTAGACATTAGGGCTCTCCCATTATAATTGGTGTTGCTCATTGATTTACCTACGTGGTATAATCGAGATATTATAAAAGCGTACTATGACCTCTCTACCCAAAAGATGTATTAGCTTTTATTCAATGGTTGTTAAAAATGCAGATTATAGTTCGGATGTATTCAAAACTAGTCTAGATCAGCCTTTCAAAAAACGTGTTATTTTTTTTTTCTTATTTTTTTATGCATCACATTGACCATCAACTTTATAATTATCAAACTTCTGGACCTCGCTTCCATTATTTGTAAAACCATTTAAAGTAGAAGCTTAAAATTAATGAAATCGTCAAAATAATACTATTTTGATGATTTCATATCAGATATATCTTGCATATGCAAAATATGTCTTGTTTTTATGGTATATTAACCAATAATTTCTTCAATTGCGGTCAATTTTACTAAATTAGTCTTGATTATAAAGGTGTACAGCTGAGGTAGTCCCATTTTCTTCAAGTCATAATAAATACGGTTTAAAACAAACTCTTCAAATTTATTAAGTTCTCATAGATTCAACATAGATTTGGCGATACTTTTCTTTAGTTATCCATACCGTGTATGGTACGTGGGAAGGACTTTTTAATCGATAAAATATTGTATAGCGAATGTCAAACTTCTTTATAAATTTTGAGAAATTACCTATGTCTAATCTTACTTAATCGTATACCATTTACAGACTTACATATTATCTATAATTGGATAAAAGAACATTTCGTAGCCATAACAACCCAAGGGAAACAATTTGATGCAAGGCGCCCATAGCATGAAATAAAAAGTAAATGTCAGACTCCGGGCAAACGTAACGTAATGACAGGCTTTGATCAATCAATAAAGTTAAGCAACAGCAGTCACAATCTGTATTTGGATGGGTGACTACCTGTTGTTGTATAAATATAATAATCCCCTTTGGTTAATGGCTATATAGCTTAAAAAAGCTGAAGCCAGAAATTTAAAAAAAAAAAAAAAAAAAAAAAAACGGTATACAAATTGGGTAAAATATGTCTTTAATTTGTAGCTTCCATATATAGAATGTTCTCACAAATTTTAGATTCAAGGACTAAAAAATGTCGTCGTATTCAAGGTAAATGCATTTCAAACTGGTAATAATATATTTTGTTGATTTTTTCTACTTCACAATTTTAAAAGATAATAATACCCTTAAATTTAATATTCTTAACGTTAAGAAGATAATTTATGTAAATAAAATAAAAATAAAATATCCTGTGCAGTTTTAACTAAATGCAAATACCACAATAAATGTTTTGTTCGAAGTCATTGATCTGTTTTCTTGATAAATTATAAATATGGGTGTATTCTTGAACAATCAGAGATCTAAACCACAAGAATTCGGGTTATTCGATTGAAATATAGTGGCGAAGTATAAATTGTTGTTATTTCAAACAGTTTAATATATAAAAACTGGTCAATGCAATATCTAAAGAATAAGTAGAAAAACAAACATCAGATTTAGCTGTATATAATTTAATTATTCTGTCATATAAAGTGTCATTCATAGCTCAATAATCTGTATTAAAATTAGTAGCAAGCATGCAAGAAATTATACACTAAAGCTAACATTGAATCCGAGTGTTGATTTTGGTTCACTTAGCTATAAGTCAAAGTGAAAGATGTAATCTTCTTATAAAATCTTCTTATAAAGGCCATATACATTCTTCGAAAATGTATTCCATGTTAAAAAAAACTTATAAAGCTTAAAAAATAAGAAAAGTATATAGTTAACTACGTAAAAAATTTTAAAACTTAACTTATCTAACATTTCGACTACATTCAAATTACAGCGAAAATTTTCGAAAAAACATATTTTGGTATTATAAATCCATCATTTGAATTCTAACCATTTTAATATACCTACAAAGAGACCGACATACATACCTGTACATAAATACAGGTTAAATAGATAATGGTGCTTTGTCGGCTTGAACGTAATCGGATAAACAGCTATATGTTTGTAACATCTTCTCCTTTGAATGCTTTGAAAATTATATGAAAAAATGTATTTTCTACATTTGAAACACATGGATTTTCAATAGCAATAAGATTTAGCTAACTTCATTGGTTCCCGATTTCTGGTCACAATTTCATATAATAACCTTAAGAATATGGATAATATTTTTGGGTTTTACCCCGCCATACATTTGTATATCGATAGTGTGTTATGTTATGTTAGTTATCAAAAAATATTAAAAAACATCACAACAAAACAGTCAATACAAGAATATTAATATACAGTTTTCGTATAGGACAATCAATAAATTCAAAAATGTCAAAAAAATCTTATTTATTACATGTACAAAGTGAATCAGATAACAACATAAATCTAAAAACAAAACGATTGGAAAAAAAAACTTTACAATAAATTTTCAAAAGAGAATAAAAAGAAATACATGACATGCGTGTGTGTGTGTGTTTGTGAACAAATACTAAATTATGACAAACAGAGCTTTTGATCTGAATTCATTTTAAAGCATTTCATTTCAATATGAGAACAAATATTTATGCTTTTTCCAATATTTTTATTTGTATAATGTTTAGACCCCAGTAGAAAAACAGAAACAACCAAAATAATAAAATTTTTTGTACCTGCATGTCAAATTTCCTTTAAATTGGAAAAACAACTTTCATGTTTATGCATTGAAATTTGTTTTTGCTGTTTCTTCCTAACTAGAAAGTTCGATGCAATTTTTATTGTTAATACTTCAGTGGATTTTAACCTTAACACGCGTAGTAATAAATAGACAATACGGTTCAGAAGATCTCTAAACTCTAACTCTTAAATCTCAAAAATTTATATTAAATTTTCCTGAAAACAAATATATTATCTAAAATGTATTGCCTAATTTTTGCCGTTAGATGGTTTTGATGACAGTACATCGAAAACTGCTTACCCGAGTCAGTGTTGAATTGGCAATGCGTTTGAATAACGGTTATATTTTTGAAAAGGTGGAGTTTTTATTCTTAATTTGTAAAAAAACGCTTAATAATAAGTAAAATTTCAGAAGAAGTTCGCCATGTGATACTTTATCACTATGGAAAATAATTAATTTGAACGTTCCATGGTGGAAATTTGGATGTAATTTTCGCCACACTCCAGGTGACCTCTCACTGTAAAATATTTACTATTTTTAAATTTTGCGATAGATAGAGATGGATCACCTTGGCAGCTGTCAACATTTGACAAAATTACAAGAAGTAATTACAATCAATCGCCCGGAATTGCTCAATAAAAGAGAGGTTTTTTCCCAACGCCAGGCAATTAGGTTTTTGAAAAAAAAAAAAAAATTATTGATTTTTTTTATGTATTTTAAAACTTTATTATTAATAATATTGATATTTAATGCAAAAAACTTCAAAAAAAAATTTTTTCAATTAATTATAAACAATTAAAAATTGATGAAATTTAAATAAAAATCACGTGACTATAAACGCGCCATGATTGGTCACCATAGTTGTGACGTCAAAATGTTATACCTATTTAATAACAGTACAGCGTTACTATATAAATTTAAATATTTAATAATGACAACAAAATTAAATAGATCAAAACACCGTATTTATTATTTTTCTATCAACTGCAATGAGTGAAAACTATTATTATGACGTCACACGCGCTCGGGTTTGTTCGGGAGTTGTCGGCGTGTCTTCGGTACTGGATTCAAAAATTTTTTTTTATTTTGAAATAATTTTTCAATTATTGCGAAAAAAAAAAAAAATAGTTTTGTTATAAAACTAATATATAATCTTTCCATTTATCACAAAAAAAAATTTTTTTCAAAAACCCAATTACCAAATTTCCTTGGGTAGTTTTGATACACCCACCGTATTGCACTGATCAAAAAATAAACATAGATCGATTGATTATTTCTCTAGGTTAGTTGTAATTTTTCAACACGTTTTGTTCAACCCTTATTACCTAATTGTTGTGACCTAGAAAATTAATGCCAAAATTATACATTTTTATAGTAGTTGTTTTCAATAAGAGTGAACCCAAAAAACCTGTATTTGTAAAATTTAAATAGTTTTTAAAAGAAGAAGCTACAAGCTAATAATTTAAAAGTCAATAGGTACACAAAAACACATTTTACACCAATAATTTACATTTTGATTAAAAATTCAACAAACATATATAAACTGAATTCGCTTGAAAATATATGACTAGTGTCTGCTTTTTTTTTTATAAGAATCGCCATAATTTGACCATTCACTGTGGTTAGTGCATTTAATTGACAAACTTAGTTATATTCAATTTATTACGTCATAAATTTCATGAATTCATCTTTTTGTCTGGTTACAACTATTACATAGATGTAGAGCATTTTCATTCATAGTATATGAAACAAAAGTGTATCCTAATCGTTTTGAGTCAAAAATAAGTTTATGCCCATTTTTTGTAAACCGAAAAAAAATATTAATTTGGTGGAAGTTTTTGTCATTATTAAAACATATTTGTATTGATTTACAACCATGTTTTTTATTAAAAATATAATAAATAATATTTTTACAATTAGTTTAAATGATAAAAATAAATAGACTGGTTATTTATTTCTAATATAATAATTGAATCTTAACTGCACACTAAACAATTCTTGAAAATTAAATGGTTGAATATTTTTAAAATGCTCCGAAATAGTTGATTTTGGAACATTTTTGAATGTCAATGAATGAAAACAATAAAATAAATTTAACATTATTAATATAAATTTATAAAATAATTTACTGGAATTTATATGAAAACAAAACAATTAATCTAAGCATTGTACCGTAACTTGCTCATTTTTTTCAAATTTTATTAAAATTGGTACCATTGACTTCAACGTAATAAGTTTTTAAAATGATGTACCGTAAGGTATAGAATGTCATTTGAAATTTAGAAGTTGTGTTGCGCCTGGGGGCACCTTGTAAGTTTTTCTAAAATTCAATCTAAACTAAAATATCTTCAATTGCGTATTTTTTCTAATTTTAGTTAAAGAAGTATTCTGCCGTGCCTGGTTTATAAAATTTTATTTTTGACCACTAATTTTTGAGTTTCAGTAAATAAAAACGCAGTTAAAAGGAAAAATATTTTGTACTGTTAATGAACTTGAAAATATTGGTTTTGTTAGTTTTACAAACAATGGAAGAAAACAACCACACCTCAAAAATTTTTTTAAAGGAAAGTCAAATACACAAATTTTTGCAACAACAAAAAAAAACCATTTAATTTGAACATTTATTTTACAAGGAAATATTTTTTTTTTTCATTACGAAGGAAAAAAAATGAATTCACATTCATTCACAAAAAGAATATTATATTAATTTTGAAAATTTATGAAGATTTATATCCGAGATTTACGTTCATTTACCTTTTTAAATGGTATATAATATATAAATGTATATTTTTACTTGGTATATTATACCGTAAGTAATTTGAATTATTTTAATGTAAAGAATGTTATTGTGTAAACTCGATAATCTCAGCTTTATCTTTACTATTATTTGTCGATAATGACGGAACTAAGACTTTTATTGGAAAACTGGATACTTGTATATTAATTGAAGGTATCCTAATTAAACAAATTTATTAAAAACATTCATTAAAAATTATGTAGACTTCGCCATAAAAATGATGAAAAACTTACTACAAATAATATTAAAAATTAATTAGATTTATTTTTAATAAAAGTATAAGTTTTATGTTGTAATAAATTTAGACATGAAGAAATTATTTATAAATAATTTTTTTTTATTCAAAAATATATTATTTATTTTTAAATTCAGAGTAATAACAAACTACTCCAATAAAAAAAGAATATTTAACTTATTCTTATATAACAAATATACTAAATTGTTTTCTTTATTATATACGTTGTTGACAAATTTACATATATATTAGACTATAATAATGTTCAATTAAAAGAATTACATACGGTATATAAATATATTATATGTATATGTAAGTCTCATCTGATGTAAATCAGATTATTCAAAAACATGTTTTTTGAATTATTTTATACTAAATACACCTCAGCCAAGAAGCTTATAATATATAGAAAATGTCTCCATGTGTCTTTCTTTTTACAGAGAGGTACTGCATTTTGAAAAAATTATCTTAATAACAAGTAAAAATAACAACTTAAAGATTTTATTGTTTAGATACTCGACATATGTATAAATATCTAAATATCCACCCTATACAATTATAAATATATGTATAATAATAATATATTTCAACTAGCTAAATTTGAGCTAAAAGCTTGGCATATACACACTTTTTACGAAAAATGTTTCAAAAAAAAAGAAAAACCATTTTTTGTCTTTTCATCTCTTCTATCTTTTATGGTTTATTTGCAAGAAAAGTTTTTATTTAACCAAATAATTGTAATTTTTGGTATGCCAGTCTGTATTTCTAACATACCTAATTGGAAAATATTAACAAATTTGAAAAAGTAAACTGGGGTTTCCTTGTACATTATATACAGAAATAGTGTTCAAAATTTCAAAAGGAGGGGTAATTTCAGTTTATTCAGTTTATATTAGTGATGGGATGTTTCAAGATAGTTTATCAGCTATGAGGGTTGCCATCTTCCATAACGAGTTGTGGGAAAAGCGCATTAAAGTTTTGGTACCAGGTCCATAAAGGATGTTGCTATCATCATCCATGATGCCTAAAGTATCTTTTGGACGAGTTCCACCTCCTTTAGTATGTATAACAGCTTCTTACACTGCTTGGCTTATACGAGAGCTAAACAAGAAATTTGAAATTTGAACACAATTTTCTTGAGATATTATGCATTCAAAAAGAAAAGAAAAATTATCAACTCTACTGGTCTCTTAAGTTAAACAGATTGGAAACAGTCGTTTCAGACTGATTTCCCATATGGTATATTGACAATGTTTCAAGATAATAAGTTAGTATCATGAGTATTTATTTATAATAAATAATTATTTATAAACGATACCTTTATTATATGTAATTCATTTTGAAATGAATTCATGCATAATATTAATTTATTACTCCTTAAAATTACATCAAAAATCTTCATAAATATAACTTTAGTTATATTAAAATCACAAGTGTATATATAGATAATTAATATATAAGGTAAATGTGCTATTAGAAAATTTTGATTTTATTCATATACTGTTTTGATAAACCAGTAAAAATTAACGTCGGTTTTTATTCTCTTACTTGGAAATTTCTCCAAATTTTGAAAATTTCTAATACAATTTATTTGCTGTTAATCATTACTACTTAAGAAGGTTTATCATCAGCTGTTAGAAGCACACCACTTTACGCAAGGAGAGTGCTTTTTAATAGCTGTTGACTCGAATAACATGTTATATTGTATTTCTTTCTATATCCCAGAACACATAACCCAAAAGGTACTTATTTCCAAAAAAAAATTTCAAAAATCAAAATCAAAATTCGTTTTAATATTTAGAAATGTTTTTTTAAGTCGAAGTCTTCGACTAGCACTACGTTTTCATGTCAATATTGTGCTTATCAAATTTTGTAACATTTGAATGGGTATTTGCGCAGGAAAATTGTATGCCTCTAACAGCTGTTGATAACAATATTCACTATTACAAGAAAATGGTTTTAAATATCAAATTTTTAAAAATACATTAAGAACACACCTGCCGATCTTCAAATTGCACATCATCAAATTTATGGTGTCAACTCGTATAAAAATTAAACAAAAATAGGTCGGATTAATGTTTATACAAATTCACATTTTGTTTGTACATTATGAAAGAGAAACCAATTTATTCAGCTAATATCAAATCCCTAGAATTCTGTTGTCTTATCTGCGAGAAATATTAAAAGTAATTCACTTTTAAAATCCATCTTTTTTTGCTTAAAATATTTGCTTCAATACATGTCGAAATCAGTTAGCCAAAGTAATTATACTTCACGATTTCCGTGATACAAAATTTTGCATTTACCCTAATATTTCATTTTATTATTAATATCTCATATTAAATAAAAGCTAACCATTATAGAGAAATATGCTGCCTTAGATATTAATTAATATTCAATTTCATTCAACAGACAACAGCTCGTTACAAAGTCAAATTAACGATAACTTCCATCACACTTTCAATTGTTTGGTTGTTTTGTTTTAATTTCAAATTTTCAAATCGAATGCATTGCAGCTTTTACACGCACTTGAAAAGTTCAATAAATAATTTAATTGTAAATTTGTGCAAAGTTAACAAAAATCACTTATGAAGGAGAACATGGGTTAGCTTAGATATTCATAATATCCATAATACTTAGTTTAATGTCTATAAGTTACTTATGAATACATTTAAAACTAAAAGTTATGAGAATTTACTAAAATATGGATAAACATTTGTGCATAATTATGAAGCAATTAAAGCAAAGCACTCAGAGTGGCAACACTTATTTTACTACAAGTAAAGGAAAGTAGTCTATGTCACACCGTCTTGGACACCCCACTCATTGTATTTACGAGTTCGGTATTATTTTCCGATTTTATAATAATTCATAAAAATTATTTTGCTCCGATTTTTTTTATATATACCAACGTTTACAAACAACCAGAGCAATTTCTGTTTCGTATCATTTGGGTTAAGTAATAGTGGAGAAATTCAGAGTAGTCCCATTTTAAAAATATTGTATCTCTCAATTTTGGTTCCATGGATGTAGTCATCGAAACTTACCCCTTTTTTTACTAAATGCCTGGGTATATTTCATAAATAGTTCATCCGATTTAACATATAGCATCTTTGGCCATATGACTAGCATAGTTTCCCGTAAGTTCAACGGATCTCGGTTCGAATACATCAGCATTCATTTAAATTTTATTTTATCTCTTTTTTATGTCTGTCCAATCATTATTTACAATTGCATATTATTTTAAAAATCGAAAAATTTTAATTTTTGAAAAACACATGCGATTGTTCATATTTTCAATTCTGTTGGCAGACTATGATATTCGTATCACTGAAAAAATTACATCGTTATTGAAATACCGTTCACAAGCTTTCAGCCTATTAGGTTAAAGCAAAATAATAATTTCTAAAAAAAAGAATATTTATTTTTAAAAAAAAATTCAAAAATGTTATTTAAAAAAAAAAATCTAAATAAAAAGTATAAAACCTTGAAAATATTGAAAAAATTTTAAAATTGAAAAATATTGAAAAAATAAAAAATAAATAAAAAAATAGAACAATTTTTTTCCACGTACACAGAAGGGACCAGAAGATTGTTTAATATTTAAAATGGTTATTTTGGTCATCAAACAATGAAACAATATATTTTGATTTCTTACTTTAAGAATGAGTCTTATACTAAGAATGAGTCAAACGCACGTTTAACCTAAACGACCTTCTCATACATAATGAGAATGTTAAATAAATATGGACAAATATGTATATATTTACTTCTAGTGAGTGTATATAATTCAAAACGTTATATATATATATATATATATAATCATATATATAATCATATATGATTATAATATACTTCTTGAATAATAAATTTGATCAAAAGTAACAGTGGTTTAATGTCAATTTAGATTCATTCACCATAGATAACATGGAATCTAGATGCGAAATGACAATTAGAAACATTATTTTTCTATGACTTTCGATGAAAGTAAAAATAAACCATTTAAAAATGTATAGATTCATAAATTGAAATGTGAACCTGAAGTGCAAGTAGTACAAACCATGGCAGAAAATAAGTGACAACGTTTAAGTGAAGATAACAAACAATATAGTTAATTGCTTACACATTCGACATATTATATAAACTTTTTTTTAATCTTAAAATTTCATAAAATACTCAAAATACTTAGTCTATATAGATATAAATACATTTATAGGTAATATAGTGTTTGTTAGCTAAATTTGTGCTGTAATTGTGTCGAAAAATGTTTCAAACAAAAGTTGTTTGTTTTAAAAAAGAAAACATATTTACGTTTTAGAATCTTTTGGTTCAAAATTTGGACCATGGTACCGGTTTTGCTCATTCAAGACATAAAACTTTAAAAAAAAACTTCTAAAGTCCAGAATACGCCATCAAAATTTCAATTCACTATCTCAGTTCATTTGAAAATGTCAGTTCATTTGTAAAATTGCAAATTGCGTTCTTATTAGCCGATAAAATTTTTGATTTCATACAAAACTTCGAAACAATCGGATGTTTATTTTTTGTTATTCATAAGAAAAATTGTTTTTTATAACAAATACAAATCCGATTTTTTTCTTTTATAAACGTTTACTTATCCTTTCATTTTGAGTACGCAAATTGCTCTTAGAAGTTTATAGTTTTCTTATTAACTTTGACATTTAGTTATTAAAACATATATTTTATTTACTTCGACAAAGTTTAAAACATTTTGTAATGTTTCACAAGAGTATTCGATATTGAGAAATAGATGCCACAATGGAATTCAAACTGGTTAAAACTCTATTTGAAAATAAATAAATGTATGTAAAAATAAAATACAAGGCAATCATGATCTATATCTATCATGGAAAAGAACTACCTGCACGAGAAATTCACAGAATATTTTCATACATTTACATTATACTTTAAATAAATATTGTTATCTCTACCTCCATATAAATTTCAAATAATGAACCAATCTATTTCTAATATGTCATTGACTTCATTGAAGGGCTTTCAAAACTAAATGATTAATGATCTGTATGAATTAAATAGTCAAAACTCTATTTATAAATATATATTTCATATTGGCATGAGTTCTATAAATCATTAATTTTCTATAGATAACTGAAATTTTTCCACTTAAAAATTTTCTTCAAATATTACTTCAGTTGGTATAATAACAATAATATTAATATGAATCACATTTTAGTGAAAAATTAAAAAAAAAAAAATACTTATTTATCACAATAAAATCTTGTTTTTAATATTATATATTTTATAAAAAAAAAATTAATTCTCTTGTTTCAAAAATAAGTGTAATAAATATATTATATCTACTCTTGAAAATAATGATAATTCTTAAACAGTATTTATTTTATCAAAATTTTAATTTAGCCTAGGAGATTAATGGATTACAGCATTAGTAAACACGTTTTTTTGTACAAAAATTTATTTTGGGAATTTAAAAGAATATTTTAAGCTCTTATAGATAAAAAAAATAAATAAATAAATAATTAAATAAATTTTTATTGAAATATATTCGTAAAGTTTAGGAAAGCATTAAGGATAAACTTAAGAAACAATGTGAGGAAAACCAAGAAAAACTTGACAAAACAAAGTTGTGCTACGAGTATAAAACCATAATAATTGAAGGTGTTTTTATGACTAAAACTATAATCCGTATATTCCATAAGAAAAATACTGTTTTTCAGAAATCCTCCAAGCTTTTTCTGAAATGATTGTACAAAAATATTAAATTTACAATAGCAAGGAGTAATGATTGTTTTCATTTCCACTGGATGTTTAAATCAAAGTTTAGCACCTTCTATTTTCAGTTGTAGTAAATTAAGATGCCATTTTTTTTCTTATATCTATCGGTACATAATAAGATTTTCGAAGTATTTCCAGAAGGAGGACTATGAAATTTGGAGCACATATAGTTTTTTAAATAATGCATAAAAAATACATTAAAAAAAAAAAAAAAAAAAAAGAAAACAAAAAAACAATAACAAAACAAAAAACACACTATATACACACATTTATAAGAGGTGTGGCTTATATTACACACACTACTCTACACACGCATATATAATATTTTATTTAATATAATGTTTTGTTTAAAGGCCCGAATGTATACTGTTTTCTTTAAAGACATTGAGATTGACTTTTGAATTATTATTTCAAATGAATTTATTAAATACGGAAAACTTCTCATATAAGCTATAATTCATTTCAGGGAATAAGTAAAACATGACATCCGCCCATGTCCTGTTTTCCACGTCGCACATCCATGTAGCAACTTGTTTTCATCAATTTCAAGCTCCAGATTTAAGAATAGCAAATACTCTGTATTTCCGTATTTTCTATAAATATTTATTATATATTTCACGTATTTGATAATTACTTGAAAATTAAATTATTGTAGTTTCCAATATCCATCAAGGTTCATATAGATATAGATTCATCATTGTGTTAGATTCCTAGTAGGTTTTAATAATAAGATTATATGCTAAGAATATTGATGAATTTTAATAATAATAAAACCTAATACCTACCTACTACTATATTTATATATATTGTATATATACATGGATAGTTTTAAATTTCATTGAAATGTTAACACCGCTTTAGGTAGAATATTCTTCGTGTCAGACATAAATAATTATTGTTATGATATAAAATAAATATAAATGTTCTTTGTTTCAATAAAATAATAAAATCTAAAATGCATTCATTCACATTCATTGTATAATCAGTAATAATTATATTTGAATATTAGGAAACATTATTATTTTATGATTAGAAATGTTATTGACACACAAATATTAATTATTATATGGACATAATTAACTTGCAATACATTCATTATTGAACTCTATGCTGTAATTAACTTACTATCCAGATTACAGATATATATATATATATATATCTTACCATTAGCTTCTTAATTCTTAACTTCAATCCCAGGTGTTATAATCCTAAAAGGATCATATTACTCCTTCATGTAATCCTAAACAATCACTTATTAAGAAGACCATTCACTTTCTGATTAAGACAATGATTATACTAATTCAAAAATTACAACCAAGGTATTTCGTAAAGCTATCGTAAGATTTTTAACTTTAATTGAAAATGGTTAAAAAAATTTTGTAAACGTTATTTTGTATCTTTCACATAAATTTTTTAAAGTTATTTTCAAAAGGATTCAAATTTTTAATGATGCAAGGTTTCTTACACACGAAAAAAAGTGAAAACTCACGATTTCTTACTGATTTAATACTCCTTTCTGTAATTAGAAGTGAATTTAAAATTATTGTTAACCTTTTTTGTTCATTTTGTAAAAAAAGTATACACTTTTGACGCTAGCTCAATAACTTCATGGAAAAGTGACCTGTCCCAGCCATATTTTTGAGAGAATTAAATTGAAAAATTAGTTTTCCCGATAAAACTAAATTTTTATTTACTTCCTTAATAATTCATTATAAACTGATATACAGTGAAGTGTGATCGGGCTTAACTTGTAATATATAAAATGGTAGCTTGGCAAATAGATATTTGTATCAAAATTAATTATTTTTTAATAATATTTTTTTTATTATCATTTCATGTTCATAACAAATATTATAACAAAATTTTCGATAGCACAAAAACACCTATTCAATGATACAGTTCGTATTCCGATAGCGCGGTGATTGAATTTTATAATCACTTTTTAGTTTCAATTATTCTTTTCCATATACAAGTTCATATAGAACATAAATCACCATCTTATCAAACCTTTACTGCTAATTTGTTAATGATAAAAGAGGATTGATTATTAGGCGAAATGTGGGTAGTTAAAACATTATATAAAAGAATCGAAAATTAAAAACATTATCGAATAAAGTATTTCATAGCCTTAAATTGGAATAAGCTACAAAAAGGTAGGTAAAACCACATAGGTGGTTTTTTAAGACAAACAGATTCGGATTCAAGATTATGTTTTCTGATTCATAAGTAAATGCATGTCTTCATCACCACCCGTTGTTTGTTTGCTTTTCTACTTGATTAAATAAACAAAAAATATAATTTAAAAAAATTGTCTATATATATTAGATGTTAAAACAGATACAAGAGGTAACTGTTTGGTAGATTCACCTTGGTGGAAGCTAGGAGGTCGTATAGAACGGTAATATTAATAGAAAACGACGGAAGTAGAATAAGTCTCATATCGACATGCTTCTGAAATGGAAGCAACTGAAAAGATTTTAATGAAATATATTAAATTATTATTTAGTTATATATTTTACTATTTGAAGTTCGTAAAATATTACCTATATATAATAATTTTCAGATTACACACAAAGTTCATAAACCATAAAAACGCGTTATATGAAAAGCCTATATAATATTGGAAATTTGATCCATTATAATATGTTTGAACAGTCAAGCACTGCAAATGACTTGTGATAATTACATATATTCATTAATATATTATTATAAATGATTACACATTAGTATTACATATTTTTACCTACCTAACATATATCGATAATGGATATTTTGTATCAGAAATATTATTAAATTTTATTAAATTGACAGAATTATAATGATTTTAGTAAAATTTATTCTCTATTGAAAATTTATATTGTCAATTAAAATATTATTTTACTCAATATTATACATAATTAATATATACTTGATATTTCAATCGAAAATTTAATTTTGATCGAACGTAGTGAGGTCTATCGTACAGCTAGACAATTTTCCGGATCGATTTATCTATCCTATGTTTGTCTTTTGATCAATATATTTGTTCCGCTGTTACTTTTGAATACGTTGTCCGATTTGGACTAAATTTGGTCCATATGTTTATCAATTGCAAGAAATTTAAATTTAAATATACATGCTAGAAAGATGGAGCTTTTTGTAATCGATGTGAACTAAAATAGCATAAAATAATATTATTATTTGCATTTAATGTGGAACTTTCAGGAAAAATAGGAAAATTATAATTTTCTTTTTGCACCACCACTTTTGGGAAGAATCTCTAAATATACCAATTTTATTATGCAAGCCAGGATGATACGGTTTTCTTGCTATCGCTGTGAAATGATAAGGGTCCAAAGAAACTATTTTTTTTTGAGCTCTCCTTGCATTTTGGAAAATTCTTGAAATATTTACTATGGGGCTTGACGGGGATTTCTGTAAACGATGTGAAATGATATGATCAGAACAAATAAGAAAAATGTATGTTTTCTTTTGAACCCTGTGTGCAATCGGGGAAGATGTCGTTCTTTGTTCGTTTCCAAGTAAGGTCTGCAGCTCCCACAGCTTCTTGTTATATAATTAATGAAGTTATATTGAATATAGTTATTTACACTATCACTCTTGAACTTTTAAAGTTCATAGTAACTATAATCATTATACACCTCACTATAAATGAATAAAGAGTAACGAATAATTTTAGCAACGGTTTATTATTATATTAAATTATAAACTCAGATCTCTTGTAGTTTATTATTTAAGATCCTAAGAAATCATTTTCAAACAATAGTAATTCCTAATGTAAGGTAATCGCAGCGAATTGGCACTTGAAACAAGGTATCCAAAAACATCAATCCTTACTAGGTCCTTCTCTAATCTAATTAAAGTTATTTTACACTTCTTTTTATCTAAATCAACTTAAATTTTGTTTAAAGCGGATATAGTTACGGATACGGATTTTACTGGTTTGTATATTTACCGTTAAAAATGGAGGGCAGAATGAAACTTGAATTAAAATTTGACAGTAAACGTGTGTGGATTTGATGGGTATAGATTTAATTGGTGTGGTAAATTTATCACAATAATCGGAACACAGCACAATGTTTCGATAATATTTTTCTTTTTTGGCACTAAAGGTGTAGGTTATGATGACGCTTGAACTTGAGCGTCAAAGTAGGAAACAACTTAGACCAAACCTAGCTTAAATCAATAAATCGATAAAAACTGTGATTAATATCTCAGAGCAATTTTTTAAGGTATAAAACTTGGAGACGTTATTTTAACAAAATCACAAGCGTGTGGTAAATAAAATTTTTAAAGCACAATGAAATAATTTGGAGCACTGTGAAAAGCCCATTCAAATTTTTACCAGAAAGTAAATTTCTAAACGTCGCTCAAGAATCTACTGAATGTCAAAAATTAATGTTTCTTTCTAAATTTAAAATTTGTCATCTTCTTCATGTTGGTCGAATAGGCAATTTCGAAATTTTCATTGAAAATAAAAGCATTTAAAGGTGACCTTAACTTTTTTTTATCCATTGTCAACAGTAAACAATATATTGAGGTACCCTTAAACATTACAAAATTGAATATACAAATTTATTGTAAAGGTAATTGAGCTCTAAGTTAGAATTTTTCACTTTTATACATCATCTACCCGGACAATTGTTAAATATTAATCATTTAATGCTGATATATGATAATATCATCGCATTTATATTGTTTAAGTATTAATAATTAGGAGAATGTAATACTTCATTTTTTTTGATAAAATTTGTTTTCAAAAATGATTATAATATATACGCCAATGTTGATAATTGATAATATCACCGCTTTAATATTTAAAATAAAAAAGACAAAAAATTTCAGGATATATAGTTAAATTTTTAACTCAATAACAAAAGAGTCCTGTTGTGTGTAGGAAGAAAATAATCAAGTTAGTGTTTAACAAAAATATTAATAGAATAAAGCACAATCAATTCGAACATATATAGTGCCAACCCACTTAAAATGTATACATTTTCATTTCAAGTGTATATTTTTATAGATAACTAACTGATACCCGTCTCTTCATCGGCGTATTGAAAGCTAAGAGCTACAAAGTAGAATTATTTTATTGTACTCCACACTACCCTTAACCGCATACATTCACTTCGCTGTACCAATGTCTGCCCAATGTTATTATTAATGGAGTTTATCATTAGCTATTACAAGCATACAATTTTCCAGAATACTGATCCAAATGTTATGGAATTTGGTATGCACAATATTGACATAAAGCCTAGTGCTTGTCGAAATTTTTGTTATAAAAACATTTGTAATCAAATTTTGATTTTCAAGTTAGAATTTTTTTTTTTGGGAAAAACTTCAATAAGGACTAAGTTTTTATGTCAATATTGGGCATACCAAATTTCATTACATTTAGATCTGTTGAGTTTTTTGTGCTGGCAAATTGAAAGAAATGCAATTTCTATTATATATTATTTAAATCAACAGCTATTTAGAAGAAAAGCCCTCGCATTAAAAACTCTTAAACACAATAACTGTTAATAAACCGTCGTAATCAAATGTTTTGGTATTGTTTGAGTATTGAGCAATTATGTTTTCTTCTAGTCTCGTTCAGTTTTAAAATTTATATTTTATTATTACAAAAAATGATTTAAGCACTACGTATTAATTATTAAAAAAATGAAAAGATAACCCAGATAAAAATAATTGAAAAATATAAATTTAAAATAATAATAAATACAATTCCATCCAAATTATGACGAGCTCAAGTGAATTGTTAAATTCTACAACTAATATATCGATGTAGAAATGGCATAATGAGAGTTGCAGCTGAAAAGATAGAACAAGTATTTTTTTAATACACTGTTGACTATACGTTTAAAAAACATTTTAAATGTTATAAACAACAAAGGTGAAATTGAATTTTCGTTTTGAAACAAATTAATTTCTCATTTTGAGAACAATTAGATCATTATGGTGTTCCTCTCCTTAAAAATAAACACAGGAAAAGTTACTACAAATTTCGATAAAGGTGGTAGACTATTGCTATTTATTTATGAGGATGTAAATGATTTCTAATTTCATTGTTTTGCAGATAATTTCGTTTTGCACATTTCTGGTACAGTTTTTATAAATGGAATAAATATTGACAGACAATAAACAGAAGCTTTCATTTTGAAAAAAAAAAGTATTGAATGGAAACAATGGGGAAGTTTATGTAAAGGTGCCGATTTTGTAAATCCCAAATTTGGGCATCTATACAATTCAAGATCCTTAGAGTCCAAATGCATCGTGTTTGAAGGATATCTGCGTATCTGTGCATGTCCGTAACTTAAAGCTGCATAACTTTTCAATAAAACCGGGGAAGCCTTTGCTTTTAAGCCTTACTTTTTTCTCCTCCGTCGTGTAGATATTACGGGTCACACCTAGACCACTTGTTATATTTGTATTTTATCCACTGAGAAGCTAGTCACGTGGACCTTGCGCACCTAGAAAACTTGTTTATTTAATATTTTTATTCTTCTATGAAACATTAGCGTTTAGATCTTTTTTCTTAACGAAAAATTTTCGCACAAAACGAAAACGTTCTATTTTATCATACTATAGATAAATATTACATATCAGTTGTATCTGCTATCACAATACAATATAATAACAATAACAATATCACCAACCATTATCTCTCAATTCTCTTCAATTTCCAAAATCAATAGATAATTAGAATTGTTATTTGAAAGCATGTATAGAATATTTGATACAATATAAATGAGGATGTGAGGTATTGATTTTTATTTAAAAATTGAAAGTATAAATAAAATGATACAATATTCGTTTGTATCTCTTATATATTGTAGTACTATTATTATGTTTCTGTATACATATTCAAATACACAAAAAATTGCGATGAACAGAATCTTCAACCCTTACTTAAAATTATAAATGAGGTACACCAATAGGGTAGTTTAGGTTCAGCATGTTTAAAAATGTATTCCAAATATTGATTTCTTAATAAAAAATCACAAAAAATAAATATTTTTGCAAAATAAGTAAGATCCCTTGCAATATTGGTATACAATGTTGAGAATTATACCACACATGGATTAAAAATCATAACCAAACATTTTCAAATTTTTTTACTGATTAGGATACCGTTGATAGATTGAACCGACAAAGACAACTAATAATTTTACCGAAATGACGTCACATCGTGGAAACCTAGTATTTTAGGTCATGTGATATAAAGATAAAAAATCGAATTTTAATTTTAAGATAAAAAATTAATTATATACTTTTATTACTGAAATCTAAAATATTTAAGATTTCTATATAAATTTTAATTTTTTCCAAATTTCATGCTTTATTTTTCACTACCGAAAGTACCATATTGTATGGTATATTTATAATTAATGAATGCTTTAGGTAGATAAACAAAATTAGTCGTGATAAACAACTCAAAATAACATAACAATCCAGTATTTAATGTTTTTTAAAAGGTATAAAAATTCAAATGTCGCATTCTTTGTTTTTTTTTTTAGTGTATGTACAATGAACATAAGAATAATTCATATAAAATTCAACCTCACCAGAATAATAAGTACCCGATCGATCGATGTAGGTAGAACTTTTATAAGCATTATTGTACTCATTTGTTGACCGAACGTAGTGAGGTCTATAATATAAGTTGAATATTTTGCATATCACTTGTCTATATCCATGCTTGATCCGCTGTTACTTTCGAATTTGTTTTTCGATTTTGATGAAATTAGACAAGTTTATTATATTCACAAAGTTGAAGGTTTTGTTTTCAACCGATTTGAATAATTCTTTTTTCGTTGGCTCAGTTAAACTTCAAAGTGGTCCAGTCTAATCTTAAATTATTATTCCTGCCGTAAGGGAGAATAGAAGTGTCAAATCTTAGCAATTGAATACACCCAAATAACGATTTCGTTCATAATTTCATTATTGACATACCGATTTTAAGAATTCTCTTTGTTTTTGGTTCATAGAATTCTCATAAAGACTTGAATACAAAAAACATTCTAAGGCTGGTGTTTGTAAATAACATTCAAAAATAAATAATAAAATTTTAAATAAAAAAATAACTTGGAATGACTTAATTATGACAAACATCTCTTTATTTCCAACATACCAACTTTTTTTCACGGCTTCAATGGTACTAGCTAGCTAGGGAGTGGTTTTATGTTTAAATATCAGATAATCAGTAAGAATTAGAAAACTTCATTTATTTCTAGTAACTGAACTATAATTTTTAATTTTATTTGAACTTTTTATATGCATGCTAGTATGATGGGCTTTTTGGCATTCGGTGTGAAATAAAATGATGTGGTCAAATAAAAATAGTTTGTATAATTTTTTTTTAATTTATTAAAGTCTACAGCTCCCATACCTACTGATATATTCAGCGGAATGTCCATGATATACCGGTTGTTTATGGCTACAGTAAAAGTTTTTACGTAAAACCTTAATTTCCCGTACAAAGATATCTTGTCTATTTTTTTCAGTCTAAAATTTATATACATAAATTACAAAAACCAAAAGGCAATTAAACTCCAAATTTTATAAGGCTTTAACTATGAGTATATATTTTTATTCAAGAAATTGTTTTCATGAAAAACTATTTGACAAGCCCTCCGTTTTTTATTTTTAGACTGTGCATGATAAATTTTAAAGCATTTGGATTACTATATTTTGATTTATTACTTATACTTGAAATTTGAAACACACAATATATTGCATTAGAGATAGTCTTTATTATATATGCCTCATTTATGGATCTAATTCTGTTTAAAGCCTGATAAACAGTCTAGTAATACACTTTCTGAGTATACATTTTCTTTACAAATAATTTCATCCACAATATAAAATAAAACTATTTAACAACAAAATCACATCTTTCTGTTTTATAGTAATGATCTTGAAATATTTAGTATGACATAAAAGGTATATGATCCAAACATTCTGTATAAAAAATCGTGTTTTGATTATAAAAATATTTCCGTAAAAACCATTTCATTTATGTACAACAGATATTCATACAAAAATTGAAATTATAAATTCTGTCTTGAATATTATGATATATCCATAGAGGATTCATAGCTATAATACCATGACGGTGGGTACAAAAGAAACCTCTATACGATGTATTCTCTTCGAAATACTGAATATATAGAGTAAGACTCGTGAACGCTTGACTATTTCATTTAATAAAGGCAAAAATGATTCATTTTGTCAAGGTTTTCTTAATAGTAAACGTAAGAATTTACGGGAGTTATAAATCTTGGGATTTGGCCGGCCCAAGAGTGAAATAAGTTTAAAATAAAGAGTTTTTTTAAATATGCGTTTTCCTTTTTTCTCTTGCAAAAACACTTTGCAAGAGAATTTACACGTACAAAAAATTTTTTGAATATTAATGAAATTTTTGTAACACTTTTATTCAGAATCAACTCATTTGTGCCTACTAACAATATTTATCTTAAGTTTTGTAGGAAAGTGTGTATAAGTGTATCTAAGTGCCATGGATAGCGATAGAACCTTTTATCGTATACTAACCCTTATGTAAATCACTATGGAGATTAACATGAATGACGACATTTATGCAAATCTTTTTCTTTGTTTAATTAGGAATTGTAAACGTCCATATTTTCGATTTTTTTAAAGACTTATTTAAAACTTCAAATTCATTTTCGTGAAGTAAAGACGCTTCAATTGAAATGATAAAATATTTGTGCATCTTCCCTATTACACAAACACACACACATAGACACTCAACATGTGAAGGAAAAAATGGAAAGTAAATTCACATCTCACCTATTCTTTGTGGAAAGTGAATATAAAAGCATGGTGGAAAGTTAAAGTTACATTTCTTTTGACGGATATAGAAATAAATGAATTAAGTATTTTCTAGTTTTATCAGATCATATAACATATGAAAGGAATGTATAAACATTAATAAAGTTGACCAAAGAGTTGACAAAGTTGATCAAAAGTGAAATGTTAGAAAACTTTCACATATTATAATTGATAAGTGTGTGTAAGTATCTGTGTATTTAGATGAAAAGTTTCAGATGTTTATAGTAAACACAGAGTATAGATTTTCTTTAACAATTATTATCATTTTACATGTCAAAAAGAAAAGTTCAAAGAGTATACATTTTTCATTGTATTTTTCATTATGAATAGGATTTTTTTTTTCTGTAAAGATCTTAAATTTAAATTAAATCCGACCCCCACTGACGTAGCAAAATTACAAATCTTAACCGATCACCAAAGTTAAGTTAGACACAGTCAGTACTAGGATAGGCGATCGCCTAGAAATGCTGTGTACATTATAATACCCACTGTAGTCACTGTTTATCCTTCGAAACTGAAAAATGATTTAAATTTAAAAAAAAAATGTATAACTAAGAAACTTGCCAGAAAACATATTAATCAATTTGTAATCAAAAAATGCATTGTATACAATTTTCGCTTGCGAATTTTTGGTCTTTTAATTGCTTTCATTATACATACAAATATTAGCCGATTTACAAGCTCAAACATTTCTCACCAATTTTTGTGTTCAAACTAATTTTCACAAGCAAATCATTTTTTGTGAATTTTTATGATTACATAGTGAATTGTATGTGAATTGAAACATTTTAACAATTACAAAATAAATACTTTAATAATTACAAAAAATTGGGATTATTTTTTGTTTTCAAACACTATTGATCAGAGAAATAATTCACATTACACCAAAAAAATTCTCAGCGATATTTAGTTTTTTGCTGCCCCTACAATCATGCCGCCCTAGGATATGGCCTAAATCCAACACTGTTAATAAAAAATAATCATATTTACTGATTATGAACATAAAAACTTGCGCAAATATATTGTAATTATACCATTTTAGATATTCAAAGACTCGTGTAATTCTGCATTGTTTTATTTAAAAAAAAAAACTTGTTTTATAATATGCTTTTTTCTACTTAAAACTAAGAGTTCATAATCATATACGATTATTAAATAAATACACAACGTTTATGAAAAATTTCAAAAGGTGTAGCATAAAATAAATATGTAAGATAAGAAAACCTTGTCCACTATTTCATTCATGTTTATGAATGAGAACAAACATTGTCGTGTTAAATGACAATTAAAAATTACATTAAAGGTACGAGAAAAATCATAAAATAATTAGCGTCAAGTCAGTCGCATAACAAACCTCACTGGATACCGAAAAACTCTCGATACGAACAGCTTTCTGATGGTTGGTTATTTTTAGGTACAAGAAGCTTTTTTCCACCAGAGTAACTGATTCTAAATTTGATTTATTTCACATCAAAATATGAAACTAGACTCAAAACAATAAAAAAACTATTATCAAAAGATTACTTTCTTTTCAATCTCGTTCTTGAAAACGGTGTTTAACATGTAATTTACATGGAGGTACTAACAGTTGACGTCATACGTATAGGTATTTACCTCTATGTTTAATTTGGAATTGTGAATGCCTATTTTATGCTTATTTGTAAAAATTAAAAAAAAATTACTTCAAATCCATGTTCGTAAAGTAAAGACGCTTCAATTGAAGTAATAAAAAAACATACAGTCTGCTCTCTTATTGAATGGGTTAAAATTTTCCATTTTAAAGGCCCGTAAATAATTTTGGGCTGAAATTTGATTTAAAATGTACAAGCAGTATATAGTTTTGGATGAGTGAGATCGAAACTATTCAGGTTATTACAAAAAAAGAAAAAAAAACATGCAACAGAAAATTCAGTCGACACAAAGTAAACCGACAAATGTTTTGCAAGGTGCTGCCGGACAACCGAATTTGTTGGATTATTGAGTGCTGCAACAGACTCTCATAGTCCGCCAACTTTTTAAGTTGAGTTATAATCCAACAAGGCACCAAGTCATGGTTCGCATTTCAAGTTAGAACTTGTTCAACTGTACATTGACGAAGCTTTGTTGTAGTTATGTACACATATAATTACAAGGTGTACCGGATTCAACAGGAGTTTACCGTGGTTCACCTGTAGTTAGCTTAGATTACACCAACAGAAAAAATTTTGAAATGTAGAAAATTGTGATTGCGGTAATACTTTTTGGTAAACATCACGAGTCATAACAGCACAAGGAAGTTCTATATCCATAATAAGCAGTGTATTTTTTATTACAACAAACTCTTGTAAGAACTAGGTAATAATATTTTATGTTTGTATCATTTATTTGAATAAAAACAAATTAAATAATATGGAATTATAAAACTTTCTTAAGAGCCTTGAAACAAAACAACGGACCAAGAAGAGTATAAGCTAATATTATATACACACTACAATAAACTATTGTTATATATAAATATATCTATTTTTTATATTATTTTTATTGTTAATATTAAAATATCACGCAAAACTCATAAAAACATCTCAATAATTTTTATGATTATAAATGAATGATAAATATTTTGCATTAAAAAAAAAAAAAACATATATTAATGTTGTTATTTGAGAAAAATGTTTACAGTTTTTATAACAAGAATTGTAAACAGAAATGTGTTTACAATAAAGTAATCATTACTTCCGGCTGTTTATGTTTTTTTATTTGTAATTATACTACTGAATTCAATTTACCAACAGTTAACAGAAAATCAATTATTCAATTTATTGAATTTTAATTGGCTTTATACAAAGGAAGAGTAAAAGGAAGAAAAAAATATATCTCGACTAAAAATTCGTTGCTTTTGTAATCTGATAACAGGATTTTCTTCGGTACTTGAGATATAGGAAAATGAAAAAATTCCACTTATTTTACGATTAAATGGCTAGTTTTCAAGACACGGTTAGATTTCTCGAAAATTACCTTTAACTGGACGCGTTTCTTGAAATCAAGTATTGCCAATGCTTAGATGTTTAAATACCCGTTTTGTATTTTTCAAAAATACAAGTCTTTACTCGATAGAGGACTAATTTTACGCCAATTTTACCTACTCTTATACAATCTAATACAAACCAATTAATTAACGACGTTTTCGTGTCAAATTATGAAAGATTTTATTTCACACGATTATCAAAGAATATCCAATGTAAATATTTATTATGAACTATGAAATAGTGTTTTTTTTTTCTAATTATTAATGACAACACTAGGGTTTCGGAATAAATTTCGATTTTTTGCCCCAAGACGGTTTGCACGACCGTCACCAATTAGGATGATATTACTCAATTAGCAACGAGTAACATCTCCTCAGAGAATCATTATAACTTGCTAATTCATATTGATGATGACTACATTGTAGTCGAAATACGTATTTAAAAAAATACAAAATAATCTGATCAAGGTAATTGGGGCAAAAAATCGAAATTTATATGAAATAGTGCTTCACAATTATTCCAAATAAATAAACAGTGCATTGCTTAGAAATTTAAAAAAAAAATTATGGAATTGCATAAATAATTCAAATCAGTAATAATGATTTAAAAATTTATAAAAATAATTAAAAAATATAAAATTATTTACAAACATTTTAGTAATAGCAGAAAATACACAATAATTAATAAATTTTGTTGGCGGTGCCAACGTTAAATTCTATGGATTAAAAAATTGGAACCTACAAAAAGTAAAATTACCCGAAAGAACGATTTATTACTCGCAAATTGGCAGTACTGTTGAAATTAGGGATTAGCCATTCAATTGCAAAATATATTGGTTTTTTTTTTTTACCTCAATTATCGTAGAAAACCTAATAAAATCAATAAATGTACATAATACACGTGTATTTAAATTACTTGCAATGTATATATATACATAATATGTTTTTGTGTTTAATTATGTAAATTTAACATAATTTATAAAATAATATATTTTAATGAAATTCAGTGTGTTTATATTATATTATACACATAAATACTAAATATTGCCTGAAGCAATTATCTGACCTCCAATTTACTAATTGTTATAATATCACACACACACAAATTGTCTATTTGTTTTCAATATCAAAGATCAACGAACTGGTTTGTCATATATTTGGTGATTATATACATTTGCAAGCAATAAAATTGTTATTATTGGGCCAACGAAATGTAGGCGTTAAAAAAATTGTATATTAGTCCCTCCAACCATTCTACTCAACGGATTTGCTTCAATTGTTACGGATTTTTCTTTCAAAAAAACTGCATTTGGTAGTTTAATACTCCATAAAAATTGTGTTTCTAATAGTTTTAAATTATTGATTTTTCGAAAACAACGAAAAAACAACGACGATCTGAATACTTTAGTTAAAAATATTTTACTTAAAGAAAACTACATTTGATAGTCTAACACACCATAAAAATTGTGTTTTTTATTTTTATAAAAAACTCAAGTGTTCCTTTTATGCGACTGAGTACAGACAGTCAGTTGTGAACAATATGATATGATATCAGAGCATATTAATTAGCCAGTCATTTACAGTATAATTAATGATATTCCAATAGTAAACTTGAAGTTTATTTAAACTTAAAAATTTTATAAAGAAATGAAAATATCTAGAAAACTTATGAAAGCTTCTATCATTTTATTTATAAAGAAAATTATTAACCATAATAATTTTAGTTACAATCAACACACCACACCGTATTGTATTATTCACATTTACATTTTTTGTGTGTATTTTTGTTGAGTTCATTTTAATATGTTTTTCGTATTTTGAACTTGTAGGCCACATACAATATGTTTAAAGTAGATTTATTTTTCTGATAATGTATTCCGCATGTTAATCATCTAAAATATATTTGACAAAAAAAAAAAAAACATGTACCGTATAATACACCAAAATATAACAGACAATTTAACATGTGACAATTTTGGTTACACTCTTTGAAATGAATATATTTTATTTTGGTATGGTTATTAACCTTCTTTTTTTTGGTTATAACTGTGGCTTTATACAATATTGCACATAATGAGTAGGGTTTTTGAACGTATTAATTTTTTATGGCTTCCAAAACATCATTTTAGTTTCTTCAAATTGGAAAAAGTTTAAATGGATTATTTAGTGTCTGCCTTACGCAATATGTGATGTTGGAATTTTTCACGTATTTTTTACATTTTTACGGCAAGAACCGACCACCCAGGTTCTATTTCTTCCGAAAATTTTTATGTTTTATTTTTGAGTGTTGTGTAAAAGCTTTTTAAAAAAATTTGCATTTTGATTATATATAAAAACACAACCGAATTAAAAAGCCTCTTCGTTTTTCGAAGTCTAATTTTCCACTCGCATTATGTAAAGGTTTGTAATAAAAGTACTGAAATTTTCATATAAACCAATTATATCATAAAGGCGTGGTTTAAATTTTCTTCAAAAATACATAGATTATAAACTCTTTATCCAAAAAGACTAGATATACTATGGAGAAAAACTAGATATTTAGGTATTTCTGAGTGAGTGTTAAGATTCAAATATAGCCCGGCGGTAAGCACAGCCCATAATACAACACAGACTGTCGCTTCCGGGTAAAAATACCATAATACATTAACCGTAGAAATTTCGGTTTCTAACAGTTTTTATTCGAATAAGGGCATATAGAGAAACAAAAATTAGACTGAAAAATAAACTAAAAGTCTCTGTAATTGTAAAAATACACGAAGAGCTGTAATTGTAGCACTGTTTTTTAAGTTCACGAATTGAAACGGATAATTGCGTAATAATATTATGCGAATAGTCATACTCACTTTATTCGTCTGCTGTGGCTAAATGCCTCGCGCACAGTGAGTGCTTATGCGGATCGTCGCCCGTTTCTAGGAAGGTACCTAAAGCGGTGCGGCACAAAATTAAGCATATAAACATTACGAATTTATACACAAATGTGGTGAACTATCCTACCAGTCTAATAACGTGGGTCAAAATTAGTCAACTCTGACAAACTGAACAGGAAGTTCGAATTAAACATGTCATTGGAATTTGTAAATAAATTATTATTATTTTTTTATTATTAGAAAATTATTATATGAAACTAAAGATTTAACTAGATAAAGTGATAAAGTATAAATTTGAAACTTTTCAACCACAAATATTACATTTAGTACTCATAGATGATATAATATAATGATAAAACTTCCGCTTACGTCGTGCATCGCATCGTGTTACAAATAAATGGGTAATAGTTAAATTTAACACCCGTTTATCACATGATCATCATGCCCCCCAACTGTCTATCTTTCAACGGATCATTTATTGTGAAACATGTAGAACATTCAACAAGATGCAATTGGTTAAGAACGGATTCTAAAATACTTGAACTGCCAAAAATGATAACAGAATTTTCTGAAAAATATTTTTGTGTGAAGATCATAGTACTGAATAGTATTACTATTAATAAAGACAGAAGAAAGATAAAAATGAAAAATGGAAAACTCTCTAAAACAAAAGTTTTTATGCAACTTTTGTATATGTTTTCTTCTATCCCTTGTATCCCACGCAACAAAAAAATTATCACTATGGATGTGGACTCCTTACATTAAGCCGACTCTTTTAATATAAGGACTATGCTTCTAACAAGCCTTTGATTTAAATTACATGGAATATACATTACATTTCTTTCAATTTTTGCACTAAAAAAGTACTCATCTAAAGGTTATGAAATTTAGTATGCATAATATTGACATGACAGCGGTGGGCTTTTCCTCGAAAAAACAATTTCTACGGTAAAACTTAAAATTTGATTTTATATTTAGAAATGTTTTTTCGAGAAAAACTCTACAACAAGCCCTCCGCTTTCAAATCGATATCGTGCATACAAAATTTCCATCATTTGTGCACGAAAATGAAAGATTTTCCATAACGAGGTGTACTTCAGTATTATGATCCGAAACAAATTCAAAATGTGAGAACATCTGATGGAGTGAGCGTGTATAGGACCCCGCTAGAAGTGATTTTCTTATCTTTCTTTTATAGGAACGCTAGATAATCTGAATCTTTGATCAAAAAATCTTTAAATGTAGAAAACACTATTGCTTAAAAAAATTTATCAGGAATTTTGATGAAATTTCAAACATTTAAAAATAATTAAAGTCTGACGATGTAAGTCAACTACGTTCGTTCAAATTAAAAAGAAACAAATAAGTTCCAGTTTTCAGAAGAACTTCTCGGTGTGATCTCCGTTGTTATGTCAAGACAGTGCTAGCTAAATTTCTAAACATTTGGACGAATATTTATTGAATTATTTGTTCACGTAGTGTTTTTAGACGTTCTATTGTTAAATCAATTTTGAATAGTTGCTCGAATCCGCTCTTTATATAATAGTAAGTAACCTAAAATGTACGTATTATTAAGTATTAACATAGAATGATAAATAACTAGAATCATACATTGTAATATATTCTTCCAGGCTATTACTTGACTCAGGTAATGTATGTCTATCATTACATGAGACGAAAGCACGTATTTAGTAAATTGCTCAGATGTGTATCGGTTAGGTAGGTAGGTAGTTATATGTCATGTATATGTGTTACCACTGTGACATTCTTTTAAATCGATTTCATTTAAATTATTTGGATCGGTGTAAGCCGTTAAACTTACTACAGACAAGTTGAAATAGATATGATCTGATGTTAGATCAATAACCTTCTGATAAATTTCGATTTTTTGCTCCAATTTCTTAGATAAAATTATTTTGTATTTTTATAAATACGTATTTCGACTACTAAGTAGTCACCATCAGTATTAATTAGCTAATTGTAATTATTCTCTGACGAGATGTTAATTGTTGCCAATATGGTGACGGTTTGCACAAACCGTCGCCAAATTCGCAACCGTCAAATTGTGCAAACCGTCACCAAATTAGCAACGAGTAACATCTCATCAGAGAATCAATACAACTAGCTTATTCATACTGATGATGAGTATTTTGTATTCGAAATACGTAGTTATAAAAATACAAAATAATTTGATCTAGGAAATTGGGGCAAAAAATCGAAATTTAAGGCTTTTAAACATAGATTACCTATTCAAGATATTTTATCTTAAACAAGTTTAATTTTCTAAATTTATAGAAAATGAACTCTTATCAAATCAAAAAACGGAATGTTTACAGTATTTGAAGCGACTGAGATCGAAGCATTAATAAATTATTAATAAGTTATCTAACGTAGAAAAATCTAGTGTAATTTTTGAAATGATTCCAAAAGATACATACGAAGCATGCATTTGATATATATTATATCGTTTTAGGCTGTGACATCTACTAACTAAAAATGAAGCTGTTATTTTCTTCTAAGTGGTTTGAGTCTTTACTGTTTTATAGGAAAATAACATTTTAAAACATTCAAAGCTTTTAAACTAGATGATTATTCTGAGATTATACAAAACAAACACAATCTTAATCAAAATTCTCAATTTTCTTTTCTTTCTTACCAGAAAAGGTACATTTTTTTCATTTGTTCCGTAGTTATTTTGCTTTTACAACATTTATTTATTTTTTAAATCTTTATAAGGACATAGCATAGAGTAATATTGTTATTTAACATTGTTACCCAACTTTTAAACCATATTATTTATTATCAAACTATTTTTACTCTGCAAGCTGCATATCTCGTGTATTTGATCAATATTAATTGTTGAATATAGTTCATATTGATACTCAAAAATATATCAAGTATTTAATCAATTTACACAATTAAATTTATTTATCTTAACTTGTTAACTTTCATTTTTCATATAAACTAGAATAAAGATAAGTTTTATGAAACAATGCTTTTATTTATTTAATCATAAAGCTCCAAGTCAGTTGATGACATTCTGCCAAACGTTTTCATTGATTTTATTGAATAGAGAAATTTACGGTATCCAAGAAATTTGCTAACAATGTATTAATTGAATAGTTTATTTTTCTCGACGCGACGATTGTATTGCCAAATCCAAATCATAAATAAAATTTATCGATCGTATTTGCATAACAGATACATCATACAAGTTGGAATACAAGGTATATTGTAAAATTTTTCCTTTTTATAACGAAGACATGGACATCAAATAATGTAATATTTCTAGATTTTACAACAAAATTTATTCTATTACGCATTAAATGTGAATTTCTTTTATTTTGTGAACCAAGACAATTAAAAGTAATTCATTTTATGAAAATACAGTGGTAACTTATGCTCGAATTTTAATTCAAAAACTGTAAACTTTACTTATAAGGAGATACGGCTTTACAGTTTTCGGTTATGTTTTAAACACAGTTTAATCATGGAATATTATGTTCGTAGATTACGAATTTAAAATTTACATAAAATACGTTTTATCAAGGCGCATAGGCATTTAAGTACCTTGTGAGTTAAAATAAAATGAATTCCTACTTATTATATTGACTCAATAAAACTATATTCCATAAAACTTACTGGGTAAATATGGAAACCTGGTTAAAATTTGAGAATATACACTTATTTCCGATTAGATTATCATTTGAACTATCTGTGATTGATCCACACTACAAATCATTATCAGCCAAATAAATAAACATTTGTTATATGTAGTTGGTCCACAAAGACCACACTTCAAATAATGTGACCGTATTATATGTAAACATATCATAATTTTCAAACAAAATTTCGAGACCGGTTGGCAAACCGGTGTTTGTCGAAAAAAAATTTTTTGTGCTTTTTTAAATATATTTTTTTAATTCTGTAAAAATCATAAAAAATCGACAAAAAATCCAAAAAATTTGTTTTGTTGTTTTTCGGTTTTCTAGAGTAATAATGGATTTTGAGATATCGTCTGAAATCCGATTTGGAGTTCTATATTTTGCAAAACATTTCTCAAAATATCTCAAAAACTACACATTTCATCGTTAAATGGATGTTATTTTTGAAATCGAAAGGTAATTAATATTTAAATTTTATCCAATTTTCTCCAATTCGAAAACAAAATTTATTCTCGAAAATCCCTTAATAAAATATCAAAAATATAAAAAAAAAAAAAAAAACACGAAAAAAATTTTATTTATCCGTTTCAAAAATAACATGCATTTAACAATTGAATGCGTAGTTTTTGAGATATCCATCTGAAACCCTTTGCCAAATTTCTAGCGACATGCTGAAAACTGGGCATTTAATCGTCAAATTAGTGTAATTTTTGGTAAATTAAAGTTTTTTTACAGAATCACCATAAACGTAAACGATATATTTTCTGTTATATTTTCTCTAAATTCTCTAAAATGATTTCTTCTATCTAATCTTAGCATGTAAACAGTTTAGATAAATTAATAATAAAAAAATATTTATTAATTACGTTTTATAACAATACATCGTAAAGTGAACGGTAATTATACTCTTTTTTAATTCATTTTAGAATACCCCCTCCTCACCATTATCTCCTCAAGTTTTTTAAGTTTTGTTATTAAGGGAAAGTCAAAAAATAAATCCAATTATATACTTTAAAAACACATTTTGTTTTTACTTTCGTAATCACCTTCTTTTAAATACATAACACAAATTTGGCAAAATTCAACGCTAGAATGAAAAATAAACGAAAAAGTTTTAATCATAAAATCATTTAATTTAATAGTCAGTAAATAGTAAATAAATGATTCAACAACTAATGGCCTCTAAGTAAATTACAATAATTGTATTATAATTTTATGATATTTTATAACTCATAAATATACATTTATGTGCCAAATTATCTACCTGTTCATCATCAGGTGGCATCTTTACAAATGTTACTGACACACTGCATAATAATATTAACGAATAGTCCAATTTTTAGTTTTCATTCATTACCAATTCATGGTAACGCACGAGGAACGACTTTTTTTGTGATAAAATAGTGTTTAAAAAATCCGTAATTTGAATAAACCACTGTTTATATCCATTTGTAAGTCAT
>CM035594.1:14333907-14526092 GCA_020423425.1 Chrysopa pallens
TGTAAAAATTATTAAATAATTTCAATTCATAGAATCAAACTTTTACCTGATTTGGAATATCAAACAAATTATAAGCGTACAAATCAATTTTATCAGTGCTTTAATTTTTTTCAGCGTTTTTAAAAGATAAAAGACCAAACGAATATTAATTCTTTCTGCAAGAATTATTACTCACAACTAAGGTCTGACGAACATTGAATGAATTAAATTTATTTATTCCATCACTATTTTAAAAGCACTATATGTTTATTATCTTCTTCTAGACTTAATCTCTCATTTGCATTAAAATTATTCCCATTAGATTGTTAATTAAGAAATACTTACGTACAATCAAAAAATGTAAAGTCACGTTTGAACTTTTAACTTCGAGAAATAAAAAAAAAAAAAAAAATCAAAACAAAAAAAAAAAAATAAAGATATCTTCAAAGAAAATACATTTTATAATGAATGTTAAATTAGTCGATAATGCATTATTAATGTCATCAAACGGGAAAAATTTATCTACTGTTATGCAGAATTTTGAAAATTTTAATGCAGTAAAACTCGTTTTTCGATTCTTTACGATTTATTTGAAGAAGAGATTATATTTTATTAGCGTTATTTTACATTATACAATGTCAAGAATACATTCTCCTAAAGATAGACCAGGCCCTGAATGGACTTCATTCTGTCAATTGTGTTCGCTTATTTTAGATATGAATAATCCGTGTGTTGCCAGATCTTTTGGCCCAGTTTTGTTTTATAGAAATTTAGCCCTCCTCTTCTGTTTTAGATGGAAAATAAAGTTCGGGGATTTTTAATGTTAATTTTATTTTTATTGGACAAAAATAAACTTTTTGTGCTTCTAGGATTTTTTAGAAAAGCTTTAAGCGATTTAAGATTAAAAAAAAGCAAAACATTTCATTTTCAAATTTCGTTTATTACATTTTTAAAGGCAATTTTTAAATATTCAATTGCAAATTTTTTAATTTTTTTTTTTTTTTTTTTGGTAATATTTCTAAAGTGTCATATTATTATACAATATGTGTGGTTTCCTCATATAATTTTGGCTATTAGTAACTGTTTGAAGCTGATATCACGAAAACGAAGTTTTTTAAGAATATGATATATAGTCCGAATACAAACATTTTTTAAAAATTATCAAAACTGTTCAACGTTTGTTTTATGTTAAATCTTAAATAAACATTGCTGAATCTCGTTTTCGTGTAATAAGCAATTTAAGTTCGTAAAATCATCATTAAGAATCAAAATTCTTTGAAGGTTTATTTTTAAGTGAGATAACAGTCCATGGATATGAAACAATACTATTCTAAACTGATATCTGCTGACAATATATGAATTTTATTCACAAACAAACAAACAGAAATGATTTCTATAAAGATTGCTTGTGACATGTTATTTGTTTCTTGATTTTAAACTTTATTTATCTTCTTATATAATCACCACTCACAAAGAAAGACAAGTAGACGCATCACATTGACTTGTTCTATATCATATCGTAGATATATATATAAGGCTGACCTAATTTCAAAAATGGAAATAACCGGGATTACTGGAATGTATATGTTTAGATTATTTATTTAAGTTTTTTCAGATTGGAATATTCTCAGAGCAGATAGATAGGATAGATTAATTATTCTTATTTGGATTAAATTTAAAGCACAAAATCATAAAAGAGAAAGTTTTCAAGTGAACTGTTCGATTTGAAATCCCTTAATGCACATAAATTTCTATATATGTAATGTGGCATCTATAACTCAATTAGATTATATTAAATTAGGCATTTACCTCGGAATCTTATTTCTTAATTTTCTTTTGGGAAATTATACCAAACAAATTAAAGGTTTTTTGTAAATGCTATCATATACAAAACCATTATATACCAAAAGTGGGAATTTCTCACAAACTTTTTAATTCTCAGAATTCGCCCAATTATTGAGTTCATTAAAGAGCAATTCTGAAATTTATAAGACAATCAATAAAATAAATGTTTGAAAAAGTAATCATAATTTAAAAAATTGTCATATTTTGAAAATTTTCTATTGCTTCGGGCAAGACTTTTGAACCGATTTTAGTTTTACGTAAATCTTAATTGAGCAGATAATTTGGTTTTTTGTTTTTAAAATCAGGACGGTTTTTTTTATTTCATGTTTTGGCTGTACTGTACTGTATTTGATGTTTTTGAGTTTTGGTGTCGTAATCGCTTGTTGTAAGCGATTACAACAAATTTTTAATTTGCTTGGTTTTTAAATTGATTTGTGAAATTTCTAACTCTATTGTATATTCTATTTAAATCAAGGTGGTAGCTTAATTGGCAAAGTCGAAAATAGCTAAAAATTGAAAAATCAAAATTTCTATCATAGTGAAAATCAAGACGATCATTCTAAGTACTTTTTAAATTATATCTAGTAAAAGTGTTAAAAAGTTCGTCGATATTCACTCTTAATAATTCTTGCAAATATTTCCTACCGTACCCATGATTTCTTCTGTTTATTGAACCTTTCAAAATAATTAAATTTTTGTCTTTCATCCTACAATAAAGTCCAAAGTTTTGTTACATCAAAGAACTTTTAATATAACAATATGATTTCGATAACGATAACATTAATAATCGAAACACGTAATTAATTAATTATTATTATCATTGTTAAAAACTCCATTAACTAGATTATACAATAGATAATTCGTATAATTCCCAATAAAGGCCGATATCATTGATACTTTTTGAACAATAAAAACTAATGTCTATTCAATATTTTACCCAAAACCTACGAAAAAGAATTATTTTTTTCTTATATTGTATTACAGAGAGTTTGTGTATTTTGCAAGGTAAACTATTTTAACAGTAATTTACATGAAAAAAATAAATATTTAGTTTTCAAATGTTTTATTTGCAATTCCACTTTTTAAACTCGACAAACAAAATATGTCAGAGTATATTAATTTTAGTCTTAAGTTTTTAATGCAACCTAATATTCACTGAACAAAGAAAGTCTATTTTCGACTGTGCATCCGTCATCACGATAACTCAAAAACAAAAAGAAATAGCGTGCTGAAAAATGGCGTCGTATTCTAAACATAAATAGAGAATTTAAGTTCGTGCGAAATAAATGTTAAAAAAAGTTTAAGAAAATAATTAATGTCACCTTCAATAGTTGGTAAACTTCCGTTAAAACTATATACATATATGTATATATGGTTCGAATTTACTTTCATAATTTTTTTATATCTTTCACATAATCCAGTTTCATAAGATATAATAATAATTGTAGCCTTAGGAAAGTTTTTATATAAAATATAGTATAAAATAATATCGAATTTTACTTATCTTATGGTAAATCTTATGTAACTTAATAATATATGAGGTTTCAATGTGTATATTAAAATATACAATTTGCTTCTATTACAAACTGGGTGACAGGAAAATTATTCTAATCATATCATCTATTGACGTAAATAACACGATATACCATTTGGAGAATGGATTATAATATGTTTTATAATCTTTTATAAGGGTTCTGTCGTCCACTGAGCAGTTCTCTTATGGGATACAAAAGGAAAAGTCTTTTTTAGGTGTTAGGTCTAATACCAATTACAATAAACGTTAAATACCAAGATTCAATTCCTTGTGACATCACAATCATTAAATTTTTGTGTTGCAAAGGGAACGGTCGGCCAAATTTGAGGTAATTAAAATAATTTTTTTTTTTCTATAAATTTATTGTAAATGACTCACTCCTCTATATCCAAAAAACAGAGTTCTGCATACTAAAATCTTCATAGGTCATCGGTCAATTTAAAGGAAAATCATACTCACATTGTAGATTTAAATGTTTTGATGGAAAATTAAACAAAAAATTACTTTTCCTCAACTCAGATGTTTAAATTCTCGATAATTGAAAATTATATCATTCACACTGCAGTGAAAAACATAGTTTCATGAATATTAAATATAATTAAATTTAATTTAATACGGAACCATATCCACGGGTGTCTAACTCCCAATAAACTGTTTTTAATTATTTTTATCCCTGTATGCTAATCATCAAATCATGGTACATATATTGTGGACCATGCTAATCGTTAATCCCTTTAATTAGGAAACTGATACCTTATAAAAATTCAAAAACTTGCTGAAAACATTTTTATTGTAAAACGGTTTTTATCTTTTTTCGAAAATAATCTTCTAACTTTAAGTATTTTTCGACGCTTTATTAGTGCCGATGGAACTCAAAAAACCTTCAATTAATTCTACATTATCAGTTTAATTGAATGAACGAACTTAGGTCTGCATTTTAACACATTTTGGAACATATTAGGCCACCAATGACTCCGTGACCCGCATAAATGTTCAAAATCATTCGTATGTGATAAGGTAACCTTTTTAATTTCAGACACTCGGTATATGAATTACGAGAAGATACCATTGGTTGAATTCCGCTGAGTTGTTGCAATTCTTGCATTGCGAATTTTTTGCATACGTAAACATACAAGTAGAAATTAAATTTATGCTGTGAGACAAAAGATTTTCATTTTTACATACACAAAAAAAAATGTCTTTTAGCAAATACTCTCTATATGAATATTCTTTTTACCACAAAACAAACAAACAAAAAAAACTATGATAAAAACATAT
This sequence comes from Chrysopa pallens, assembly GCA_020423425.1. NCBI lineage: Eukaryota > Metazoa > Arthropoda > Insecta > Neuroptera > Chrysopidae > Chrysopa > Chrysopa pallens. Next base: position 14,338,544 of record CM035594.1, read on the forward strand.
CTGCACAAATACAAACACAGTGCATATATACATAGTTCTCACACATAACCGTATTTTCTAACACGTTTAGTGTAATAAATTTAATTATATCAAGTATTATACGTACATATGCACACAATTCTATTATTTACTCGATTATCTGAGGAATGAAAGCCGTTATCAAATGTATACTGTACGATGGATGGACGAGCAATGATGATGACGACGACGATGATGACGATGATTATGTGTCTCCCATATTTTTTTTTTGTTTTATTGAGGAAAATTCAACTATTATTTTATTTCCTGATAGTAAGTTGAATTATATTCTCCTCGACTATTGAAATTCTTCTCATTTACTAGCTCTTTCCTGCAATTTCGTTTGCATGGAAGTCAATACTAATTATAACCAAATTTATCACGCTGTGTACGTCTGGTATAGACGTAAATATTTTATAAAATAATGTACGCTTACAAATAAGCCTAAGACATTTTGAGAGAGGTCTAAAACAAATTTATTGTTGATTCAATTTTATTGGATGTCAGCCCACAAATTTTTTTTTTACTTTAATATATGTGGACTAATAAAAGCATTATGATAGTAGATACAATTTGTTACATAATTAGAATGACTGTATATAATTTTAATTTGTGACAACACACATACTGAGTTTATCTTTTTTTTTAAAAAAAAAAAAATCATTTTGTAAAACGTATTTTACTTTGTTTATACTTTTATTTTTGCCATTTACTAAAAACGAAATTAAAAATATAATTTTAATTATATTTATTTAATGATACATTCGAATAACTCTCTCAAATTATTTATTTGAGTCTGTGTTTTTTAAATATACTCCTACAGTCTATAATATTAATTGAAGTATGGGGTTTAACTGTTGGCTATATTTTACTCATAAGCTAAAATTTTTAAAGATATTTCCCTGGGAGTCAAGGGAGCCGTGATACCGCGTATCCTACACCAAATACCAGGTTTCACTCACCAAATACCGGCCGTACTAAATAAAATATCGGGTTATCCATGCAAAAACAAATCAAATTACTAGGTGGCCGAAATCACGAGATAACGGGTGTTCCACAAAAAATGCCGGATGCTCCAAAATTGTCAAAGGCACTCGTGAGCATTTTTATATATTGAACACGCTTCAAATGTGACATATATATCTTCAAAGGCTTTCGTCTGAATAACATAAAGTGTTGAACACCAAAATAAAAAGCTCAATTAGTACAAGCAAAATCGAAAATTCAAAATAGTACAACACAATTATCTAGAAAAAAAATTAAATGTCAGAAAATCATTGATCCAAACTCTAAGAGTTTTAAACAGTACCCCTTTTTATCATTGTGTTGCAAAAATCTACTTGTAATGATTGCTCATGAGAAAAATTCAGTATACGAATCACGTGTAGATAATTTGTTACATTTCTAAACAGACAGACATTTAAATAGATTGCTGTTTTTGTCGATATGTGTTTCTATACATATATAATGTAAATGTCGATGTATTATCTCATTTTTAAAAACGGATCCGATACATATTATATTAATGATTTGGAAAAAAAAAGAGCTACAAACCAAGATACTAATAGCTATGTGGGCTGTAGACCCCACTTGAAATGAACTAAACAAAGCTCTCTATTTATTGCACAAAACGAGGGGAAAGAGTCAAAACTAAACATTAATTTTTGTGTTGATAATCTCATTTCACATAGATTCTAAAATACCCTATATTCGTGCTTGCACATTCAAAAGTTATTATCCGAAATAGAAATGTGTGGATGTTCGCAATAATTACAATTTTATAATGTCCGTCATCTTTTGATATTGATAGCAAAAAACGCACCTGCTTTCTAAACTAAAAAGGAAGGCTATGGAATTCATAAAAAAGTATCCTTTTCTCCCCTCGTTATGTTATTTTTTTCCACATCAATTGCAAAATAACGCATCTTCAAAACGCAAAAATTTATACAGTAAATTTCCTGAATACCGTTGAACATGCTCCGAAATTTCATAAAAATCGGAAAACGCACTAGATAGCTACAGCGAAACACACATTGATAGATAGATATAAAGATAGAAAAGTAGATAGATAAGGACAAACGAAATTCAAAATCGTTTAGCTGTATCACAGATATATTCGGTCAATTATTTTCACAGTGATATTGAATTTTATGCGTATCGTGTGATCTAGACCGAAAGAAATCAAATTCGTGAATAATCAAAATCGGTCTACTGGGTTCAAAAGATTCATATTAATTAGATATTATATCATAAAAAATTCAATATGAAACCAAAGTTTTTTTATTATTATTCATGAAATGTTTGAATTTGAACACTCATAATTGTTATTTTCACTTGTTTTAAATCATTTTAACGATAATTTAATATTATTCGTTTTAATAATATACATTCCAATTTTATTTCAGTATTTTCTTTTGACAGAATGATAGCTTTTTAGAAAAAATAATAAAAAACATTTTTTATATTAGTTTTACACACAAAAAAAATTTCGATAGTGTGTTTTATTAAAATAAAAAAATAAAAATCCTTGTAGGAGTATATTTAAAAAACACAGACTCAAAGAAATAATTTGAGAGAGTTATTCGAATGTATCATTAAATAAATATAATTAAAATTATATTTTTACTTTCGATTTTAGTAAATGGCAAAAAGAAAAAGCATAAACAACGTAAAATACGTTTTACAAAATGAATTTTTTTTCTATAAAAGATAAACTCAGTATGTGTGTTGTCACAAATTAAAATTATATACAGTCATTCTAATTATGTAACAAATTGTATCTACTATCATAATGTTTTTATTTAGTCCACATATATTAAAGTAAAAAAAAATTTGTGGGCTGACATCCAATAAAATTGAATCAACAATAAATTTTTTTTAGCCCTCTCTCAAAATGTGGTCTTTTGAAGTTTCGAGAACAGTTTGGAAAATTCTAGTAAGAATTGAGAGTTTATTAATATGACACAACTACAAAATAATAAAAAGTTTAGTTCCAAATATTGAAAAGTTTTCAGCCTAGTTCACAGCCTTATATCTGTATATAAAAATTTTTTACATTCAGTTAGAATCAAATTTTAAAAATACAAGAGTATATTTTCAGACTAAAATTATGGTTTGAAACAATAATGGAACAGTATCCGTGACCGGTGCCGGATTAGAAAATTTTAAAGTAGTAATGTCGGTGTCGCTTAAGTTAATGTTCGAATATGATTGTCGCTCCGGTAATTTTATTCGTAATTGGCAGTTGGTTGCAGTCTGTAATCTCAAAAAAAACATTGAGTGTATAAAAAATCGGTAGAAAATATTATGATAAAAAATAATTTCAATTAATATTGGATACTTAAATTTTGTATAAAATTAATAAACGTATAAGCAATAGGAGTTTTAAAAAAATTAAATATACTGTAATAATTTCTATTATTTTCAATATTTATCACTCTAGAATATTAACGTCATATCACAATGATAAAATTGATTAAGTATATTTAATGGGTTTAATATAATGACTTTTTTTGGAAAAACTAAAAAAGTGCTGTGTAAATTTTAATACCAAATTACCAGCATTTAGAACCACAATTCACGTTTTTCTTATAAATTTCTAATGTTTTTACTAACTTTTCATAGTTGTTAATTATTCGCCTATTTCATATATCCTGGATTTAAATTTTGAATCTAATTCATATTTTCTTAGTTTTAATCATAAAATATATGAAAATCTATTATAGGCTAGAAACCAAACTTAACGAACTATAAACATAGAACAAATGTCTATATTATGAACTTTTCTATATTTTGCAAGCGTTAAATTGAATTAAAACAATTAAACAATTCGTTGCCGGCGCCGGTCACGGAGACAGTTCCAAACAATAATAGTTTATGTACACATATTATATTGAAAATGTAGTTAGTGGTATAACCAAAATGTTTTTCTGTATTACAAACAATTCATCATGTAATAATAATGATCTGGATTCTGGACGACAACGCATAACATAATAACATGTGGACTAGTTTTGTAAAATTTACCAGTTGGGTATAAAATTACTTAAATAACTAACAAGGCGTGTAGCTAACAATATTGTGTATAATAAAATGCAATGATTTATTTAGTTCATATCTGTTAAAATAATAAATATCTATGTTCGTTTTGTATTGTTTGAGCTTTTGTATGTTTATAATGCTGGAAGCTTCATTTAAATAACAACATATATTTCTATATCGTAATATTGAATGCGGTGTTGCATTTGGAGTCTTTTTTCGTGATAGTTTAGAAAAAAACAAACAGATAGAAATATTTTTCATATTTGTAATATTGTTGTTGGTTTATTTTCAAGTTGTGCAAAAATTTCTGCGTCAAATAAGACAAATGAAATAAGCTTGAAGAATTATTTGCAGCTTAAAATTTGTCCGAAATAGTGACGCCCGAATCGGATTGTACACAGTATCTAATATACTTGCCAAATTATTCTCATAAACATCGTTTTATCGAAATCGGGAATATCAAAGCCACATTTTTTATCGTATAAATTCCGATCTAGAAGTTGATTTTTCAATAGAAATATTCACGCTTTTAAATGGATATATCGTAAACTGGTCTTCCAATCGTAAATTGTATGTTATTTTTTTGTTTTTCCTAGACGGAAGTTACCTTAGAAAATATAAAAAAAAACTTTTTTTCCAGTTTTTTTACTTTTTACGCTGAATTTAAAAACCCTTGAATTGTAGTAATTATCTAATTTACTGTAGCCAATAAATACACTAAATTACCAATATTCTTATCAAAATGATTCGTGATGTGGTTCTAAACCTTAGGTAAGATGCTCACCAACGGACTGAAAAAGGAGTCACAACTTAACGAATAAAAATCCTATAATTGAAACAATCCCACAGTATATGCTTATCTAAAAAGCAACACCGATAATAATAATAATTATTATTTGGGAAAAGTACCTTATTTATTATATTATGGAAATTTTAAAAGAAAAAAATATTTTCAAACATAAAATTAACCCTGAATAAAAACTCTCAATGTTTATTTCATTGAAATAAAAATATTATGTACATGAACACTTTACCTGAAAAATTTGAAGGATTATAAAATATTTAAAAACTTGTTCATAATAAGCAAATATTCTGCAAAAGTAAACTTCTTTTGAGTAAGGTATACACAGATTTATAATACTGTACTACCTTTGCTCATAATATAACAAATATATAATCGCTTGAATAAATATTATCCTATATACAACACAGCGCTGTAAGTATACACTACTGTCGAATATGATGCATGGTAACTTTATCACAAACGTTGAGACTGTGAATTCTTCTAGTTCGTGATTAATGATAATAAATATGAAAAGCTAAAATTACACAAATTAAAACTGTGAATTCTTCTCGTTCAGGTCCAAAAATCTGGAATAGCATAAAGTTTGAAAAATTCGTGTTTTTTATATATGATGCGTCAAATCTCACTAGTAATAAACCATGTCTTTAGACGTTCAGAATATAACTATGACTTGTAATACGTATTCACTTGATAAATACATTTATTTTAGAAAAATAAACTTTTAATTGATAACATAGCAATCCAATTATAATAATAATTTCCTTTAAATAATTTTAAGAACATTAGAACTTTTATTAAACTTAATAACTGAGAGTTGTAAGCCTCACTTTGAAACCAATACTTTGAAACTAGTACTAACTTTCTATGGCTAGAAATAACAAAGTTTATCACTAAAACTAAGAATTATTTTTAAGCAAATAGAGATAAATTCGATAAATTCGAAGCAAATAGAATATAGAGATCCATTGATTGTAGATTTAAACCCAATGAACTTAGTTGGTCGTTAAGGTAAATACCGGAATAATAGTTCCCTAAGAGGAATTTACCATGTAAATTTCTTAATCATTCATTTTCTCACATACATCGAACGATGTATATTTTGTATTTGATATGAGTGCTTATATTTACATACCCAATTGAAAGTATGAAGATATAAAATATTCAACAATAATGGGTGACTTTATTGGGTTTTGTGGATTAACCTTTGTTATTACCACACACTGTGCTAACATACATAAATAATTAGTTTTGTTGTTAAAATATTTATATGGAAATAATAATCTTCTGGTTATTCTGGATTTTGGTAAGTATGTGAATACCGATTTAAGGACGGACATACCCTACACAATTTACCATAAATTTCACACGAACTGGAAAAATTAAGGATTATTATTTCCAAATATAACATCGCTTTCTCATGACTGCCATCATTCTTTGGAATCTAAACATCTACAGAAATTTTAGATGGTTCGATAAGTTGGTAGACATATAAAAGATTTTCCTTTTATTTGCTTGCCTTTTAAAAAAAATTGGACCATGCTACGTTGCAAGGTATTTAATATAAAAATTTGGCTGATCTTGACTACAATCGAGAAAAACGAATGAATAGAGATAATAAGATATATATATGAATACGTAAAGCAAAAACTGTGTACCACTTTTTACGAAAATTGGGCACACGGAGGAGTATTATATATTAAATACCTGAAGAAAATAATTTGTAGCCCTGTTTAGGAATATTGGGCAGACGGAGGAGTATAAAATTTGGCACACTTATAGTTTATATAGAGAAGGGCAAAAGAATGCTAATATTTTTTTAAATTATACTATAAAAGCATTATATCAACAGACATATATATATAAACAGTGGCCATATATACTCTTTTGTTTAATATACTGTTTTGTTTAAAGGCATGCATATATACTGTTTTGTTTGAAGGCAGTGATATTCACTTTTGAGTGATTGTGTTCCAATTTCAAACGCTGGTACGAGACTCAAGTTATTATGGTTATTCATAATTGCTTAACCACAATCAAAAACTTTATAAAGTTAAAATACTATAGGAACAACTTAAAATCCGAAAGTTGATCAATTCTTTGATAAAAACCGCGATAACTAAATATAAATAAGATATTTATGAATGATATACATAAACCATCCGAGTAGCTTCCTTCTTCCAACGATGCAAATAAGAAGAAAATGTACTTAGAACTTTCTAAGATACTTATAGAAATACTCATTCACTAGAATTTAGATTTTTTATAGATATACTATTTGAAGAAATTGTACAAAGTTAATTTTCTAAATTTGATTGTAGTATTTTTACATCAATTTATCAAGTATGTGACATTGTTAAGTTTAATAAGATTTTCGCATACAATGAGTATGAGTGATTATAGCACGATAGAATTGGTATATAAATATATGGTCACCACGTACAAGTGCAATTATTTTTATTATTTTATGTTCTTGAGGCTACATTATTATTTGTCAAGATAATGGAATTAAATAAAAAAAAGCAACTTAGGAACTGCAGAAGCTAAGTAAACTTCAATAAAACATTTACTTACAAAATTATTAAACTAGATTTATTTTATAGGTCTAAAGTTGAATACTGAATGGCAACTGAAAAATTGAAAATATTAAGGAAACGACCTACCTCATCGGAATACTAAAAAAAAAATAATTTGTTTAATATAACTATATAGAAATTTTTGTCTTTTTTAGTTTCTTATCCTCAACAAACAAAACGAACGTATCGATTTTACATTCGATTTGAGTTACATAATTATGCGAATGAAAGTGGTTTCATGCGTATAAATAATTACGTACATGGACACACACACACATCTCTCTAAAAAAGTTTGATTTGAGAAGATATGTAAAAAATTGGTATTCATAAAATCGGCTTTATTACAAGAAATTTTCATATAGAAGTTAATTATTATCTTACTACTTTATAATGATGAGTATTGTTTGTCAGAAAAAACAAGCTGTGATATCAAATACTTTTTTCATCCAAAAAATGTCTTTTTCCTGATATGGTAATGTGTCTAGATTTAACGATAAAACAAGTAATCTACTATTATTTTAACTAGTAGTGTCTGTTTGTCTGTAAGCTTTGTATTGATTTTTCATTTTTTTCCCATGATTAATTGAGCTAAAACAAGTAGGCTCCTTGCAACGGTAAAAATACATAAGAATTTTAATTTCAAAAAATTAATTATATTAAAATTAATTGATTTTGGATTTTTAAACTTAACTTTCAATGAAATGGAGTATAAAAAACCTGGTTTTCATGGAAAATTTTTTTCCACTACAATATGCATCTTACAAATTTTCTACTAGTTTTTATTTATTTCCATTATATTTATTGTATCTGAAATTGCAACGAGTATACATTGAAAGTATTTTATTTGAAAAAAATTCTAAATTTTACCATAATATTTTATTCATATAATGTCACTTAGTAGCAGTCAAAATGTTGAAAATCAAGTATATTCGTAGTCAATTAAATGGGATCAGGAGAGGGCATGAAGACCTTAAATCCATCAAATCAATAATATTATGAAATGAGATGCTAGTTATTATATTTACATTATTATCATTAAGAGATATTAATTAATTTCCACTTTATGATCAATTATCATTCATAAGTTAGTATTGCTTTGATTGTGAATTGATAATCATTGAGTACGTCATTAGTGTGTCAAGGCAACTCAATCAATTCTAATAAGAAGCTACTTCACTATATAGAAGATATTAAACACTATAACCTGCAGGTCTATAGTCATCCAACTAGAAATGGTAACATCATATCAAATGTTTTGAATAATAATGTATCAATACAATAACACTCTTGAATGAGGTGGGTGAGGCTACTTAAGAAAAATGTTAAGTGCATCATCTTCAAATAAAAATATAACAAGCCGTAACGGGTGTGAATCTACCAAGTCATGCTAAGAGCTTTCTTAAAATAACGTCGAAAATATAACATAATATTACTTTATTGCATTAGTTTCAATGTTATTAAATAATATCACTAAATATTTCCACTTTTTATTAATATATTTAAAAAAATTGGTAGAGTATTATTTCGGTTAAACCATTAAAATAATATGTTATATAAATGAAATTGCTTATATTACCGAGACAATATTGAAACACATTCTTGTTTATATTAATAAAAAGGGAAAATTAACTAAATATTTGTCTTATTAAATAATGATATGGCTTTCCACAAATTAACGCTCATCTTAGTTAATGATAAATATTATAATTTATTAATGTGCAGTGTTAATTAGTTATATTTAACAGTTGAATACAAATTAAAAAAAAAAAAAAAACAAACAAAAAAACAAACAAACATTTATTTAACGGTTTGAAAGTTAGATCAAGGATACATGGGATCAAATTGATAAATTTTATCGGAAATTTAATGTTCATGATTCTTCAGGTACAGTGATTGCATTTGCAAATAATCGTGTCTCAAAAATGTGACACATACAAATACATAAATGCACACATATTTTTGTGAAAGATCGAAAAAAGATTTCAACAAGGTTTCACGTCAACCTCGTAACGTAAAAATATGACGAAATATGTATTTCTATTTTCGTGGCCATTCAAATAACTCCCCTCTTAAGGAAGGGAATGAGACGTGGAGATATATTCTTCAGGAACGTCGATTACTTTCTAGTAATAAACTTTTAAAATTTAATCAGAAAGTTGTTACACCGATAGACAACGGTATAAAACTTCTTACGATCAGGTACATTCAAAACTTGTGGTGGTTGCGTAGTACTACTACAGGTCGACTCTTCTATTGCAATTTTGTTCGCATGCATGTTACTTCCGACTGGTGCTTATTTAATAAAATACACGTTTGTAATACAAAAAAAGGTTTCAATGAGTCTAATAAAAGTACCCATCGAGTAGCCAAAGTTAGCGGCTACCATTAAAAAATATCTTCTATAGAGGTTGATACGTGAGAAACTATCACAGGTCGATGCCAGTATTTGGATAAGATTATTCGATTTACTAATGTATATACATTTTTATTTACAGAAAAAATTGGTTAATTGGAAACGTGAAGGACAGCAATTTAAACGTAAGTACAAACTTATTTTGATTTCTTCTTTATGCTTCTTTTTATTCAAAAAAGGGCTTAGTCCATAAGTAACCATATTATATATTATACACCAAATAAACTCGCTGAAAATAATAATTTATCGGCAAGATTCAGACGCTTAGATGAATATATATTAACATAAACTACAGGTCTTTGATGGATATAATTAGAATGCATATTATTTTGCCGGCATAACCATGATATTTTAACTTTATATCCAAAAATGTTTTACACTTATAAGTAGCTGGTATCATGCGCATTGCTGCTGCAGAAGAAGTATTTACTATATAGATAGTCTGAATCTGCAGTACTTACAAGGAATAAAGTCAAACCTTTGACTTTGAGTCAGTCATCAAACTCGCTTCAGACTTTACACTCAATATTCGCTTTCATGGTATGCAAGGAAACCCTTAAAACAGCCGTAAAAGCATTAAAAAAGGTTTAAATTTTCTCTTCGCTATCCAGTGAAAAAATGCCTTTAAAATATTTCACAGGCAGCCAAGCGGCCTATAATTTGTATTAAAGTAATACAAAATTTAATAATTGCCACACTGTGTATTCAATAATTATTTTTATAACCCTTGATAAACATTTTCGATACATATAATCCACAATGAGTGATATTTAACTTCTTAATTCGTTTGACAGAATATTTAATAATCAACTGATTTATTTAAAATATTAATTAAATAAGGAAAAATATTGTAAGATTTAATTATAAACTAAACTTAATTATTTCTGTAAAAAAATATAATAAGTCTATTTGTACGAATATTAAAAAAAAAATTGTTTACACGTTAAAGTTGTTTTTACTATATTTTTACCAACAAAAGTATATTAATCAATATTTGAAAACGTACTGTTTCTCAAAAAAGAAAACAGTTTTTTTCAAAAAGTTTCTTGAAAATGTTGTTGAATGATTTTTAAAAAAATATCGAACAACTTAAAACCTTTGGGCAGAATCGAAAATGTAACGGGCGCTGAACAAGTAAACAGAGAAGTCAGCCCTCTTTGACCTTAATTATATTGAAGTCACATATAAGGTCCCCACGGACTAATAAAATGTCGAATAAAATGATATATTTAAAATTAATTTTTGTAAATTATATTGTTGATCATTAATAATAATTATCAAATTTTCTTCAAATACAAAAGTTGTAGATCATTTTATAACGTACAACTTTGCCAATTAAATTTTTTCCATAGGACTTTTCATAGTTTTGCCGGCCGAGATAAACCGTGTTTTACCCTTAAAAACTTAACCTTTTCCACTTCCCGACCTCAGATCACCCGTAAATTATTTTTTCTTACATTTTTGTTTTATTGTCTTCGATTTCTAACGGGTCTAATCCTTACATAATTTTTTTTTCACTTTTTATTATTTTTAAAAGCTTCTACCCTAGTCTCATATAATGACATAATGGTATGAAAATTTTCAAAATTAGTGTAATTATGCTTCCAGTGTCAAGGGTTACCAGTCTATTTGATTTATTCAACTCACCTGTTATAATTTCTGGGACTGGCGTTTAAATTTAAACTTAAAAAAACTATTTTTTTTTAATAAACCTCAAAGAAAATAATTTTTATTTAATTCTCCTAATAATTTGCATTAACTTAAAACAAAGTAATATAGCAAAATATGCAAGTTCTCAATTTTTATTATATGCCATTTGTATAGTATCCTATTCCAAACTGAAGCTTTGAAATTATATCTTTATAAATATATTTAGCATGCAAATAGACGACAATATTTTCTTTTAAAATAATTATATATATATATATATATATATATATATATATATATATATATATATATATATATATATATATATATATATATATATATATATATATATATACAAAAATACATTCTATATAATATTTAGAATCACTTTTGACGTGAAACAATTTTTAACCACAATTTGTAAAACATGAAATGAAGCATTGAAACAAGAGAGTGATAAACAAACTGGTACAGTAAATTAAATTATTTCACATTCATGAATATTAATAAAATTAATAATTTGAAGGGTAGATAGGTAAAGATATAATATTTATGATTAAACAACACTATTAAAACATGTATAATATAATTTTGAACAAAATGAATAAGAAAATATATAGAAAAACACTGAACACAGTGAATTTATGTTATTATTTTAATAAGAAGATATACGTAGATATTCAGGATCGGGCTTTCATTTTGTAAAATTTACTAATTAAATGATAATAAAATCAACAGAGTAAATTATTTATTAATATTAATAATTATTGATATTATCAAAAGAAATAAAATTCGTAACTGTATTTAAAACGTACTGTTTTTACCCACTTTATACGTCAATATTAGTATCTAGTAAGGGTAAGCCTGGAGGAGACAATAATAACCCATAACTCGATGGCAACATTGTATGCTTAGTTCAATTCTGTTGATGTTGGCCACTAGCAGTATGTGGTGCGTTGGGAGCAGTGAACCAAGTTTAGAGTATTGAAAACTTTCTATGGATTTCGAAAAACATAACTGGTCATCTCTTCCGTAAAACCATCTTCCCCGGGCTTACTTGATATTATTTATTGTTTTAAATCATTACAATCTTAAAACTTATGTAAATAAGGTCTACACACTTGAGGCAGATCTATGTTCCACGCCACAAACCTCCCAGTTTATTTGGTTTAAACTCACAGTAAAAGTGAATTCTTGCCCGAGTTCAGTCAAGCACTCAGTTAAATAAAAATTAATACTATTTCCGTGTCAACTTTATTTGATCTAGAAACTAGCACAATAACTTGTTTTGCATAACAATTCGTAAATAATTACGAAAAACCATAAAATACACTAATTATGGACACAAAACTTCCTATGTAAGAATTAGCACACTTATATAATTCCATAAACTCGTCTTTAACGAACTAGTTAGCAATTTGAAAATGCGATAAATAAATGCATTGTTTATATTTCATCCATATGAAATTTTCTGTAACATACTGCTTACAAACCTAACTTACTTGGAATTTTATTTTTTTTCTTCCTCAGTATCCAGAATAATCAATCTGAACAAAATGAAATAAATAAAAACTGGTGTAAAACTTCTTCATGCTGCATAAGAAATTTAAAAAAATTACGATAAATGGTTTACGATATATCGGAATTGATGTGAAAATATCCGTTCTCGAATGTATCTACTTAAATGGCTATATATCTAGAACGATTTAACCGGTGTTCATTAATCTCTAATAACCAGCAGAGATCAAAATGAAATTTTTTTTGATAAATGAGTGTCAAAGTAAACGATAATACCTGGGAATATGTTTTTAATGAATAAATATTTCCTGTCTGTGTAACTGACCCCACTTAAATTCACCCCTGATATTATTAAATTGTCATTTACAACGATCAATTTAATTAATGTAGCATTAAACTACATTAACTAAATGTACATGACATTTTATGTGAAATTTGAGTGACGGTTTTGTATTTACTTATTTATTTACAACCGCATTATAATACTAGAACCAGTAATAGGCAAACAAGGAGGGATAGGTAGTTATTTGATATCACTAACACCATATTCCTTTTCTTTATAATCTTACTCACTCGTACTAACTAGTCCAAGAAGTAATGTCTTGAACCTCATTTCAATACGAACAGTATAATATATGAGAAGTTATAAGGAGTATAATAATTTGTTTTTGGTATCAAGCTAATACGAAGAATAATTCTCTAGAAAATCAGTGTCCTTAGAATCATTTAGAAAATATAGTTTGTGTCAGTCCTTGCGACAAGAATTTTTCTTAAATTGTTTGAAAGATCATCACGTGGTTCCAATTCTGGTAGATTTTGAAACAAATGTCTTATTAGATATGAAAAGCAATATTCTTACGGTTGTCTTAAAAACTGAAAATTATTATGACTGTTAGTAAAGAGAACTGTAGGATTTCTCGAATAAATTAACGTTTTTTTAGGAAATCGGAGAAAAAATTGATATTTATATGAAAATCATTAATAGAACGTAAAACAATTATATATCTTAAAAAAATTATTACAAGCGGCTTGCGTTTAATTTATTAGAAATGATAAAAGTTACCTAATTTTGATTGTTTTCAAACTTTTAGTCATGACCTGACAAGTAATAGAAAACGAATTCGAAAAATGGCGTGATAAAATTATTCTTATATTTTTGCGCTTTGAAATTTAAATCATGGAGCTCAGTAAATGTCATTCTTTTTCAATTGCAGTTAACATAATTCACATTGAGTTAGCCTCTTAAAAAGTCACTTTAGGGAACATCTAAAAATCTTAAAAATTTTAATTTTACAATTTTACGTAAATAAGTAGGATTTATTAACAAAATAAACAAATTTTCGTTCAAAACATAATCTGTTATAGAAATTTCATAGGCAATGTCTATTTTATAACGTCATCTATCAGAACGTTCTTTTAATCTCGATTAATAGAACGTTTAAAAGAAGGGCTTTGTCGATGAGATAATAACTTTTTCAAAAACTATATGTTGAATTTTCTGAGGGTGATTAATATGTCTGTTAAATTTTACCAAATAAAACAAGGTTTTTGAAAGTTTCAGCGGAACAAACATAGATACTGACAAACGAAATGCAAAATGGCCCGGTTATACCACATACGGCTATACCACTGTTCGGCCAAAAATACGTTTGCATTAAAAATATACGCGATTATGAATATACAAAATTTAGACAATTTGTGACTTATATTAGTAATTTACAAATCGAATTTCCCGTCTACAAATAGCACACTATATAAATTGTGTAACTGGTGCGCAGGAAATTACAAATGTCAGCTAGTAATTAATATAATTAATATATTTCTGCTTATGTCACCACACTCAAATTTTTGCTTGAAAGAATATATTTGAAAACAAACACCATTACCATTTCTAAATTAATAAAATAAATGAATTGATTTTCTGCTGTGATTTTGAAACTTTTACATAATCTTGTTTGCGATTTTGTTGCCAATACTTCCTAGACTAAACGTTCATCGTTTTTTATTGAGTATTTTAAAACGGTGTGAACGACGTATTATATTTTATAAAAAAAATAAAATTATACATGCAAACGAAAGTAGCAAAAGAAAATAAATGGAGCACAAGGATTAAACTTGCAAATATATACATATAATATTATATATATATATGAAATGTATACAGTGCATAAGTTGATAATCCGTCTTCAAACTATACAAAATCTTGTTATCTTACAGTGCTTTTAATAAAAATAAAAATAGCAACTACCTATACCTTAATATTTCTACCTACATTCAGTGGCATTTGACGATTATAGTTAAATTAAAATTTATTTTAACAGAATACAAATTACCGTCATACTTTTATGGGTGAAATATAATTTCTTATTGAGGATAGATTTCTTATTCATTGTGCAATATATGATAATGCGGTGTTTCCAAAATCACAAAAATTATTGTGTTTTGAACCTTATAAATATTTAAGCTTTGTTAAATCTCAAAATTCTATTTTAAGAGTACAGTGATTTCAATAAAAATTAAAATAAAAAATTAATTAATATCCTTCAGTAGATTTGAAGTTTTGGTGTTCGTTAAATACAGGACAAGAAATAATAGTTTCTCAATGCCTGAGTTTTGTGCCTGAGCACAAATTCCTTGAGACCACATATCACAGCGCAGTACAGTAAAGAAACACTATTTTGTTAAATGTAATTTCATATTGGCCAGAAATTCTCTTACCCTATTTAATATCATAACAAAACTGGAAAACTAAATTAAAAATAATTTAAAAACAAAGTCATAAGCTATCAAATATGATATAAATCAAAGCTATCAAATATGATATAAACTATGTTTAACAATCTGAAAAACTATGATGACATCATAGGTTTCTATTTTACTCTGTGTTATACTCGACATACATAATATGTTAGAGTTATGATGCTGGGTAATATTGACCGCACAAACAAAATTTTGGTATAGGTGATCATCGAAACACCGAATTAGTCCATTTTCCGCCCATCCGTCCTCACAATAACTCAAATACAAAAAGAAGTAGCGAGCTGAAATTTTGGTGACGTATTCTGAACATAAAAATTAAGTTAAAGTTCGTGAATGAGCAAAATCGGTTTATTGGGCCCAAGGGATCCTTGACTCAACTTTTAAACTATAGAAGAAAAATTCAAATACAAAAAATGTTTATTTCTTTGAAGCAAACAAACTTTCTTTGAAAATTTTTTAAGCTCAAATTTTTAAACACAATTTAAGATTAAATTACGCTAGTTATCACAAATTGGTAATTACAATACCAATTATTATACATATATAATATATTGACTGTATTGTTAAAGTATTTAGTTGCTAGTTTAAACAATGATATTCAATCATATGTCGAGTACTTAAACAAGTAGCTCGGTTAGTTTTTATCTTCACGTGTTTAAGTAGGAATTTTGAATATTTACATCTTGCTTATTTTTAATGATTTTTTTAAATATAACTTCAGATAAATGTTCGTTAGACAAAGACACTTCAATTTCAAAAACATCACCATTTTGCTCAAAAATTTGACTTTTTATTTAGTCTTAAAACTTGCTTAGAAAAAATAATGTAGAATAGTTTTAGTATACACACAAATATATTTTATTAAAAAATATGGGATGAAACAAAATTTTTTATGAAAACAAAGTGAAACAAACGAACAAATCATAAATGAAACTGACAAAAACTGTAATGAACTTTTTAAAAACTTTGTAAATAGCTATCTATATCACACAGATGGTAAATATCACATACATAACATACAGTAGTGCAATACCACAAACCATCTGTGATATTGTCAAGGATAAATAAATCTATTCATCTAAAGTAGATAAATGTTTTATTAAACTTCTAAATAGGATAGTAGTTCTATCTATGCATGCAAGTAGTTTAATAAATTAAATGGTTGTTGGTTCTTGTAGTTTTAGTAGAATAATAACGTGGCTGTGTCACAATTTGTATTGCATTTGAAGACTGGGTGACGCTTTTCTGAGACATGTTTCACAGGAAGACTTTGAGAAACACTTTTCTTATCATACAAATTCTCATCGATGACGCCCGAATCTTTCTAGATTGAAAAGTAACTAGTTGATAATTCTCCAACTATTTTCTACAGAGAAGGAGTGTAATAAATAATTTTCCAATTTGACCTATGTATTTTACGTTATTTACATAAAATCACATCATTCTAGTTTGCATGGAAATAAATTTTCGACTTTATTAGAAAAACAGATTAGGATAACAAATAAATTTTTCATTTCCTTTAATCATTCCAAATCGAATGCAAAAAGTATTTTCTATCATGTTGAATATACTCAATTGCTATTTATTTAACCAATAAATTTATTTTCATATCTAATTCCTGTATCAGAAAGTTTTTCTCAATTTCTCCCTATAAAGTACGCGTGTCCATAAAATTTGTATTTTCGAAGGGAGGCACAAACCCACTAAGTTCAACGCATCTGATTTCCTATTATTCACCTAAGATTTTCCTATTATCTTCATTTCGCAATAAGAATCATTCAAAGATTAAGTATAAATAAGTCAAACGAAGTCAAACCTTTTAGGTCCATAATACGCCTCCAAATATTTACCTATCTATCTGGTTTTTATTTTTTTTTCAGTTATCTTGATATTCAGTTATCTCGAAATAGACTATTTAAGTCATTCTATACGCGCATCAATCAGAATTATGTTTGGAAATTATCTTTCTAACTATATATAGTCCTTAATGTAAAGAGTTCCTGTATTTTAGAAAGATAATGCACTTTATTACGTGAAGTATTTTTGATCCATTCGCTACTTCTTCGACAACTTTACAATTCTCAAACAATTTTCAATATATATATATAGCGTATTATGGACCCAAAAGGTTTGACTACGAGAATAAGTAAAATTGTGGACACTCCAAACATTTTTCGAAAAAATGATTCTAACAAAAGTTATTTGTTTAAAAAATTAAAAAATATCTTTGAATTTTTCTTTTATCATTTATCATTCAAAAGTTTGCCCATTGAACTGATTTTGCTTCATCACGAAGTCAAACCTTTTGGGTCCATAATTTTTTCGAAAAATGTTTGGATTGTCCACAATTTTAGCTCATTTTTCGTTAATAAACATAATATATATGATTATTATATATGTATGTATATATTCATTTATATGAGTGGATATTTGTTCTCAACCGTATGTTGAATATCTTATCAGTTAAATTTATTAGTTGTACCTTCAATTGTTATTTATATGAATGAAATTTTAATTTATAATATAATTAAATAATTACAAGTTTTTATTTAGTTTCATTGGTTTTGGTGTCTGTAAGTATTCAAAACTTAAATTTGACTCACTTCCCATATGATGATATAATACAAAAATATTTTTCACTTCATTGCGCTTCCACCATATTTTGATAGTTATAACACTATATATATTCATAATCTTTACTTGTTTTATATCTTCATTTCATTACAACTTGTATTTATTAAAAAAACATAAAAATAAAATATATTTTACAGCTGTCTAAATCTTCTTATTACTGATCATAGTTTGTTGAAATTTAAAATATCGAACATTTATTCCTTTCAATCCTCTTGACTAATTGAAAAGGAACGATAATATCGTATTTAAATAGATGATCCACTATTCTATTCAATTTTGTAAAATCCTTTATAGTAAATGCTTGAAAATCTATTACTACGGTCTTAAAGGCACATTTATAATAATAAAATGGCAAAGACAAATTACTTTACAATATTATCTACTAGTAACATCCATTTGAAATGATGTCCATTTAAATATTTAATACGGTTAGGAAAATTGAAAGACTAACAAGAAAATGAATTAAATATTGATTTTATGTAATGGATATTTATTATCGTAGGGGTGGAAACTAAAATTATTCAATTATTATAAAGAAGGAAATAACAAGTGTATTTATTGATGATTAATATTTATAGATTAGGGGGCTGTGTTTTTACACCAATTGATTTTTCTGTTTGGAGTTTATTCCTTTAGAATCGATTTTCATTTAAGGCACCCGGTATGAAAAAAATATACAGATCTTGATACGTTTTGCGTGCGGTACCTATTATGTGCACATTTCACTTTTTATTCATGTATCACGATCCTTACATTTTTAACCCATATGCTGATCAAAGTTTCGTCCATGTGTCTAATGAGTACGATAGCGATGAATAACCGAAATTAACTTGCATGCGGGCAAAATTAAGGGCGTGTCGATCTTTATGTTTACAGAAATACTAGCACCACATTATTATGTAGTACTGCGAATAGTTGTGGAATTTTTTTATATTTGTATATTTTTTTATATCCTAAAATTTACGTAAAAGTAAAAAAAAAACCTGGCTTTTCAATTAAAAATTCTATATCATTAACTATCCAATACCGGGTTATATATGGAACTGCTTACCAGTATAATTTCCCTCCATTTTTCATATTTTTGGTAGAAGTTTTTGCAATGATTTATTTGATTTACACTACAAAAAAAACGACTTTGTTGATAATGGCCAATTTTATTCAAAATGGGATTTATTACAAAACAGTCATGAAATATTACAAAAAAATTGTGCGACTGAAGAAATTAATTTTTTATATTACACCTTTCAAAAAAAAAAAAACGGAGTCTGTTTCAAAATTACTTGTTTCGCAAATTTTGATATATCCTGTTGTCTATGATTGTCCTGTTGTCCAAGATAGTTGTCTATTATTTTTAAGCACAAAATGATTTCAAAAATTAAAAAAAAAAAATATGATTGTGGTAAGGATAACTATAACCATAAAAATAAAAGTATTTCATTTAATAAAATTTTGATACGTACTTAAAAACTTGTCTATTTTTCACAGAATAGCACTGCCAAGTCAAAGATTATAGGAATTAACTTTAGAATCTCGTTTATGATATGATTTTATTTCCGTAACAATATTTACTATCAAAATGTTCTTTATTATCTATTTTTTAGTTTTTTTAACCCAAAACATATAGAAGATAAATTTTCCAAATAAAATATATCCAACGGATATTAGCATATTGATTATAATTTTATGGCGATCCTAAACAGAAAATTTACATAATTATATTATTTTGAATTACATTAACATATATGAGTATATAAGAATCTCTTCTCATTTCAAATATACCTTATTGAAAAAGTTATTTTGGTTAAAAACTGAATTGTAAAAGGATAGTTTAAATTAAATAGAACGTAGATACAATCAAACATTATTTCAAAATTTCACGTTTTTTGAGACACATTTTTCTTTTACCATTTTTTAGTCATTTATTTGAGTAAATTTTATTCGAAACTAGTTTGTAAATATTAATGGGCCAATTAATAGATGTATTATAGACTAGAGTAGAAGCCTTAAAAAATGATAAAAATGAGAAGAAAATTATAGTAGGATAAAACCCATTGGAAACGCATGATAATATGATAAAAATAAAAGGAAAAATAAATTACGGGCGATCTGAGTTCGAGAAGTGTGAAAGGGGTGACTTTTTAATGGTAAAACACGGTTTATTTCGATTTCCGGAAAAACTACAAGTCCTATGGAAAAAAGTTAAATGGCAAAATTGTAGGTAATAAAAAGATCTATAACTTTTGTATTTACACTTTGTTCACATAACCTCAAAATTTTTCGATTGAAAATTTGGGTGCTTTTTCGATATTTATTCAAAATAAGATGAAAAAATAAATATTTTAAATCAAAAAAATTACGGTGTATTTGGAACATAAAAAGATAAGTTTTCAACAAATTTCGGAGAAAAAAAATAAAAAACCAAAAACTTGGTTATTCCAATTTTTCACATAAATTTTAAGGTTATGTGAAAATAGTGTAAATACAAAAGCTGTAGATCTTTTTATTACCTACAACTCTGATGTTTTACTTTTTTCCATTAGACTTGTAGTTTTGCCGAAAATTCAGATAAACCGAATTTTACCCTTAAAAACTCACCCCCTCCTATTTCCCGAACTGAGATCGCCCGTAATTTTCTTTTACTTTCATTTTTATCATATTATCTTCCATTTCCAATTAGTTTCATTCTACTAAAATTTTTTTTGTTTTCAAAAATTATCTACCCTGGTATATTATTACAGACTCGGATTTTAAAATATAAATGAATAAATAATTAACATTAGAGAAAATGTAATAGCTACAAAAATTTTAATGAAAGCTAACTTTTTCATAGCAATTAGTAATAATTAAAAATTTTTTAACCAAGTAGTTAAAAAGCGACCATTAATATTTTGAAAAAAAAAAATTAAATTAAATTAATGCCCTGTAGTCAAAACTAAATACTTTTAATTTCTACCTCCATCATCCCAAATTGTGGCTTTGTTAATGCTTAAACTTTAAGAATCCATAAAATATATAATCACAGTCTTTGGTTGTACCAAATCATCTACAATTTGTAATCTTTTTTTTTTCCACTACAACCATTATGTTGATATTTCAACCAAAATCATAATCTGTTCATATTAAATATTTAATTTGTAATGTCCAACAAAACCCATTTTAATGTTTAACTATAACAAACCTTTCGAAAGCTTTAAAGCTACCGCAATATAATAATTTCAAGTAACAATCAGTTGTAGATTCATAGTACAGAAGATATAGAAGAATTATGATGTAGACAGCTGTCACAAACATAAAATAATACACATAAAATAAATGTATCTGAAAATTTAACAACATAACAAGTAATCACAAAAAAGAGGTGTAATATAATTTACAGAGATACATTTATGTTTTTTAATAAATAATATTCTTAAGGGTTCAAAGTAATTTTAACATCCCTTCAATAACATAAATCTGAAAATTGAACCAAGTTATGAAAAATTTTTTTGGCATATAAATGGAATGAGATCATTGGTTGGGGAGCCCAAGCGGGGATTATTGACATCATTCGAGTGCGTCATATTAAGATATAGGTAGTACCTTATCCCTTGTTGAGTACCTCCACCAAATCTTAGCTCGCTATTTGGGGCCGTGCGTATAAGATGGATGAAAAATTTACGTTCTTCTAATCTGACGATTTCAACGAGACGCAAGAGAATGAGAGTTAATAGAATAAAAGTTTAAATAAATAAATTTTTATCTCTACGTTGAAGAGAAATAAAACAAAATCTCGTCGGATGCTGGTTAGAATTTTGCAGGCAATGCGGCATATATGGTTTTCCATATTAATGAAAATATCTTATATAAAACCAGAACTAGAAGGTGGTTTAAGACAACACAAACTATTTCGAGTAAAATAGATACCGCGTGTTGCAGAACGTTTTGGTTCATTACATCTGATTGTAAATACGTATCATCTTAAGATCCAATTTTGTTAAAATATTATCGAAATATTTTTAAATATTTCGCAAATCTCAGTTAACCAGATGAAAATATCGTCGACTATTAAATAAATTAATTCCCGTAATGGATAGAATTTTTGCAAGTATTCATCAAACAAGTGCAATTAATATGTAAAATAATATGATTTTTTGCATTTTACTTTTTTTAAAATCGGTTGTTTTTTTTTTTTTGTTGTGTATGAAACACCTAAAATTTTTTCACTTATTCAATCAATTTCAAATATTTGATAAAATAGGACTGAATTTTCTTAAATACACACAGCTCCTATATTTTTTGGGGTTTATTATTAACATTTTTACCTAATTTATGATAATTATCGGTACTTTTATTGAAGGAGATTAATTAATTGTTAAATAATTTTAATAATAAACTGTTATAATCAGTAAATACATAATTTGTTTAATATGTATTTAATAATTTGGTGATTATTATATAACCAAATATTACTATTATACACAATAAATATTTATTTTCGTAAATGAATTAAATGTAAATTAGGGATAAAATTAAATGTACATTAGAATTCTACTTTTTATTTTTCTTCCTTAATCTTCACCAATTTTTTTTTTTAATAAATATGTTTTTGAAGAATTTTACTACCGAGGAAAACTTCCAAGTTACAAATAAAGATAAATAAAAACAATGTCAATTGTTAAGATAGCCAAGCATTCATAAAAGCTTAAAATATTTAGTCTATACAGCTTTAAGTACATATATAATAATGTGTATTATAGTAAAATTTTTTGTATAACCCAAATTTGAGTTTAAAAAATGTTCCAAACAAAAGTTGTTCGATATGTTATTTATAATATCCATTCTACTCTTGATAAATTCTATTTTGGCATAAACTCGAATATTTTAATTTAATTGTTTATTACGTAAAATTTAAATTGCTGTCAATTGGTACTGTGAAACACTTTTACCTACCCCCCTCCCAGATTGGGCCACCTGGTGAAAACTTTCAAGGAAAAAGGCTAATTGCATTGTCACAAACATGTTTGCGACACGACTACGTATTCTACGATTACTATTACAACATATTAAAACGACGAAAACAGTATATGTTAAGAAATGTACAAATTAGCTGACTTTTAGTTTCTTTTTTTTTTTTTTTTTGTTCAAATTAGTTATTTGATGTTCCATTTTTCATGATATGACATACATTACGACTATGTTTTTATGACAATCATATTGTGTTTACGTATTCAATAAAATGGTAGCGTAACGTTCAAACCTACTTGTAAATGTAATAAAAAGATAAGTTTTTATGAGTTACAGTAAAAATTTATGTTGTGCCTTGTAGGTAATAATAATTTGAAGTATTTTCTATTTAAAATGTACAACAATACAATATATCTATGAACTTGTACTTGTATTCGTACGCACACACACACACACACACACACACACAACTCAACACATATGTGTGTGAAGTCGTCACGCTATTATATAAATTATCCATTACCTTAAATGGGTATATTGTGGATATAAAATTAGTGAAATTTACGACCGGTTGGTTGTCATAATCATTTAAATCATCATCTCTTTCAGTTAAAATTACGACAAAGTACGCTGGATAGTAATGTATAAATAGGTCATTCGACCATAATTTTGAATTATAAAAAATTTGGTGAAGAGTAAAGTTTCGAAGTTATATTTCCTACTCAGTAAATGCGGTTAAGTACAATATGCGAAACCGCTTTCAAAGGAAGAAGATATCAATTCGTCTATATATATATATATATATATATATATATATATATATATATATATATATATATATATATATATATATATATATATATATTTATATATATATATATATAAATATATTATGTTTGATATGCAGTTGAATATGGAGTAACATCAGAAACATGTCACATAATTAGAATAAAATAAAGTGGTTAACCAAAATAAAAAAATTAAAGTGTGTAAATTTATTTATCCACCTAACATAATTAATATATTATGTATGTTTGAGAATCTACTTTGTTTATAAGACCGATGTAAAAATTTATTTTACGTTGGATTCAGTTCGGCTTCAAAGTGGTCCCGTATTAATTGTAACAAAATATTCGAATTGTAAGGCGCGAGGGGGGGGGTGCAAAATCAGTTTGTAGTGATTAAGTTTCGTCTAAATGAAAATTTTGTGATAAAAACGTTTGGAAATTAATTTTAAATATTTAATTATTTAATGGGAAAATTAGTTTACTTCAGTTTTAACACTCTTAAACTTAAATAAAAGCATATGTTTTTTTATACAGCAAACTTTTTATGAGTGGAGATTAGTGAAGCGTTTTATATAATAAGAGGTTTCTTGTGTTAAACTAACTTAAAAAAATTCTCACACAAGTTTTTATTACAGACTGTTTTTGACCCAAAAAAAAAACGAGAAGTGTCCTAGGACGCTTAGTAGGAACTATGTTCCTTTCAACATATATTCAATGACAATTTATTGTCATTTTTAAAAACTATTTTAACAACTATAATACATTTTAAAAATAATTATTAACTTACTACTTATAAATATTCATCATTTACTTCTGTCATGAATAAATACAATTTTTTTATTAAAATTTAATTTTATTGAAATTCTGTCAAATTCAAATTTATTGATTGCGGTTTCGATGGAAACGATGTTAGTAGAAATGGTAACATTCGTCAGCTGAGAATAAAAAATTTCACCGTTTTTCACTACTTTAGGCATAGAATCTCTAAAGATCCTTTCTTATCGGATGCCTGCGTCATACAAAGGACACAACCTCATTGTTTTAGGTCTCTACGATCAGCGGTTGGTTGGTCGCACACTTTTTTTCATTTTGATCCCATTCGTCAAACGCACGATATATGTTTACTGTAGGCTGTGAATTTTCTAACTTTATTTTTATAACCTAACAGGTGAACTTTATTTTGAAATACATTGTATGTATGAACACATCTAATATATTACAACCATAAAATAAAGCATCAAAAAAGTATCGGTATAAAATATTAATTTCTATCCACTGGAGTTGGTGGTACGAATGAAGGACGGACAATGAACGGACTATATTGGAACAACATGGGTGTATAGATAGAAGTACTTATAAAATGTTTTTCCTATGGATAACTGCTTCTGTTCATTTATAACAAATTTGTTTATTAATTTATATAGATATACCACCACGTATTATAATAATTATTATTATGAGCTCGAATGATCATGTCGAGTAATATGTCTAACCTTTTCGAAATAGAAGATACAATTTTAACTTAACACTTTTTGTTGTTGTATCGCAAGGTTTATATAAATAGAAACCTATTAATTATTTATGGGCAAAAAAGGTCATGCATTAACATTTCAAATTAACATAATATTTTTCGTTCTATATTGGCTAGTTTAGTTATTACAATAACAAATACATAAAAATAGGTAAGTATCTTGTTCGATTTTCATTTTTATTAATATTAATTTCAAGTAATAACGGTTTGATTTTTGAGAAAAACTAGAAGTACAAAATTATATTTATATGATGTAGACACTTTAACTCGTTTAAAAAAATCGTTTAACCATTATGACTAGCATAGGAATGTTGACTAAATTAGGGATATTTATGGCTTCAATTGAATTAAAGATTTCACGACCATTTATCTAAAGTATTTTTTTTTTAATGTCTTTAAAAATAAGCGAGATAATACAAAATTAAATAAAGAGGGAAATATACGCTTATGACGTCTACTGTTAGTATCTCCACATAAATTACAAGTTAAACATAGTTTTTAAGAATGCGATGGGTGTATAATATTTACTAGCTTATACTTCTTTTGACTTTGAATTAAGTTTAGTTTAATTTTCTGGTTTTTTTATGGTATTGAATTTAGTATCACATTTTGGAGTGAAATATTACAAATTCAATATCAGTCAAACAAACCTTCAAACGGGAATAAAGCCAAAAAGAAGGTAAGGATTGTTTTGTGAAAAATATCCTTAATAATGTTATTGATGACTTATCAGATCAAATTTACTCAAACATACTCTCAAAAGACACTAGTAAAACAGAAAAAATTTGGATACAATTTTAGAAACACACTCTTGCTTCGTTTTTGATTAAAAAAAAAAAACCTCTTTTATGTGAAATATTGTGATTTTACGTGATTGTTCAACTTTTCACTTCTCTCGGCACTCCCGGGGTACCATTTTTTATTTTGTTACTATTTAACTTTTTGAAACTCTTTGAATCAACTCAATTTTCATGCCTTTCAAATATATAAAATCTCGTAACGTGCAGGGATGATGGCAGAACTGGATTTATGTACTTCGCAGAAAATTCTTTACTGTTGATAGCCTTACTGAAACATCGACATTCAAAACTGCTACGAGCTGTTAGACTATTATTATTCTTAAAGCAAAGAATAATAACAAGTCCTTTCATTTTGCAGAAATCTTAATTACAAATATAATATTTTATACAAGGAATAATATTTTATGAGTATGTGGGTAGAGAATAAATTAATTGGATTGATGAAATCAAAATTGTATCAAAAGTGGATACAAGTAGTTAATAAAAATAATCTACAGGATTAATTATATAACATGCTACATCGTTATCAATATGAAAAGTCACGAATTTAAAATATTTTGAACGCATACTGGATGTAAAAATGAAATTGTGAGAAAAATAATACGATTGTTTCACCATACCAAAGAATGTGATTCTTTCTATAATATGTATAATATTATGTGATTCTTTCTATAATATATTAAATTTTGATTAAATTCTGTAGAATAATTTTTACTTAATGCGAAAATTTTTTTATTAAAATGTCCATGTTGGAGTTAAAATACTATAATTCCGTTTTTCTAAACTCTGGGCCGGTGAATTACAATCGTGCAAGGCTCTTATTTTTCATTAATATTAAACGAACAATCAAGAAACGTTCCAAGTGTTTTCAAAGTCATTTTTCGACCTTACTACTTTAAAATAAACAAGAGCAGTAATGTTCCACCTTAACAATTCGTTTTTAAGGTTTGTGTCCTTTATTATTTGAAGATGATTTAATATGTGTGTAATATTTATAAAATAAAAGGCTACATTATATGTTTTAATAATAAACTTTCATACATAATATATTTATAGCATATTAAATTAATATCTACAGTTGTTTGGGATCATTATAAAAGATTAGAACGTTAAAATTATGAAATATTTTTGTTTTGAGTAGGTAATCAAAATAATATAATTTAGTGTGAAATTATTAAATTTAGAATGTTAACATTTGAATTTATTTATGTACCCTCAAAATGATATTATCGGTGAAAACTTTCTATAACTATTTGTTCTTATTAACTTTATTTAATTTAATGAAGAGCTTTTTAAGAAGTTTTTAAAGAAGAATAAATACATCGTTGTCTGTCGATGCTAGAAGTTGCAAGCCCTTTATTTTTATTAACGCAAGATAATCTGGCGGGTAGAAAAATTGAATGAATAAATTTCATGCCAATGCAAAGCTTTTTCCATCTATATTTTTGCACAGCAACTTAGTTACTTCAAATATGCGATTTGTTGATATTCAAAATACAACACAAATCTATTCAGGCAATTTACTCTATTCACTAGAAGGCAAGTTTGTTCAGTTTCATTTGCTTGTGACAACACGTCATATAAAGGACAGGAGATGGTACTAAATTGATTCGGTTTTAAGATGATACTAAAATACCTAAATAAATAAAAATCAACGGAAAATAACATGTAACAGCAATAATTGTTAATATACTCGATATATCTTTTGAGTTTTAATATTTGAGCTATTTTAATCATTCAAAAAATACCATAAATATCCAATCCATATAGTTATTAATATGTAGTACCTGGATGACCGAGCTTTGCTCAGTATTTTTTTTTTTTTTTAAATTGTGTTTTTTGGAAATTATATTACGTCGAGTTGGAAGACGAGTCCAGCACGCTAACACTTAGCCACTCCAATGACTTTAAATATTAAACAAATATATCATTAGATCATAAAAAATTATACAATTATAATAACAAAATCTTATTTGAAAAATATTATTCACTTTATTGTGTTGTTTTTTTGGGTTGGGTTGGGTTTAAAATGTAAAAAAAATTAATTTTACTCGTCGGTCGAGCCGGGATTCTAACGCGGGATCTCTGTATAAGAGCCTCGCATGTTACCACTAAGCCACTCCAATGACTACATGACTATAAATATTAAACAAATATGTCATTATATTATAAAAAATTATCCATAAAACACAAATAAAATGACATTTTCTAAAAATGATTCCTAGCTAGATCGATTTATCGCCCCCCGAAACCCCCTATATACTGAATTTCATGAAAATTGTTGGATCCGATTCTGAGATTCCAATTATATATATATATATATAAATATATATATTTATATATATACAAGAATTGCTCATTTAAAGATATAAGATAATAGTATGCATAGCATTCGTACAAATGTTAATGCTAAATTTCGCGCAAAAATGTGCCGAATTTAAATAGTTTATTAAAAAATGTTTCAAACAATAAGTGTTTTTAAAAAACAACCATATTTTTTATTCGAAAGTTTCTTCTTTTTTGATTTAAAAGTTACGGCATGGATCCGTTAGACCCAATGTATCCATTTTGTTCATTTAAAAATTTAAACTCACCTTTTTTACAAGCTTTTATTCAGTTTCACCTGTTTCGATGTTTGTATGTAATCAACGCACTTCCCGTTTTCCGATAGAGCTGAAATTGGACATGCATGTATAAATCGGATGACAATACAATATTGTAACATAATATAACACAAAAATAATATGGAAAAGCTGACAAGTTTTATTATTCCTTTATTATTCACTATTTCATAGCGCTCCCATCATTTGATATTAAATTCGGGTTTAAATTTTATACAAAAATATAAGCTTTTTTTAAAAGCTGTTTTACATCTTAATACTATAAAAGCTTCCATTTCAAAAAATAATTTTCTTAAATTACTTGTTCGAGTTATCCATCCATAACAACAAACGGACAGAAAGATTCAGAGATGAATGGGCGGTCTTAACACACAGAAATTAACTGATGATTCTATGAACACATATACCATTATACACAAATATTAATATACTGTGACATACATGAGTATATCGAATATAATAAATACAGCTGACAATAATTATTTCAATGTATTAAAACTTGATCAAATTGAACGTTTGCACCAAATTTAAATAATGGTTGTTTGATATTCTTCATACGAATTCCATAGCAAATTATTAACCTGAATTGGAGCACAATAAATCAATAACAATCTACGTAATGTATAGTACATACCGGTTATGTAGCATTTCGGTTTATCCTAGATAAATTGAGGCTTTTATGAATAAGTGTCTATTTGTAGTGAAAGAAACATACTATGTAGAGCAGAGAGATGGATACAAGATATCAAAACAGAAGATACATATATTAGATAACGTGAGTGATTGAACTGCGTAACATTATCCTGTCTTGTGTATAAAATATCTTTGCATCCTTTTTGGAATTGATTTAGCATTAACATAAATCATTATATCGCATTCTGTATGTTATACTTTAACAAATAAGGAAGATATTTATTCAGAAAGTGTTTCCTTTTTTTCTTCTATCCAATCGAAGCGTTTGTAAGTGTTAGTTATAAAGTACAGTTCATACAAAGTGGTGCAAAAGCATTGTTATAATTTTAATTGGCTCACATAAATAAAAATGCATACCGATATTCTGTTCTCATCAGAACAAAATTTTAAGATGTTTCAAGTCAAAGTTTCTCTTACGTTGGAACATCATTGTGCAAATAGCTACCTTTTGAGTAAATACACATTTTTGTTTGTTTTATGGTGTTTTGAATTGCTGGTACCAAAAGATTTAACTACTAATTAATGATTTGCTAAACTAAAAAACACAAATAAGGAAAGTGGCAATAGATTCTGTGAAATGGCTTTTCAAAATATCCAACAGAATATTTGATAAAACAGAAATCAATGGAAACAGGATGTTTTGATCATCAAACTACAACAAATTATATACTTTGCAAATTTTGACTGCCGAAATTTAAGAAGAAATCGCATTTGTCACTTGACAGAAAGAACTTTACATATTGCTCAACATACATAGAGAATATAGATAGAGAATTATCTATAATTATACCATTTCCATTTGTCCGTTTGTCAAGATAACTTAAAAATGAAAACGGTGGCTGAATTTAAAAAGCTGATGGCGTATTCTGTGCCTTAATAGTGACGTTAAGTTTGTAATTGACCAAATCGGTCCTTTCAATTCAATGGACCCATGACCCAACTTTTAAACCATAAATGATAGAATTCGTCACAATTTCAGCTCAAATTTGGTTAATAAACACAAATATAATTACAATTACATTATTATATTCATAAATGTATAGACTATATGTTTTGTGTATTTTAAAAATGTTTTTGATTAAAAATAGTTTGGACATTGATATTCAAATATATGTCACGTAGCTAAACAAATTAGACAGTTAGTTGCTGTCTTTACTTGTTAATGTATACCTAAATGTGTTTAAATTGTGACATAAATTCTGTCCCACATTGTATATATGTATAAGAAATTTAATATTATCCCTGGGTATATTCGATATGTGTAACATCACGTGAAATAGATATTTATGGACCAATAATCTAAAAAACATATGTGTTGTAGCTGCTGTGCTTATTTCTTTCTCATAAATTTTCTAATTTTTGGCACAATATGTGTATCTTTTTTTTTTTTTTTGTTATAAACAAAATATAATAGGATATCGTCTAGACTTGTTTTACTATCAAAAATATTATTAAAAAACATTTAAGTGAGAGTCGGACTGGCGTAAACAGGGTTCTACTATAACAAAATTTGCTAAAAGAAATGGAAAAATATGGAGGTGATAATGAAATGTCATAAATATCTTCTATAACCATTATGAAATTTGATTGATGAAATAGTAGGCATCACTATTGTAATATGTCGGTAATAAAATCTAATATGACGCATATAAACTAATATCATACGATATTAAGATAATAATATTGAAATCGGAAATCGTAAATATGTAAATGTAGAAATTAATGCTAAAATAATCATTTATAACAGTCTCAAATTATTTCATTTTTCAGTGAATCATTTTAAATTACAGATTGATATTTTGTATTTTTCTTAAAATTTTTGAGTTTTCTGGTTTCGTCCAGGTGAAGAACCTTTATGTTACGCTGGATACACTAAACGAAAGTTTATTTTAAGGATCAAATTTTTTCGTCAATTAACTCCAAAAATTAGGGGGCTCTGTTTTGGAGGACGGAATCCTAAAATTTTTCGTGGAGCGTATCGAATACATAGTGTTGTAAAAAGTTATGATTTTTTTTATTATTTTTTAAATTTTAACTATGAAGAAATGAGTAAAAACTATCAAAGCAATAAATATTATTTATGTTTTTGTATCAGTTTATAACTTAATAAAAAATTTTCGCATGACATAAGTTTCACATTGTCGATTATTATTCGAATTGTTTCATTACTAAATAAACTAAAGACAAAAATTCATTTATTTTTCATATTTCTAAACAATAATAATTTTAACCTCATATGAATTCGTTAGAGAATCTTTCAGAATCTTGTTTTATTTTTATCGGATCCTATTTGTTAAATGAATTTTTGAGGTTATAAGTGGAAAAGTACAGTTCCTTCTTAATTTATAGGTTCTAGAAGATGTTGACTGTAGTGATGTATAAAAATGATTTATAGGTGACTAATTTTAATTTTATTAAAAGATACCGACCGAGCTTATATGGCTTATGACAATATATATTTAAAAATAAAATATAAAAAAAAAAAAAAAAACAAAACAAAACACAACAAAATTAGTATGTAAATCACGACTTAGCACATAAAATGCAAGAGTTAAATTAACGTATTCCATAAAACACCTACCATGTGATGATGATATTCGTACTAGGGATGTCACTCTCTCTGTATAAATCCCTTGAAACTGAATAGGGTAGTTTATCGTAAAACAAGTACTTCAAAATATTAATTTCTTAATAATAAATTCACAAAAAGTAAATATTTTTGCAAAATATACAGGATTTAGTGACTTAAAATTATATTAAGTTTAAACCTTTTCTCATTCTTGTAAAATGTCTGTCTGCCATTTTAGTGACGTAATACTGGTATATAATATGGAGAATACTGGTATAAACTTTGAGAATGAGACATAACCTAATACTTTCAAATAGTATTTTGGTAACTGATAGATTACAATTTTGACATAGATAAAAAATTATCTAAGGTAAGTTTAAATAAAATTAATTGAATAAACCAGGTCTTTGTATAAGGCTGAAACTGAAAACAATTTTGCACATAATTTTCTACAAAAGACAAAAAAGCATATTATATAATTATTTTCAAATAAAAACAGTCCAAAAAAGCTTAATGCTTCAAAACACCATGTTTTTCTTCTCCACGAGGACATTTTTACAGCTCTTCAAAAATAGCTTTCGTAAATTTTACCTTGTTCGTATGAATTTTTCCAAGACTATATTTGAAATATAAGAGCGAATAAAAAATTAACGTCAGTTTGTCAAGCATTATTACTTAGTATAACGTCTGTATGATCATTTTAAATGATAATGTATATTAGTTCTAGTTATTCTAGGACTTTCAAAGAATGAAAAAGACTTGTTAATTCGAGGCAGAACTCAGTGGCAACCCTAACTGATACAGTTAGCATCGAGCCAGATAATCATGTACATGCAGTAAGCATACACCTACACTGTGGTTAACATAAAAATAATAAGTCGTACGTATACATTATTTTTTAGGACAGTTTTATGTTTTCAAAAACAATGTAACACTACACCTTTCATTCGTATGTGTGATGGTGTTGGTATTCTGTCAAAATACCACCAAAATAAAGGTTTATACCTTTTTGTTAAAACGTTGCCGTAAAATTCACAAGGGAAAATATTGTTAACTTACAAAATTATGTATTTGAATAATATACGGTGTGACATATATAAAAACCAGGAAAAAATATTTTGTAATAATATTATTTTTTATAGTTACATGTTTTTATAGACCTATAGTTACCGCTTGAATTTAAAACTCAACAAAAGACATACAATTTGTCATAGTATATTAATTTTAGTCTAAAGTTTTTATTATTGATGTCTTAATCAAAATGTTCACATGGGTAGTAGATATTACGTCGGAAAGTTTAAGTTCGTGATTGAGAAATTGGAAAATTGTATCCAGTGATTTCAGGACACAACTGTTACACTATAGATGATAGAAAAGATATTCGAAGATAAAAATGTTTGTATTTTAAAAACAGACAACGTTTCTTTGAAACAGTTTTTCGTAAATTCTTTAAGTAGACAACCATTTCTGATTTAAATTAGATAATGAGATCAAATATTTGCATTACAAATATTATATGTTATTTTAAGTGGACATATAAGGGCTATTATATGAATGCTAATGATTTAAAATAGATCTTAAGGTTGGTTCACACGATACAGACTTTTTACTCAGATTTCAGACTTTCCATATTAATTTTTATAGAAGTAAGTCTATGCCGACTTATACTATAAGTCTGCACAGACTTAGCTATAGAAATTTATATGGAAAGTCTGTAGTCTGAGTAAAAAGTCTGTATCGTGTGGACCCACCTTTACATTGATACTGAACCGTATGTCGAGTATCAAAACTAAAACTAAATTAAAGATATCTTTGAGCACGCATTACACACTATAATTTCTTACATTACAGTGTTTTGGTGAAAAGTGTATGTATATTAACTGGAAAATACCATAAAAAGTCATTTGCTGAACGTTTTACAAATTAAAATTGCAAACTTCAAAAGCTGATAGCATTTATAAGAAATTTATTACAGGTTCTGTAACCACTCTTTTTTATTCTTCTGTATAACTATTAAAATATCATAAAAACAGTTCATTATAAAGGGGTCGTTTTCCATTGAAGTCGGATATTTTCACAACTGGAATCTTAATACTAAATTACGCCATGCTGTTAATTTCACGTCAGATGCAATCGTTTAAAATCAGTAAGAAATTTTTATTTGAGTTTCATTTTTATTTTTTATTTTGTGCTTTAAATATATTTATAAGTTTTGATATACTATTGAGAAATTCAAATAGAAATGATTTACTTGATACGAAAGTTATTGTTCTGACCAACAATTGTAATAATAATTATTTTTTGTCATTTCTTTTTTTTATTTTGAGCATGAAGTTCAAAGTTATATTTTTCAGAAAGTCAAAAAATGATTAGTTGAAAAGTTTTTCAAAATTGTGACTTTTTCAGAAGTTAAATATTTGCCAATATTTTATTGCATAACCAAATTCTTCAGTTCAAAATTTGAGGTATGTAAATAGGTTTTCATTTGATGACATTAACAACCTACAGTAGTTTCATGCGGCATATCTGTATGCAAAAGCTTTCGGGTAAAATTTCTTAACTAGCTATTATGTTAACTTAGGGTATTTCCAAATGAATGACTCTATCCCATGTTTCAATCGAGTCTTTTGTGTCCAGATGAAGCATCAAGATTTGGATTACATGTGAATTTTCTCAAGTTATACTCAAACCCGTTGTCATGATAGATTTCTATTCCAATAAAATAGTAAATCTGTAGGTAATTTTTTATACGATTCTAAGAAATTATAACCGTGCAAACATCATATTAGTTCTAATGAAGATATGAAGGTTGTTTTGATCTAAGAACACTCTGTAACTCAAAACCATTTATTTGAGCTATTAAACACACAAATTGAATGATTTAGATATTATTGACACACACTTATCACCTTTTTTAGGTGATATGAATGATTAATAGTATCAAGTCAGCTTGGTAAATATCAATGTTGTTTAGAATTAAAGATTCAAAATAATTTTATTTATCGAGTTATTGATTACAGTAATACAGGTCCGGGTACCAGCTAAAATCATTATAAAACTAAAATCACCACAAAATTTAATATACTTGCAAAAAAATACAAAATTTAAATACACTTGACTGGTTTTTAATACAAACTAACTAAATATGCCTGTTCTTATATGTACAATTTGTATAATATACCTTATATTCAAAACCCTAAAACTAAAAAATTTTTTAAAACATATATTCTACCTCTATGTAAAATACTAATTAGGTACCGACATACAGTTTGTACCAAAAAGCATACAAATTTTATTTTTTTTAGAGGAAATTTCAAATAATATAAATTTTATGTAATTTGAATACTTTTTTATATATTTGTTTAGAAATGTAGAAATTTTATAATTATAAAATATATAATTATATAGTCAGTCCCAAATACTTTCATACAAAAACATTTCAACATAAAGTTATAAATATGTAATGACCATATTCTTTGTAAATTTAAATTTTAAAGTGTATAACCTCCGTACAAATTCTTGTTAATATATAGATTTTCAAAAATATTATACAAAAAAAAAAAAAAAAAAAAATTGTTGTCTTTTTAAATCGTTTAGTTATTAAATTAAATAATTGAAAATAAGAAACTAATTGGATACTTATAAAATATTTTTTTTTTTATAAACCACAAAATTTCAAACCACAAGATCATTAGTGAATATAATTATGAAGGTATCTATATAATAGAAAACGTGAATAAGAACAATAAACGTAAATAAATAAGTAAACGAGAACAAACACACAGCAATATAGTTTTCTAGGAAATTTTGGGCCAATACCTTTCGAATGGTTTAACTTTCGGAAACATTTTATGATATTAATTAGAGGATTTAAAATTATTTATCAATAAACATATCAGGATTTTACGATATTTTGGTATATTATCTTTCGAATGTTATAACTTCCGCTACGTTTTTTGTATCGTATTGATGTTAAAGGCTACAATCACAATAAAGACCAACTTAAAGCTGGTTTTAAATACCGTTTTCATTTCGAGATTAAAAATTAGCTCACTCAGTTTAAGGAAGAGTCTGGGAAATTTCTAATTATGTGTAAAATATTTCATGAGATCTTACGGTGATTGATTTAAATTTTGATAAATTTCATTTGTCATATGAAAAATCTATAAATCTAACATCAGCAAAACATAAATCTAATAGGTTTTTTTACAAATTAGTAAAACTAGAACGAAAAACCCATAAACACATATATCGTTAAATCATTCATAAATACATATACTTTGTAGATGATTTAAATATATATCCACATAAAAAAAAATTCAAATATCCCTTATATATTACATAATTTGTAACACTTGTTTGTGACATTACGAATATTTATCTGTTGTTTCACAGTAAAACCTCAAATATTTTTGCCATACTGCATATAACTTTGAAATACAATACAAAACAGTTTGACTAATGTTAGAATTTTTGTTTTGTTTTTTCTGTTGTAACTTTTATATTTGAAAATCACCACACGCATTACATTTAACAGAATATATAACACAATATTTTACATTGTAGGTTTTTTTAACCGATTTCAAAAAATCCCTCGTAAACCGGGATCCAAAAATAAAAATAGATTATCGAACAGATTTAATCTCATTAATTTTTTTTTTATTTAATAGAATGATTTAATAATAATGGATTTTTTTGCTGTTATTAATTAATGGTAAATTTTTTCATTCAAAAGTCACATGCCTAATGCTTAATGCTATTTAATTTTTTTAGTAAAAAATAACGTAAGCTTTTTCACGTTGGGAATAATGTTTTGAGACGTCTACATTAAATACATAATATTTTAAGGAGCACAGTTGACTATGAATTTAACGAGCCAAATTATACTGCATTTATCAATCAATATTTTCTTATTGAAAATCAAATAACCATTATATTTATTATTCTATTTTTCAGGAAAAATTTGTTAATTGTTTTAGCTTGTTTTTTTTCTATTTTTAATTTTTTTTTTATTTTTATTTTTTTGTAGTGGGTTGTAAGTTTTTTGTTCCAAAGAGTATTATTTTACTATTTTTTTAACTTTTATCTAGATATTTATTATTTTCACCTCGAAAATTGACATGAAAAAATTTTCTACTTGTTCATTTAAAAAAAAACCCTGATTGACATATTTTAAGCCTTTATGTATGTTTTAGTTTTTAAATGAGTCTATGTTAATTATGTGTAAACTAATAGGTATTCATTCATGATTTCATTGGGATTCTATTTTCAGTACCAAACAAAGATGACAATGATAGAGGCGGGAAAGCCACTTGTTACGAAAACTACTCGGTGCAAAAACCACACAGTGTTTGAATGATGAAATCATATCGGTAGTTTAAACACAGGCTTACGCCACGGCCAAAGACCCATATCAAAGAACCCGACCCCATATAACAGTTGCGTAGTATAATAACAGCTTGGACGTAAAGGCAAAAAAATCCCAAATACCCATACAAACTTAATTTCTAATATCACAATTCTATTGAATAGTGGAGTCATTTTTAATGAAGTTGTTTTTGGTGCGAGTGGTAGTGGTCACCGTGGTTTTTTCAGCCAGTGGTTGTTAGTGGAGTGATTTTTACCAAATGATTTTGGTCAGAGTTATTATAGACCAATAGATTTTTGATGTGTGCTGATTGAAGTGCATAAGTAATATTTGTGAAATTAGGAAGAATTTACGCTTGCAATTCATGTCATATCTGCTGGTCATATTCATCACGGTTGAGTTTTTTATATATGAGATGAAATACGTAAAATATTAAAAATATATAAATTGCTGAAATACGAAAAAAAAAAAAAAAACAGATACATTTATTATTCTAATCTCATTGTTTTTTTGACTCTGTTTTTATAACATTTGATATTCAATTTTTGAATTGAAAAAAGTTATTATTTGAATTAAACATTTTTCTTTGTTTTTTGAATGCTTTTTTTTTTTTTGAAACAACTGAAAGTTTTGTGTTTTAAAACACATAAAGCATAAGCACCACATTACATGATCGAACAGTCAGCATTCATCATATCAATCGAATACTAAATTGGAATGAACAATTGAATTATACATGTAAAAAAAAAAATTGATAAAAAAGCTTACATATGTAGGAGGTACTTAAAGGATTTATTTATGGGATGTCGCAATTAAGTTGATTGAAACAAATACATATTGATTTAGAACTTTAAACTTGATCTGAAAAAGTTAAAGGTTTTCAAAAACTTTTAATGTCCAATAGAATATATTTTTTGCTCACTCCCGGGTGCATTTTGTCAAAAAATACGGTCTAAATTGACATTTCAAGTATGCTGTCTCTATTTGGAAATCAAATATTTTCTTATACACCCTTTTATCCTCTATTATAGCTTATTTCTTTAGCTTAATATTCTTATCAAAAGTATTCGGCTTCCTCACACGAACGTAAATTACTAATGTAATTGTATACAATATTTTTCACTTCCAACCTCGAAAATGACGTACTCTCATACAAACGTTTCATCATTTGGCATGAATTTTCCAAAATATGATAAAGAATCTATATAAAATCTCAGTTCACGCCCACTACCGTGCGTAGGTCACAGTCAAGTAGTAACCGATATTTTCATTACCGGTTTCTACCAAGTAAAAACCGTATAATAAGTCAATAATATTTGAATTTTGTGTAAATTATAATCAACCAAAGATAATTTTAAAAGTACATAATATGTTTCGAAGGACTTCTCCTTCATTATTAGAAATTTTAAATTTTTTAAGAATAGTTTTGCTTTAAAAACTGATGATGAAGTGAAAATTCTTCGAAAAATATAACTTTTTATAACGGTAAATCATTGTTTTATTTTAATTTACATTTATTCAAAAACGTGCCAAAGAGAAAAATAAATATTATTAAACTTATAAACAGAAATAAATATTTATTTTTTTCATAGTACTGATTGTATTTAATTTGTTAAGAAGCGGACGAAGCACAATTTTAGTTAACACAAGAAAAGTTATGCTCACAAAAATCTGTACTGATAATCATTTGCTTCTTACATGAGATTTATAAAAACTTTATTATTATAATAAATCGTAATTGTTAAGAAAATGAAATCTACCATCCATTGATACACCAAAAAACTAGACTTATTATCAAAAGGAATGTATTACTTCGAGATGGAATTATTGTAGGTTATTTTAATGTATTTAAAATGTTATACATTTTTATTGTTATTACATTGTCAAATATTGTTATTAGATATTTATAAAAATTGCACAAATATAGGGTATATAAAACATTCACCACAGACATAAAGTTTTAATTTCAATTAAATATTCAACATTTTTTTATTGTCGAAGACACACAAAAAAAATGGTAAACAGATTTTTCATTTTTGTTTTTTTTAACAGTTTTTATCAATGATCAAAACATAAAAGCAAAATTTTAAACAAAAAAAACATTTTTTTTTTTTTTGGGATTTTTTATTATATTTTGTTTTATTTTTAAATTAACTGGAGGGTATTGTTTAGATATAAGTATGCAAGTCTCTTTCTGTTACTGTATTCTCACTCATTCCAAATTAAATAATTCTATTTTTTGTGGAATATGTATGCTATGCTATGAATGTATTGAATAACGCATAAAAAGCTATATGCTTACTTAAAGTTAAATCCTATCCTTTTAAATCCTATTGGAAGTGACTCAATAGGATTTATTAATCAAGCGCGCCTTATCATGCATGATGAAAATGAAAATATCATTATCGTTATATTATTTAATTAAACTTAAATGCCGTTATCATTTTAACCTTATCCTTATCCAGAGGTCACCATTCCAAGAATGCTGCTAAGAAAATAATAATTAAAATTCATCGCAGGACGATGATTTTTCCACGGCACTCAATATAAAGATTTTTTTGCTAAAAACAAAATAATAATAAAAATATTTTTAAAACAATTAAAAATTAATTTCAATTTTACATTTTGAAAGGCTTAATATTTTGTAGCAAATTGAAAACGGCAAAGAAAAACTTAAATGAAATTTACTTATGGCGCGATATGAGCTCTTAAGCCCTGATTTGAAGTACTTATTTTCATTTAAGTACAATTTAAATTGTGTACAAAATCTTATGTTTTAAATTTATACGTTATACTTTTATTTTCATATTTACTTGTTGTATGGTTCCTTAGTATTATAATTCTCACACATAACAACAAAAACAACATTTATCGCTTAAAACGATATCTAACTCAGCCGATTCGCTGCTTAACGCTCCATTTTTATCAAATATTGGGAAACAATGTATGTTTCTCTACTAAATATCAATTTTTTTAAGATAGTAAGTGTCCACTCATGACATTTCATACAATCGTTTGAATAATCGAATTAACAATATGAAAAATGAAAAGTTTGACCCAAAATTAGTTGGTTTCAAAACTAATTTCACTAAAATCGGTCAAAATGTGTCCAAGATATCACAAAAATAATTTTTTGAACCCTATGACGTCACAAAAATCAGAAATTTAATATTTGCTCTATACAACGCGCAATGTTTATTCAATTTTAACAAAGTATTCTGTATAAACAAAGTAAGTCTATTAAATTTTGGTCAAAGTTTTCAAATTTTGTAGCAAATTAAACATATTTATAATAAATATCAAGATAATAAGTGTCTACTCATGATATTGTATATAAGGGCTGGAAAAAGCGAATTGACAATAGAAAAAATGAAAATTATGACTCAAAATTTGTTGGTTTAAAAAAAAAAATTTCTCTCCAATCATAAAAATAAAAATTTAATTTTTTCTCTATAACGTGAAATTTTTATCCAACTTTGGTTAACAAAGTATGTTTTTCGTCTACATTCGGATCATAAAAAAGATAAACAGAAAAAATTTAAATTTGACAATAAAATTTGTCTTATTTTCTTTCAATTTTTTTAAAATAAATTGATTTGATCTTTCATAGCGAGTATACATCGAGCGGAAATAGGTCAGTCAAGAATATGAAAATAATTTATTTTATAGAGGATTTTGAATAAATCAAACAAAAATTATTTTGTGCCTGGATTGTCCCAATTTTACTAAACCTAAAAGGATATACCTATTGGTAAATTGTATTCTATTTATTAAGTACTTCTAAATAATTATTTCGTATGATCTACAAATAGTGAATCATGAAATATTGTAAAATATCATGAGATTCAAATATAAATATAAAGCCAACGTTGTAATAAATAAAAATTTGTGGAAACGTAAATTTCATTAGAATCCAAAACTAACGATTTTGTAGAAATTTCAGTTTATGTGTGGGTGTTTCTTTTTTTTTAAAGAGGGTGGAATCCTTTTTACGGATCCAGGCATATCATCGCCCGGATATGTGAAGACTCGACGCTGCGTCATCTAAAACTCAATGCTAGGTCCCATACTTACTAAACCCGAAACCCTTTTTCTTCTATCCTCTTATCCCACACGGAAACCGCCGTCAGGCATTACAACGTGAGGGGAGGATCTAGCTATTGCTCTTTCTTTTGTTGGCTAAGGTGTTATCTTCCTTCCTTCTATCTTCTGTAATTTTATCTTCCTCTTTCGATGGAAC
The DNA here is from genome assembly GCA_020423425.1 of Chrysopa pallens. Taxonomy (NCBI): domain Eukaryota; kingdom Metazoa; phylum Arthropoda; class Insecta; order Neuroptera; family Chrysopidae; genus Chrysopa; species Chrysopa pallens. Next base: position 14,380,510 of record CM035594.1, read on the forward strand.
GCAAGTCTGTTGTAAACTTGTTCGTAGCGTTCCAGGCCGCCTCTGATGATAACATTGCTTCAACTAGTGAATCTGGTTGCATTCTCCGGTTCAGGATCCTTTCCAACTCTTCTCGCTGTAGATCGAAACGAGGACATGCAAAGAAGACGTACTCCGCATCTTCAGCAACTCCTGGAAAGACCAGGCATTCCGGAGAATCATCGAGCTTAAAGCGGTGTAGATACTCTCGAAAACACCCGTGTCCTGACAACATCTGTGTAAGATAATAATTGAGCTCGCCGTGAATCCGGTTAAGCCAAGTGTCGATCCGTCCACCTACTCTGCTCTGCGGCATCCCATTGTAGTTGCCATCGGCCTATGCTGTTCTGCCGTTCTTCCATTCTATGTTATTCAGGGCTCAGTGCAGTTTGCCTTCTTCGTTGGTAAAGGGCCCGTGTTTCCTCTGCTAGAACTCTAAGAAGTAGGATTCCGGAAATGACGCACACTGCTTCCTTTGATATTGTGCGGAAGGCGCAAGCTACTCTTTTTCGATAGATGTTGTGTGTGTGTGTGTGTGTGTGTGTGTGTGTGTGTGTGTGTGTGTGTGTGTGTGTGTGTGTGTGTGTGTGTGTGTGTGTGGGAGGGTGGGTGTTTCGGTGGTTGGCTGTGTGTGTGTGTGTGTGTGTGTGGGTGGGTCAGTGGTTGGCTGTGTGTGTGTGTGTGTGTGTGTGTGTGTGTGTGTGGGTGGGTCGGTGGGTGGCTGTGCGTGTGTGAGTATGCGTATGTACGTTCGTAATTATTTTTCGCTTTCATTATCTCGAGATAATACTATCGACTTAGAACTGCTTTTATTCGACTTACTACGTAAGTCAACCCGCTCTTCACCAACATCGTCCTAGATTTTTTATATTGAAGATAAAAACCATAAATAATTCCCAATTTCGTAATAAAGAACATAAACAATTTTTTATTTTCTAATAAGAAAGTTAGTCATGAGGACCTTGTGTGTCGCATATAGGCCACTTCATGTTTAACAAAATTTGTTTTCTTTTAACTATGTATATTCAACTTGTACAGTACAATATCTTGTCTACGTAATCTCAGATAACCCCTTACACTAAACCAGAAAATAAAAATTTATTCAAACGAATAATAACATAATGATGATACTGAATACCACCAGATAATAAAGCTTTTTAAAATCAGATAATTTTCTTAAGTCTTCTCTCTGCATTTGTACATACGTTATCCTCTACATATGCCCTACATCTTATAAGTATGAGTGAAAACACAAACGTATTGAATATTCTGAAGTTAACCAAAAGGAATTTGAAAAATTTATAGAATTTTCAAATCATAAAATAAAAAAGTTTCCATTCTTATACTCGACAAATATAGTACATTAGAGTTATTTACCGCACAAACAAAAATTTGATATAGGTATTCATAGAAACACCTAATTAGTCCATTTCCGGTTGTCAAAACAAAAAGAGAAAACTAAAATTTCATAAATGTATTCTTTATATAAAAAGTGAGGGAATGAGCAAAATCGGACCATTGGGTCCAATGAATCCGTGAACCAAATTTTAAAGAATAATTCAAGTACTTAAAATTATTTCTTTGAAACCAACAATTTCTTTTTGAAACATTTTTTCGTTAAATGTTAAGATTTGCTACAATTTAAGTTGAAACTTAGCACATATTGGTGATTACAATACATATTATTTTAAAAGTATATAATATACCTGTATTGACTGGATATTTATAATATTTTATGAATTCTAAATAAAATATTCCAAATAATGAAATTCAATCATATGCCGAGCATCTAAACAATAAATTCAGTTAGTTGATCTAATAACTTGTTAACAAATACAGTTATCATTGAAAAATTTTCTTTTATTTTCTCTGAAAAGATAAAACCCAATTGTTCTGATATGCCATAATTCCAGCCCGTATTTGAAATAGAAAATATATCAGAAACGTTCTGTACACGAAGAACATAAAAAAAAAATACTCCAAATAACATAGATCTTTATAAATAGCTTTTACAGTTAAGTTTATTAAAATGTAGTTTACAACAAAACCCGTTCATGTAATCATAATACGATTACAATATTAAATACATAATCCAAATATTGCTTGGTTCTGTGTTATTATAACATTTCAAAAACGTATTATTACTTTATAGCCAGGGAGTTGGTTGGCAATTTAAGCATACGATATCTCTTTCATCGTTGTGGTTCCTCCTATAACATACTATGTAACGTCGTTTTAAGTAACATGAGGAACATACTGTCTAGAATCATGTCATAAGTAGCTAAAATTATTTTCATGTGAATTACATAGCAAATGTCAAATAAATGTCAATAATTACAGAATATGACGGTTAAGTTAAGTTACTGGGTAGAAAACTGTAAGACAATCAAAGAAATAGCATTAGTAATTATTTTTAATTGCAATTACAAACTAGTAGTTCTGTGAACTCATCACTCAGAAATTAATAAAAAGTATATAAACTATGCATACTGAAAATTTTAGATGATATCCGACACAAGCCGAAACATCTTAATTAAACAAATTAAATTTGTCAAAAAATTGAATATTATCGGTATTTAATAAAAAGAAACATATTGAATAAAAATAGTACAGTAGCCTAGTGGAGAGAGAACCTGCAGTTGAAATTTTTTTTGTTTATAATTATTAATGAGAACTCTAGGATTTTTCGAATAATTTCGAATTTTCCCCACTTTCGTAGATCAAATTATTTTGTATTTTATAAATACGTATTTCCACTACAAAGTAGTCATTATCAGTATGAATTAGCTAGTTATAATGATTCTCTGAGGAGATGTAACTCGTTTCTATGTTGGTGACGGTTTGCACCAAATATATTTTTATTTATATTTAAGTAACAAGTAATTTAATAGCAATTTTCATAGCGTGATCAATGTGTCTACCAAATTTCATTAAAATCGAAAGAAGCGTTCGAAAGTTACAGCCGACCAAACATAGATAGAAATAGACAAATGCAAAATCCTTGTATTATACCATAAGCCTCAGTTCATTGATTCAATTCTTTTAAATTTATTAATAAATTTTGAGATTTTTTTGCTAAATTATATATAATTATTAGAACCATATAACATTTAATTGATAAAGTATTATTTCGTAGCCTTAAACCGAAAGAAAAAAATTTAATTCAACAAATTTCAGATACATGTTGATACAAGGACATTAAAATAACATGAAAAAGAAAATTCTTCTTGTTAGTGCTTTATAAAAAACTAGATGAATAGTTTCTGAAAATGTTACATTTTTATCGAAAAGTTTGGCGTAATATCAATCAAATTAATTGAAGTTTTTTTATTCTTAAAATACACTTTCTTTATAACGCCACAATCAACTTAAGGAATATATATATATATATATATATATATATATATATATATATATATATATATATATATATATATATATATATATATATATATATATATATATATATATATATAAACATCAAATATCGACTTCAGGCGGCTTGTTTGTATAATATTTGATGGCCAAAGATTTCCATCTATTCTAAATATACAACATAATGCATTGACTTTAATTAAAGTAAAATACATTGCTGCTACACGACATCGCTGTATTAATTAAACACATATAAAATAGATATGTCGGAGAAAGCACACAAGTATAAAAAAAGTTTTGTATATAAAAGACAAAAAGCTTTCAATTAATGATAAAATGGAATCTCTTTTTTTTTTCATCTTACAGCAATATGTTATAAAAGAAAGTCTTTCACTATTAAGTCGTTCAATAAGGTTGGTAGCTAGCTCTAGCATTCAGACACATATTGATCTGACAGAAATAAAAAATACTAGGCGTCAAAAGAATGAACTTTTGATACAGGTTGATTCGTCAAAAATTATGAAGACAACATTATCACAAAATAATTTATAAGATTTTAATAGCTCTGAACTAGTCAGTAAATTTTATTCAATTATAAATTTCCAATATTTAGCATCTGAAACTAGTTTTCATGTGGGAAAACTTCAGGTATAACAACAGTTTTCTAAAATCGAGACTTTGAAAAAAAAATTTCCGACTCCCAAAAATGAAGTAACAAGTATATATGATTGGCGATTACTTCGGTAAAATTTATTTTTAAGTAAACAAACTTACCTTATATTACAATCATTTTAAATAATTTTTTTCCATTCGTAGCAGTCCATCTCTTAATCCAACTTGGGTAGAAGGTCTCATAGGTAAGCATATACAAATACTGTGCAATTTTAACAATATTACTCAAATGTGGGTCGAAATAATAACGCCTATGCTTTGTTGAAACCGGTAATTAAAGTAGTAGCCGGTAATTAAAGTACTTTTTAAGTGTAATATAGATAGAGAAATTTAAGTAATCACGTCTGAAAACAGAAATAATTAAGTATTTTAAATTTGGATATGCGGTGACAGATATTTCCAGTCTTATTAATGTAAGACTTTCACTTTAGTATCAATTTATAAACATCCAATGAAATTATTTTGTTATGACTTTTCAGTATTGAAAATCTTAAAAAAAAAACTTTCATGTGTTCCCAATTTCCTACCGATTTTTTATTATATGATAACTGAAAATGCTTTTTGCGTACGTGAATCAAGATTAATAAAATCAATATTTTCTTTAATAATCATAAATCGACCATTTATTTATTTATTTTGATGTACATCCAATCCACACATTCAAATAAATGTTTTTTGAGGTGTACGTTATTCTTATATTACATATATGTTTTGTTGTAAATATTGATTAAAAAAATAATGGTAAGACTCATAATAATTTTCCTTTCAGCAAAGCAATTCTTAATAAGGAATAACTTGATTTACACTACGTTATTCATTTATAACACCTTTCTGTTTTTTTACAAAGACTGAAATAAAGTATTTTCAACAAAGAGTAAAAATATATTTTCCAAACACTTTAAAGTTATCTATACGAAGGTGTCTGTAGATGAATGTATTTCTGACGATTTGATGGAAACATGAATAATAAAAAATAATAACTAGTGGTTCAAAGAATGTACGTTTTTGATGTATTTGTGGTTACTCTAATATATATTTACTAAAACGATACATTTATATGTTTACTAATGCAACTAACTAGCATACGCAGAACGCCTAATTTTTCTTAATCGAAATCACATAATTTAGGTAAATTTGCGGAGGGATTCAGCTGCCTTAATTTTTAAGCTATTTTCTGTTATTGTTTTTGGGTTGTTTCTAAATCATGACAATCATTTCTATTATTGCTAATCTAATATCTGAAAAAGTTGTTTTTGAACTCTTTCGCGTTTTTCCAAAAAATGTCGTGTTAGTCCGAATAAAAACCATTCAACAGGATTCAAAACGTTAATATATGCAAGCAAATTTTGAAATAAAATTATTTTTCTAGCAATACCGGTAGGTATCCACCACAGAATATGTACCAAAATCAGAACGGTATCCATCTCGATAATGTTCAAAATTATTTTATATTGGGGAAAATCGTTTTTAATTTCGTATATTATATGTTGTGGTATTAATCGGATATATTATAAGCTTCACAGTTTGCGTAGACAGTGAAATATCCACATTTAAGAGAGAATTATCGAGATTTTTTAATTTTACATAAAAAATTTTGATAAAATTTTAATTAATATATTTTAATTATTAATATGTTTTTCGTAATTAGCGATCTTAACCAAAATAAAGCAACAACAGACACTGTCGAAACAAGGCTGGGTTATCATCTAGGATGGCTGTGTATTATATAGATTTAATATATACCCACTGAAGTCACTATATGACTTTAGTAGTTGAAAAATCTGGAAAAAGTGACTTATGATTTAATGAATAAAAAAATTAAAATAACATTTTTTTATTCCAATCAAATTTAATATTTTTAGAATAAATAAAACAGTAAAAAGTTTTCATAAAACTATTACCGAATCTAATTTTGAGGAATGGAAATACTCATGGTTTAACTGCTTCATTGACCTCACTATATATACAATTATTTAACGACACTTTAAACATTCGTAATTACATTATTTTGTATATTTATATAAAATAATTTGAAAACTTTTGATGGAAAATAAATTAACCATAAAAGTCTAATATAATACCTCCCTGCCTTCACATCTTTCGATGTGTTGCCTGCCACAAGCAGAGCAAGCACCAAGTACTGATATATCGTCTTAATAAAAAGTATTTTATTACTTTTAAGTTTTGTCTATAAGTTTTACTTTTACATAAAATGTTCAAGTTAAAATTCAAATTATGGTAATCTTCGAGTAGTGAATAAAGGGTAAGAAAAATATTTTAATATACAATTGAATTTCTCACATTACTTTCATATCTAAAATGCCTCCAAAATATTTCAGAATGTGGCTTTACTGATCTACGTAGAGAGCATGTTTCTTTCGTCGAGGAAAATTTATAAATAAAAAATTACAAATAAAATGTACAGTAAAAAAAGGTTTTTAATTACTTTCCAGTGAGAAGTTCTTATAATAGAGTACATTTTGTGTATCCCAAATTCTGGTATGTCCTTACATTTCAAGATCTCTAGAACTCAAATCCAACGTTTTTGTAAGAGGAGGCCAAAACAAATTTTTGGATTTACTCGAGCGCATCTGGTTTAGATATAGGAGATACCTTACTGTTGAGTACCTCCACCAAATTCTAGCTCTATATAAGGTGCCGCGTGTATAAGGCAATCAATAAGCAAAGTAATAAATCGATTGTTGGATTTAATCACGCGCGTCATATAAAGATAGGATTATTACGTTCTGAAAAGTGTATATTTTACTAATCAGAAGATTTGAATGAGGCATAAAATAATGGAAGGGTCAGAAATTTGCAACAAAGGCACGATAAAATCGTCAGATTAGTAAAATGTACACTTTTCAGCACGTTGTCAACGTACCATATGTTAATCTGACGCGTTCGATTAAACTATCGATCTTTTTTACGATTCTGAACAGCTGCCCAATAGAGAACTAGATATTTGTTGGATGTACTCAAAGGGTAATGACTATGTAATTTTGAGTAACAAAATATACAGTTCCACAAGGCAATGCAATACATATTGCAATATTTTATGCCAAAACAATATCATTACACTTTTGTACATTTACAAACATGAAAGTATGCCGAATTTTTTCGTAACTTTAAATTACCAAAAACAAAAAAAAGTATTCCTAATATTTTATTACAGTTTTTTTATGTTCTAGATATTAGCTTGAAGTATATACCTATAATGCTTTTTCTAGATTTGCTATACTTGTGTATATACTTTACTAGAACTGTTAAATAACAATTAAAAAGTCATAAAATTACTGTCGTAAAAGAACAATGAAGGTTAATAGTTAATTTGAAAAGATTGTAACAGTGTTGTGTATTCATAAATCATTTCGTTATACTGAGTGCGTCATCTCAATAAAGATAGAGTGATATAAATGATGATTTAGAATCTAATCAAGCACGCCAAAAAACTATTATTAGCCTCTCGGGATCTGCAGTTACACCAAATAGACGGACATAAATAGCACTCAATATTAATTAATCAGAGATTTACAAAAAATATATTTAATTTATTGAATAAATAAATAAAATAATGATTTTGATGTTTTCGAAAAGGTTTCATCGTTAACCACAGTCATCAGAAGTTACTCGCACATATATGAACAAAATTAAATTATGAGCATAAACGTTAAAGATATAAAATCGAAATTCAAAACGTTCATCACTTAGACGACGTAGCAGCGAAGCATGTAGCAATTAGCGCCATGAAACAACACAAGTAACTGCACTGCAATTGAGCATGCAAATAATAGTAAAAGATTGAAAACAACGGTCTTCAACATCTCTATGCAAGAGCTCTATAGCTGTTGAAAACAAAAAATTTAGAAATTTACAGATAAACATTTGGATTCTTCTTCTAGGTTTTGTAATCAATTTTACAATTTCTTTTGAACAAATTTTCTATAAAATAAGAAATGTATAATACAGTCAAAATTAATATCAAAGAGTCAAATTATGTTGAAGGATAGAGACTATACTGAAAGTTGTGAATCAAATTTTACCCAAAACACATTTTTATTCCGACCAACAAAAAGAATAAAACATTAGTCTTCAATAAATAAATTCGCCCATCGAAATATCTTTCTGTTTTTTCCAACCATAATTTCTTACCCAAATGCAAACACTCCTATCTTATATTCAGTAATATATCAACCTTCGTTGTACCTCTTCAACGAAGCACTCTGTAGTTTGTTGCAAATGGATAAGAATTATAGATACCTGTTCCACGTAGATATTTGTGCGTCGGTGATGTGAGACTATGGTGGTTGGACTTGTATAGTGTGGTTATATTTGATAATTTTATTTTATATATCTAAATTTTCGATACTAAAAATAAAAGCTCACCACTTAGTTATTTTTTATGTTGTTTTATCGAAATTGAGACGTACTTTTAATTTATTATTTATTATAAATCCATTAGTGTATAATTAGTAAAAAATTTATTAGAGATAATTTTATGTACGTAAAACTTCTCCGTCTATAGTAATCATTCATCCTCCATATACAAGAAACCACTGAAATTTATGAAAACAAAGTACATTGAGTGCAGTATACGAAAAAATCTATTCAACTTAAACTATGGAAATTTCAATATGAATCTTGCCAAGGTGTTCCTATAAGTTTGAGGTCTTTCGATTTTTGGGTGCAAATTTGAAGTGTTCTAAAGTTTTTTCTTTTTATATTAATCTCAGACTCTTATACCCTACAAAACATAAAAGCTGATGAGGAACAGGAATGATTTCTATCAAACATTTTGTATTTAGTTCAGTTATGTTGAGGTTATTCAATTTGTTCTACGAAACCGTAGACAGCTATAATTTTAGCCAAATCATTTATAAACCACAATTATTTGTACATAGATGTAATAAAGTTAACTGATCGTAATAAAATTATTTGATAAAGTTTATGTTTTCTTACAATCCAATTTTATAATAAAAGCAAGTATTTCTTTATTAAAACCCTTTTCTTGATGTATTGTTCGTTTGTGTTACAATCAATATTTGTTTGTGTGGTGTGAAATCTTTATTTGAAAATTAATGTTTTCATCAAGTCTAATTAGTATGATTCAAGTGACATAATAGTCCGCGCCAAATAATTTCAAAGGGGACATAACAAATAGAAACAACACTTTTGTTTTTGAACCATTTGGGAATATAATTGTATTCAAGATAGATGCAGGGTTGGGTTTCGGTTAGATTGATAATTTTTTGATTTTATTTTCGAAATATTTTTTATTTAAATTTATTGCAATGTTAAAAATTGTACATTAATTTAGTATTCGTATTAGAAAAGACATTTAAATAGGATTAAAATTAAACGCTGAAATAAAAAATAATTATTCAATAAATAAATCAACCAATATTAACAAATATAAATAAGTCAACAATAATCACTAAAATTTAATTAGAAACATGCGAAATTAGCACAGAAGGAATAGACATATCAAATATTTATTTTAACGAAAAATCTTATGTCTGACATTAAAATGCTGAATATTTTGAATAATTAAATAGAAAATAATTAATCTGTTATAATAGTTCCAGACAAAAATAAAAATTTATTTTATCTGTATGAATATTATAAAGCATATTTTCCAGTCAGAAATATGAAATTATCACAGCATAGTTTCTTGTTTAATACACTTAAAGAGCTTTGCTAAACAATTACCAAAGTTATCAAGAAATTTAAGTGGTGTGTTGAACATGATACGTAAACTTTGTAACGAAAACTAACAAACGATAACATTTCTTGCCCCGTATAATGCAGTACAGAGTGGTACACTTGAAAATTAAGACTATTCTTGAAATACCCCCCAATCTAAAATCTAAAAAACTGAAACTTCCGAATGCGATTAGACTGTTTCGGTAAAATCTCTATGCCTCGCCTTATTCCCCGATTTTGGTATTTTGCATTGATATGCTGTATAAAATACATGAATTGGATAGTTTTGGCAGATTTTACTGACCCTTCTTTTGATACCAGTTGGTTATAGGTAAACTGACTTATTGGGGACATGCAATATACTTATTGTAAATTTTTTACATTTTTTTATAACTTTATAAAATTATATTCCAACTCATTTCGTCTGCAGACTGATTGTATATTGAATATTATTCACAATTAAATAAAATATTTTTCGAAATATCTCAAATATTAATTTCATTTAAATTAAAAGAGATATTATCAATTTCATTCAATAAACAGCTTGTCATTTATAATCAAATTGAAAGAAAATTTGTTGTCTCTTTTTTATAAAAGAATTTCAAAGGGACATTGTTCATAATTCAATTATTTCTTTATTAAATTATATTATGATTATCTGAGCTGAAAAGAATGTTCAAACAAAGGTCTAGCACATTAACTAAGTCTGTCAATTCTAAGTGTGACGATGTTTTTTTTTACCGTCTGGCTTACAATTAGATTCAAATTTTTTCTATGAATTTTTTTTACTGGTTATGATAAAAAGAAAAATTTGTTCGCCAATTTTTAAAACAAGGAAATAGAAACACGCAGATGAAATATCAGATAAGAAGCTTTAATTTATAGATTAAAGCGTTGAGATTAAATGTATTATGCTCTCACATGTTTGTTTAAAAATAATATTTTGTGAATAAAGATTCTTCTTTAGAATGTACCCGATTTCTGATGGACGCAACTAACATTATGGATTTAAATATGATAACTACAACAAAAATAAATAAATATTTATATATAAAAATTAAGTGTCACATGTTTATATTTAATGAACTCCCAAACTACTAAACCGATCAAATTTTTTTCATAATGTGTGATTTGTTCCAACTTAAGGATCGTTGAAGTATCACCGGATTTATTCGTGGTTCTGGACTTCCATATACTTTATAACTTAAGTTTATGAGTACTAAAGCTTGATGTACTGGGTACCAACGTGTGCCACGGGTACCCACATCAAATACTGGGCATCCGATAAGAAAGGTTTTTCCGATATTTACAAGGAGGTGAAAACGTGGACAAAGTTTGCATGGAAAAACGTGACTGTTTGGTCAATCGACTTCAAATTACATACAAAGCATTGCATACAAAGCATGTAATATAGTTTCATGAAATGGGAAAATAAATTTTTCAAACTTTTTTCTATGTAAATTGCTACAGGTACGCCTGACTGTGCCTGCTAGTAAATAAATAAATATAACAATACCAATCAAATATGAACTTTGAAATATTTATGTGTAAAAGATTTTAAAATATTCGAGTACTTTTCCCTTGTGGAAATACGTATATAATAATTTTATTTAGACATATTTATCATAGATAAATACAACGATGAATTCCTATATCAATAAGTTCCTATTTAATTAAATATTTTGTTTGGTAATAATATTCCAAAGTGGTCACTGTTCTTGATAAAGATATAGATATTATATTAAATACTATCAATTCTGTTATTGATTTTATTAAACACAACAGACGAAGACATAACGTTACAAACTCTTGGGAATTGTTTACTCTGTTGTAGGTATAGAGGGTAAAGTGCCTTATACTTCTAATAATATACCACAAGTGTGAATTAATACCAAGATGTATTGCTTGTGGTGTGTTAAATAAAATTAACATTTTCAAAAGGTAATATTGTAATGTATGTTGACATTGTACAAACTTTAGGTTTATCACTACTATTACATGGCGTATCCGCATTAATATGTATATGTTTAATCTTCCATTTAATGTAAACGGACAAAATGCTAAATAATTCGTATGAATAAAGCCTAGAAAAGTCAGGCCAATAACTTTCTTATAAATTTGATCATCGTATTCATTCCGAAGAAATGATGAGCGTTTTGTTCTTGACACAGTAATGCTTAAGATTCATTCATTGTACTCAAAGTCGTAAATAATTGACCTGACGGGTTGAAAGAAAACGTTTCGCTTCTTGATGTTTCAGTAGTTTATATTCCACATATCTATAGTAGAGTTAACTGTTCAACAGTCATATTTTCATCGACATTACTTCTGAAGTTGTTAAACTATACTTTAAAAAAAACATATTCTTTGGAAACCTTGCAGTTTTGGCTTGCAATTTGTGTATTCAAAATTAAAAGCGGTCAAAATTGTTCATTGTGTCGCGGGTGTGGTATACAGTGAAGCAGATCTTAGAACACAGTTAACCGGTAGTGACCCACCGTTTAGTATACGTCCTTAGTTGATATTTTTGTCTATCATGGTGTCTGCAATTTTGAAATGGTATCTGGTTTAAATGATGAACAACTCTGTTCATTTCATTTGGTGAATATTTTGACACTTTCCCCATTTTTCTCAATTACCCAGAGGTATACTTCTCACGATCACACGACTGACTTTGACCAATAGTAAAAGTTAATATAAATAAGGACAACATTTTTTTTTAAATTTCTAATTTTAAATGTAATTATTTTTGATTTGACTAATGATTCAATGATTATTATGCAATTTTTAAGAATAAATTAATGTAATATTCTTGTGCAAAAACTCTGAAATGAATAATAAAAAGCTGGTTTGTTTAGAAATCAGAAGTGTACGGAACTAATTTGTTTGGATGCAATGTCATCACCATTATATTAATAATTTTTCTAATGAGCAAAAATTTTAAACAATGTAGACATAAACTATAAAAAATAAAAGAATAATGCTAATATAAAATCATAATAATAAACTTTCCTGGAATCACTTACAGGTTTTTTTTTTATTGAACATTTTAGTGCTTTTATAGTAAAGAATAATATTTATGCCAAAGAATCTATTAAAATATTTATATACAGAATATAAAAATGTGTTATTATTTCGCTTTATACTTGTATGAATTTTGCATATACATATAGTATGCTATTTTTGTACTATCACGAACAAAACTAGTTATCTTTTCTTGATGAATATCGACACTTTATTGTATAGTGCACAATACTGAAGGTGATTGAAGACTCACGTATTTTAGATATGTTTTTCAACCCGAAAAAAAGATGTTTGAAGCAAATTGCGGTCAAGGGAGAACCATAGAAAAGGTACTGACGAAAGACTAAGTAGTATTTAAAATGAATAAGTAATTGGTGAGGAATTTGCTTTTTTTAGATATTTCAATTTCCCAAGCAATCATCTAACAAGTAATGAGCTCCCAATCAATATAATTAATCTCCTGTTACAATGATGTTACAGGAATTTTTTCAATTTTTTTAATATCAATTTTAAAATAACAAGTGATATAACAGCAAAGTAAAATGCTGAAATACTAGGCACATAATTTATTATCAATGTTTGAACTATTTTTAATCATTAGTATTCATCAAATACTTATAATATCCAGCCTATACCGCTATAAATGTAAATATTAAAATAACATGTATTGTATTTATTCGTAATAGCTAAATTTAAGCTTAAATTGAGCCGAACTTAAGAATTTTACAAAAACTTGTTTCATACAAAAGTATGAAACATTTGTCTGGAAAAATAGAATGGTTCCTTTTGTACCATAACTTTCAATGTAACAAGCCTGGAAGATTAAATTTTTGACAACGAAGCTTTGAAAGGTTGTTAATAATATTCGATTCAACTTCATACAAAATCGTATGTCAATTGTTTTATTTATACAATGTTGAGTTTAAAACCGTTACATGCAAGAAACTGCTATATTATGCATAGTGATTACGACTTTCTGGTGTTTTGCTCTGGTAACACATTTCAGATTTCAAAGTTGTCAACCTGTTTTAAAATTTTTTCTGAGCTTCTAAACAAGATCGATTTAAATAGACATCAATTCTCTTGTATAGCTTGCTATTTTTCTTCTATTTGTATGTTTTATCTATTTGAATATATTTCTTACACATCTGTTGTCCGTAATAATACCAGTTACACCAGTATCCAACATAATACTTAAAGGTATTACGATAAATCGTAAGAAATGGTATGCTTATTTAAAATGATTGATGATATAACATATAAAAGCACTCTCTCTATAGCATCTACCTAGGAGTTGCATTTATTATTCAAATACTAGGCATACCTACATAATATCGGGATACATTTCATAAGGTCAGACTTTGTAGTTGAAATAAATACTATAGTCTTAATTCTTCGCAAAAATAAACGTCCGTAGAGCTTTAATGGGCCGTATCGATACCTTTCAGATTATGTAAATGTTTATAATTAGGGTGTATATAAGTACGGGGAAGATGACCAGTAAAAATATTTTCGGAACTAATAGGTGAATTGTAATATTATATGATTAATTTACTATTAACGTAGACTAACGTAGCAGCAAGTGCAAACTGATATTGAAATTAAATGAAAAAGTAAGTTAACACCTATTAATGGATTTTCGTATTAAGTTTTTAATACGTATAAATTATTTCGTGATGATAAATTGAAATACGTGCTTTTTTGTTTTATACTGATTGGTATCGTAGATGTGTTGTATTGTAACCTCAAAATGTCACCAATCTCTAATCATACATTTTTATATCAAAGGTCATCTCTGCCGTTTGATTAACGAGAGATGGTAACAACAAAGTATGCTTTCTACGCTACCCGATAAAAATAGCAGCTAATCCAACTGTAACAATTTCTTTTAAATCCAAGTCAGCGGCTTTTATACACCATTAGTTTCATTTTGTTAGCGTTTCCTGAAAGTCCCGCACTAACTCTATTTAGATATTTTTACTTCTCCGGTCAAAAAACTATAAATGAATTTTGTGTTGTTTTTAATATTTTCGTAAATGCTCAATTTTGGGAATAAAATTATTTTTTTTAGGTATTTTCAAACATGTATGGTCATAATGGGCTTCTATAAGTAATCCATTTATCATTACATTTATCATTGCAATATGAGTGAAAATTTTGAATGAATCTTATACATGTTTGTTTTAAATGAAATTAATTTATGAATTGCAAATATCTAAGAACGTAAAAATATGCTTAAAGTTTTTGATTTCAGTTTCGGGAAAGAAAGCATTAAATTACTTTCTAATAATTATAATCATTGTTATGAAATATAATAACAACATGAAGAGAGATTTATAAACAGGATTTTAAGATTATTGGCTCTTAGAAAACAGTTTTTAATTCACTTTTATAAGAAATTGGTGTTGTTTTTAACTATAAATCTTTGTAAATGAATTACTCGCATTATAATTTATAGCTTAATGCAAATTAAAACTTTTATTTTAATAAAAATAAAAAGGAAAACCATTTTCACTGAATCTTAGTTCTGACGTTAAAATAAGAATAACGTAGTATAGTATAATTAACATATTGCAGAAAAGTCAGTTGCAAAATTTTTTTTTAAATCGCCTTACAATATTACAACTTTCGGCTATCGGTTAGAGTAGTTTGAATAATCGTTGGACTATTGGATTTTTTTTTTATGTATGAAATTTATGTATAGGATACATTAAATATCGATTGCATTTTACGTAAGGTTTTTATTTATTTATTTTTTTTTTTTTTTAAGTAATTTGATTACATTTTTTTTTTTTTTTATATACCAAAGAATCGAACCAAATTCAACGGATCCTTGTATAAAGTTTTACACAGTTATTGACTATGTCCAACCAAAAACAATATACACAACTGCTTTTTTGAAGGCCCTCACATCGTAAAACTATTTTTTGACAGATTTTGCCTTTTTTTTTTCGAGGACTAAGAATAACGTTAACTAAACGATTACAAAATTGCATAAATTTTGGGATCGCTTAGATCGCTCACCAATCAAGCTAAAAGTTGACGATTTTGAAGGCCCTTTCCCATTCAAAGAATGTAAAACTTAGTGTCCTCCAAAGTCATTTCTATTTTATCATAAAAAACTGTAGACAGAATTAAAGAAAATAAAGTAGAGGAATATGAAGAAATTCTTAAAGAGAAAGTAAAATTATTAAGTAAAAACAACTAACACCAAGTCGTTTTGTTCTCGAGATATTAAAATTAAAACTTATATTTTTAACACTGTCATATACTTTTCCTGCCATAACTTGAGTAACACAAGAGGAATCTTCACATCTTACCCATAATTTCGAATTGAGACCAAGAGTTCCACATTTATAACAATAGTAAATAATAATTATATTTATGAAATAATAAATGCCCTGACTAATACTATACCAGTGAATTCACGCTGGAATTACCATCTAAATACAAATCCTCCTGAATAGAAAGTTACAGTAAGTAAAGTTTGTATTACAATTAAGTAGGTACATTTATTCGATTGGTAATAAAGATAATATATTTTGATAAATTGTATAAAAAAAGCTGGATAATAAAATAACAAAAGGAGTTTGGAATCGTTAAATAAATTACATAAGAACAAAAGATAATTACTAGGTATTTTATACAGGATGGCCCCCTTCATGATTTAATAAATAAAAATATGGTAGTTATAATGAAATACGATACTTTCATTGAAAATCACATACCTATATTCTGTTAAATCAATAATGTTATCAAAAAAGATTTGCTAGACAAAAGCTTCGTAATCCTTTTGTAAAAACCAAAAATTTCATATCATGAAACAAAACGTTTTCATTAAAAATTTTTTTTCACTTTTTGCTAAATTTAGCAGTTATAAGTTCAATGTATTCTTTCTTCAATTCGAGTGCGAAAAAAAACCCTTTAATTAAAAATTATTAATAGGTATCTATCTAGATGTATTAAAAATATACATGTATTAAAAACATTTATGAAAAGTTGAATACCCGTGCATTATTCTCCTCTATCGCATTCAATTTTAGTGTTTAAAGGCTCAAAAGCGACGTCTTTAAGTGCTCTTAGACCGAAACCCTCTATCTTCATTAGAACTGGGGATATTTGGTTACAAAACTATCACAGCACTTAGAAAAACAAATGCCCCATAAAATATACACATTACATAATTTTGCCTTATATTACTTAGTGTCTCAATACCTATTATTTGAGCTAAACTGTAAAATTACACGAGTTGGTAATTGTTAAGAGCACAACACACACTCAACCTTTTTTATGATTTAATTTTTATTAACAATTAATTCTTCGGAACAGCACGTAGGCTAGTAATTGTATAAATAAAGATCCTGTGTGATGAAATATAAAAATTAGAGAATAAAGGATCGAGGAAAAATAGCAAGACATGTTTCATGTTCTCTATTAACACTTCATCAGGCGGTCTAAAAATTAAATACATAAATATTGTTATTCATTTAATAAAAGATACAATTCACATCATTAACACAAGCCATAAAATGTTACTCTTAATCTTGACAAAAAATTAATAAATAATAGGTATTCTATCCAATTTAAAATTAATATCATTCTGTCAACAGTCGAAAGTATTGAATGATTTGAGAGAATAATTTTTAAAAGCATATATTTCGAAAAACATTAACAAAATTTTAAAATCGTCCATATCTACAAGTTTTCCCTACGATGAACTTGGTATGACGTAAAAGGAAAAATAGAGCCAAATGTATCAATTCTACGACAAATTTAAAAAATAATCATTCGAGTATTGTATAGAGAATGCCATTAGTTAAATAAGCCATTAGTTAGTTTTTTCAACAAACAGTCATTGTAGATTCTTCTCTCTGGAAACTAGTATTTTAAATTAATTTTTTTTGTTAGTTTTCCATTTACTAAATATACATTTATTCGTTGGACATCTTAATTTTACCATCTTGAATCAGATCATCCTAATCATTTTCAAAACAATTATGAATTTTGCTTCGTAATGGCAAACGTGTTTAAATGTTTTGAATAGGCTGGGAGAAAATCACCGCATGAAAAAAATCGACATATCTAATCCAATCGAACAGAAAACATAGTTTGTAGAAATCTTATTTGACATAATCTTAATTGAGAGAGGATACAAAAAGGGTGATCTTATAAACTGATATGAACTGATATTTGTTCTTATCTTACAAATCCATTAATAAATTGTAATGTCTATTTGGGTATAAAATCAAACCAAACAGAAATGGCTTGACCTATATGAACTAAACAATAATTCCATTTGTGATTTCCCTACATGACGTAAAGTGAGTTATTTCTTCAAACGAATAACATGAACGAAATAACTAAATATGAATGTAATTATTATACTATAATTCGATTCATGGCCGAGGAGCGTTACAGTTTTATCTACGATCTTGACGAAAATTATTTTAGTTTTATGTTTTTTGTTTTAGTATTGGTATTTAAAAATAATTTAATCTTTATATTTCAAATTGATGCTCTAACCGGAAGGGATTACTACTTTCCGCTAAGGAAAATAAAATCCGGAACTTATTAGGCATAAAATGCTGTAAAGTTTTGTAAAGGTTTTTAAAAAGTCATATTGATATTTTTTTTTATCTTTTTTTGCGAAAATTGAAAGTAATCTCATTGAAAGGATTGTGCTTATTACAGAGGTAAGATTCCATCTAAGGATCATATAGAGATAAAAATTTTTTTTTGTTTTGATCTTTCTTAACCCGGCAGAAGGCGCTATCTGATTAAATTTACCACATAGTGTATAAAATCGTAAATATTTCATTTTCTGTTTAATTTTGTGCCGTGTTACTTAAAGTTCAAATATTACAGTAAATAGTCTGTATTGTATTATTATTAAGGATGACATTTATTTAGCTTACATAGATACTACGTGTTGAATTTTCTTTTTTTCCAAAAATAAAATAACCTTTGATATGATTATATTTATATTACACTTGTTTTACTTAAAGTATTCACTCTGATTACTGATTTTATCTCAGGCATAGATTTTATTTTTATAAAAAGCTTTTGTGAAAGGTAATTTCAAATTCTTGTTATTTTATACATTAAAGTACTTAACATTTTTTTTTTTTTTTTTTTGAATAAAAGTACATTTTAATGTATTAATTAACTTTAATAGTACCCCTTAGGATGATTGAGTAAGTAATTTCGTATAAAAATTTTATATAAAAAAGCAAACGCTTGTCACGGATTCGACAAAAGTTTATGAACATATACAATAGCTACAAGAAGCAATTTTGTTTCAGAACATGCGTAAGAACTAACGTTTGGAATTTGATGTTTCGAAACCAAAATGATTTTGAATGTTTCTAGCAATGTTGTTGATTTTTTGCTTACGGAAGCCAATAACAAACAAGAACTGTCTTAAAAAATAGCAAATTTAAAAATATTGTATTAAATAACAACCATTTTTATACGTTAGTTTCCTTCTGATTTACATTTTAACCCAACCACTATGCTGATTTCGGCCCCTCAAATTGAGAGATAGCTGGGATTACGCATAAGCAAGTGAATCAGAACTTTTAGGGTGTCCTTTGTGTGGGTAAAGCTTTATCTAATGCACGAGCAACTTTGCAAGCTTCCACTCGAGTTGAAAAATACACTGTGTAAGTAGACCCTATTCGCATCAGTTATACACAAAAGTCGGATATATATTTAAAATTTTCTGGCAATAATTCGTAAAGCTAAGTGAGATATAAAGAAAACAGTTTTTGTAATTTTGATTGCAAATAATTAATTAAATAATCACCTAATCACTGGAACAATTACGGATCCTGATCGAGCATTTTGGGAGCAATTTTTAAGATTTAGTTAAATAAATTTTATGAAACTTCCACGCTAACTTAATTGCGGTAATTATTTCAATCCCGTAAGTTTAAAATCTGACAAAATATAATTTTATTGTTGTGATATTTCAATATTTATAATTATAGTTAAATAAAACTAACATAAATCTTAATTTCAAATTATTTTTAATTGTAAATTAAGTTTGATGGTTGCAACGAATCGAATGTTGATATATACATTTATTTTAACAATGTCTATTCTTAAAGGTGTCACAGACAAACACATGAATTACCACACAGATCGACTGCTGTAAAAATATTTTAATAAGTGAAGACAACAACTAACAGTGGGTATTGATTGAATATCATACATTAATGAAAATATATGTTTGAACTATTCTTAATTACAGTAGAAGTGATAAAAACCCCTCTCCGCAATTGAATAAAGTGTTTGGTATTAAACGATTTTGTTTGAAGTGTATTACATGATTGTGTATTTTGAATAAAAATAAATACTTGTGAACTTTTTTGAATTTTTCAGAAAAATCCCGTGCTGTATGCGTTATTACAAACTTAATTTCGCATAAAATAAAATTTTTTTTAACCAACAATCCTATTTTTAATTGATTTAGCCATGAAATATTCGAAAATATATCAATTTTTATGTTTTCCTAATACCAAATAAAGGTGTTCCAAGTAAAGAGGATAGATGAATTCATTAATGAAGGAAGGAAGGTTGGTTTGTTTGTAATAAATGTATGAATTAATTTTCTTTTGCAAGTTAGCCAACATACAAAAATGATGGTTATATTTCAAAAATAGAAATTTCATAGTTGCTATACTGAAACTTTTACACTCTGCACCATATTATATGTATGTATGTATCTAACGTTTTATATTTTATTCGCCCCCATTCCATATAACCATTCGAGTATAAAAAATTTCACATTTAAGCAAAATGAGCTATTGACTTGGTACGGATTATGGAAGATGCCAATGTATTCCATAAAACGATCATTATATTTATTACTCGCAGATTCATTAAAAAAAGAAAACATGTTTCATATTGTATCCAAGTTTCGAAGACAAAATGAAAAATGTAAAATTTAAATGCAGGTTAATGGAACTTATTATAGTGCATTATGAATGATTTTTTTCATAGTTTCTTTATTATCAAATTGATTTCGATAATAAATTTTGATAAGAACACTATTGAATTTTTTTATTTACTTAACGGTGTAAATTATAAATTTAACTACAATTTATTGCTAAAACACACTTTTATAGGTTTTTCTTTCTTACTTATAATGTCTAATTTTCAGCACTTTTTGATTTGAGAATTATAAGGTTCCTGAGGTAAATTAAGCTCAGGAGATAATAAGACCCCACATTCAAAATTTCAGGCCTCAATAATTTTAAAAATAAAAAAATTCCTTACGCATAGAAACGTTTGATTCGTGGTTCTATATACAATATAGTCAAATAAAATGATGATGTAGCAGAAAAGATTCATAATTGTGTGTCTTTTTTACCAATCTGCAGGCGCTTAATAAATTTGCATATAATTAATTTTTAAATGGTTTCCAGAATAGAAAAATTTTACGATAAATTTGTAAATATTACAGATTAAAATTATAATGTCGATGAATATTATACATATGATTAATAATATAAACCGTGGCCATACCATATGCGTTAATAATGTTTTTAAATAAATAAAATGTTTTTTTTTTTGTTATTGGAAGAAAATTGTAATTTTTTTTAAATTTGACCAACATAGTTACACATAGAAGTCATAATACTTTGGGAAGTTTTTTGCCTGCCCCGAGAGCAATTATTAAACGAAATGTAAAATAAAAGTTCTGTAAGATAATTTTTCTAATTTAAAGGAGTCTCTTTGAAGATAATTTAAGAAAAATTACAAGTTTACAGATGAGCCTTATTATACTACTGTGGTTTAAAAAGGCCTAAAAATAGAGTTTTTTAAAAGTAAAATATTTGTAAATGTTTTTGTTGTATTTTTTAGACTTTCATGATAAATCAAATTAATAATCATTATAGAAAGCTTGATTTTATCCGTTAAATCCACAAAATATAGCATTTATAGCCCATTTAATTGAAGTGGGACTTATTTGGTTCAGGTATCATATTATTCCTTTAACGTACGCATTTCCTGTAAACCGTATTTTTTTTTAAATGTATTAAATGGATTGGAACATATTAGTAATATATTTTTCGTTTTGTTTACAGATAATTCGCTGATAGGAAATTGAAAATCATGAAGTGGTTTCAACAATCAACAAACATCATTGAATATATAAAATGTTAAAATTAAAGTGGTAAATTTATTTCGCCATTTAACGACGTTCATACAAAAAAAAACAACATACAAACACACAGAGACAATGACAATTTTTAGATTAAAATGTTTTAATAAATTAGTTTCATTTTTAATGGATTAAAAATATTGTGGTGTTTTTATTAATTGTCATCAATAATATATTTATTATACAATTTTTAATTACACCACAAAAACACCAAAAAATTTGATTGTGCTTTAAATTTATCACTTGACGTGAATAAATATAAAACATAGTGGTAAAAACTTGATGTATCGTTTGGTTATGGCGTCGTCGAAACAATGGACATTATCAAGGATGTTATCTATTTTTATTGTAATTGTGTTTATTAATCTGGCTACAATATCAACACTTGCCGAAAAAAGTAAGTTATTTTTACAAATTTTAAATGTATTTAGTTTAGAAACTGTATTTGACACGAAAATAATTGACTGAGGTCCTGAAAAAAAAAAATCCTTATTCACATTTATTGTTTAATCATTATTTGTTGGGTAGAAAGTGTTCAACATGGACATTCTACAATTCTAATTTCGTATAATTTTGGAAAAGTTTTCAATGTACAGAATTATCTCTAATGCTAACACTTTAGCTTTCTGTACAGATAAATTTGCTCACTAGTTTTCTCGCGACAGGATTTAAAATTGATATTTAACGTTATGAATTTTGTAAGATCGGACCAAGGATTCTTATACAAATTTTTCACTCCCTTAGGGATAGAAGAAGATAGAAGTCGGAAAATCATTTTTAATGGGATGCCTACGTCATACAAAGAACACACTCGCCAAGTTTCTGGTCTCTACGATCAGCGGATTGGGCTGTGCATTCATTCGCAAGCCAGTCATTCAGGACAAAGCATTTTATAGGATTTTTTGTAAGAATATCAGACAAAATTATACGTGAAGGCAGAATAGGTAGATTTATCAGTAATTAATGAAATATGTCGGCATTAGTACTTGTTACTGGTTAACATACAGTTTCTGCTTGGAGAACAAAATACTTACTTAAAAGAGTCAGTTTGTTTGTGTATTACATGTCAGAATTTATGTCATTCATTATAAGTGTAGTTATAAACAAATAAATAATTAAATCCTTAAAATTTAAAGATTTAAAATTTTTTAATTAATTTTTATAAAAATTCGTAGTTGGGAATGAATATAATAAGTTTCTAAGCAAAAAATTAATTTTTTCAAGTGTTATATGTTAACTTCTCGTGGCGTGTTACCAAAGAGCTTCATTTTTAATGAAGCACCTTGTATGTTATGTATATAATTTTACGTAGCACAAACTTTATAGTTTAAATAAAACTTTGACTATCTATAGAGAATTTTCAATTAAATTATATATCTGATAATAACATTTATATATAATTAAACTCATAATAAGAACTGGAGAATAATAAACCTAGTTTAAGATATTGTATTACAATTGAAAATTAGAAGACGAGAAATTGGCGTTGTTTTTATGTATTATTGTTGTAGTGAAGGAGTTTATGATAAAATTGTTTTCATAAATCTAATTGTTTCTTGTTATAAATTAACTATTTCTATTTGTTCGGACTATTAAAGATTCTTTGCTGCTTTTAATGAGCTTCAATGTTGTAATAAATTAGTCAAAGATATTTATATGAGACAACTGAAGCGAATATACTAACACAAAAACATTGAACGAAATTTAATTAGCTGACTTCAAATCACTTTCTTTTTCTCTATTTTGGTATGGGTGCCCAAGCGGTTATTCTTGAATTTACTCAACCGTATCAGATGGGTATGATCAAATATCGCAAAACGTCACGTAAGAATCGGAGGATTCAAACAAACTAGAAAACAAAACGTGCCACCTACGTCACGCTCAATTCGTCAGATTAGTAAAATATATACTTTTCAACACTGAATCACCCCATCATATCTTAATCTTACTCACACGAATCAATTCAATTTTTCGTTTCAATATTCTGATCCGCACCATACTCAGATCTAAGATTTGATTAAGGTTTACTCAACAAAGCGTAATATATCCCTTATATCTTAAATCTGACGCCCTTGAGTTAATCTAAATATCACAGCTTGAACTCTCTTTCTACTGTGGTGTAGTTAAATTACAGCATTATTAACGATGTCAATGTATTTTTATGGTAAGAATGAAGTATATATCCAACCCCTTTGTTGTTTGTTTAATTTATTATTTTATTTAATGCTCGATCATATGAACTTGTAAGGATTAAATTCAGTATAAAGTTTGTAACATCAAAAATATTGCACAATCAAAACTATGGTATATGCCTTCATAGAAAACATAATTGCCGCATGTGGTCAAATAACACAAAAAAAGAGAATAGATATAGCGTGCTAAAAATTTGATGGCCTCTTCTCGGCCTTAGAAATGAGTTTAAGGTCATGAATACGGAAAATTAACCTATTGAGTCCGATCAATGAAACAAATCATATTTACGTCAACTATTATTTAGTTTTCGTAAATCTTCCATTCAAACTTCATTCAAAAATTTTTGAAAACTCTATAATAGCGTATTCATCAAAACCAAATAATTAAACTACATTTCCAAAACGCTTGATCCACGCACTCACCTATTTGCTATTTCTAAGCCTAGCACATTATAAATTTTTAAATCAAGAAAACCTATTAAACTATACAATTCCCAACCTTTGATATTATATAATAATGAGTATTATTATATTTATTATCAAATAAATCTGTTTTCAAAGATGTCTTGATTTTATTTTCAAACGAATTCCATCATATTATCTTAGAAATATATTGTGTGACTAAGAGCGTGTATAAATCTACCTTTTTTATAACTAATAAAAAACAACATTTGAAGCACATTAAAGTACCGGCTTTAATTGTTCATGCATTAATAAATTGTTAAAAAAGCGTGACTTGTGAGCTTGTATACCTCTGTGTATAAACTTCTTTTTATACATATATAAAAAAAATTGATTGTTAATAATAACAGACGCGGAACTATAATAGCAATAGGGAAGATGCATTAAACAAAAAATTTGATATTTTAAGCTCAATACCAAGCAAAATTTGAAAATTAAACTAAAATTGATTCAGAAACGAATAAGTTATAGGCTATAAAATATTATTTTCTATTATCTATTTCTTGCAAAAAAAAGTTCTATGGGTGATTCTATGATTAGCGGTCCATTCTTATAGAAAAATCGCACAACAAAATTTTTGAATACTAATGTAATTTATATAATATTTTCATTCTGAAATTTTGAGGGAAAATGTTTTTAAGTGAATGTATATAAGTGCCATGGACATCTTACCGTCGAATGACCCTTATGTAAAATCACTATGGATATGAACATGCATAACTTCATTTATTCAAATTGCCTTCTTTGATTAATAAAGAATTTTTAACATATTTTTTAAGATTTGTAAGAATAATTTCAAATTTATGTCCGTAAAATAAGACGCTTCAATTGAAGTGATAAAAAAAATTATGCATCTTCACTATTCGAATATAAGGTAAAAAAAGGATTTTACAATAATTTTAATCACATGATTAAATTCTTTTTTCTATGATGTTTGACATTTTTCACGATATTTCTCTCTCGATTTTGATATTACATAAATATTTCTGAGTAATCGATTTTTACGAAATTCACAAGAAGTCAGCGTCTGAGTAAAAATCATGTTCTTATACTGTGTATCCAAAACGGTTTTTGATCAGTGGGATTTTTTAAAAATGGAACCTTCCAAAATACTTACACTAAAGTTTACCAAAATTTGTAAACATATTCACGACTTTGTTTCAAAAAAAAAAAAATCTCCAATTTAATATTAAAACATTTTTTGGTTAACTAACCCATTCAACACAGTGTTAGAAATGTCTTGGAGATATTAAGAGTTGAGCAATCACACGATTCAAAACTTGTGCTAGAAGGCATCTTTGCTTTTACGTTACATAGTGTTCAAAAGGGGGTTCAGAGAACCAAAAAGTTTAGGTACAAGGTACGCGGTTGCAGTTTGCCTCTGAATAAATCTAATCACTAAATTTTAGTATCATGTGTTTATCGAACTTTGTAATTAGAAAAAAAAAATCTTAAACTCTTCTGTTTATAGATGTCCCATGAGTGGTCCTAAATATTTTTTTCTATTCTTTTTGATATTGTGAAAAAAGAATAACTACTTTAAATAATTTATTGTATCTTTGTGAATACCACAAATACGTACCTAAGAAAAAATAATGTGGGTACTTTGTGAAACCACTTATATTCGGTAGTTATAACGGCATGGGTGTAATGAGAAAGAGAATCAGAATATACTTCTAAGAACATTCTGAAAATTTATTTATGCAAATTATTGTACACAATTCTTACCATAGCATTGTAATAACTTGTAATACATATTATGCTATTTTTATTGTTAACTGTAAAGAATTTTAGCATGTCATACCAAAAGTATATAAAGTCGTTCTTGAGGAGTTCCGGAACTCCTATTGCCAACCAAAAAATATATCAAAATTGACTCTAAATGAAGGTCTGAATGTAAACCCATCCAATGCAATTAAGATAAATTGATAACTCATGACTATAACGCTTGCCTGATGAAAAATATAACCTCCTTTGTAGGTACATATACTGAGTGTATAGAAAAAACCGGGACATAATTTAACAGTTTAAGATTTTACTGAGTTTTACTTGATGTTAACCTTAAAATTAATTTACCTCGAACAACAATTTTTAGGTCAAGTTCAGAGTCAGCAAATTTAACGATTTTATTTTTAATTTCAGAGTGTATACATTTTTATGATTCTTTTCTCATTTGAAAGCTGAAACTTCCCATATGGTCCCATTCCAATTTGGTCTAGACCTAATGTCCCTAAGGGAACAGCAGGGACAAAAACAATTTTTAGTTATAAGTTTGTTCGCGAATAACTTCGTTTATGATGAACCGAATTAAAGGATTCTTTTTTTGATAGAAAGAATAATTTGTACAGTGATAACGAAATCAGGATCTGATGTCCCTCAGAGAAGAGAATGGACAATAACAATTTTAAGCGATTAAATTTCTTCCGATTGAAAAATTTTTCTGTGGTGGCATACAGTATTCAAAAGTCAATTTTAAAAGAGCAAAAGCACCGCATTAAAAAAAACAAAAGTTAGTAACAGTTACTAAAACCACTTCGAAAAGTAATTGGTCACAATGAAAAATTTAAAATTATTTGTTACTTTTTAGATCATTTTTTAAAGGTGGTTCCTTTTCTATAAATAATTTTTATTTTATTAATCTTTTTTCTTTAAATATCACTAAGTATTTTTCAATTAAAATGTTGCGTTTTTTAATTTTTCTGTAACAAAATCTTTGTATTAGCATCTGCATTTGCAAGTACTTCCCATAACAAACTATTTTTTCGACCTTCCGTACTTCCAATCGCCAAATATCCTTTAAAGCATCTTCGTGAAACATGTAATCAGAGTTTATGTCGATATCAACTTCAATTTCCAAAATAGCTGCCACACATTTCGGTTAAAGTATTCTTCACACTTGACCATGGATTTTGTTTTGGTAATTTTTGAAAATTTATTATCCTCACCCAATCACCCAACCACCGTTCTAGAAAAAAAAGTTTTCATGCTAAGTAGCACTTTTTGTTTTTTTCTTCGAAATACAAAATGTATTCGTTTTTAGAACAATAATGGACTTGAGTAATGTTTCTTTTTTTTTGTGATTGTATGAGACTTTTCACAAATTTTTTTTTTTCTTTTAAAAGTATTTTACACAAGAAACAAAACAACAACAACAACAACAGGCAAATTAAGTTTATTTTATTTTTTCATTTTATATATATTATTTGTATGTTATAATAGTACGGGATCCGGCAGCTAAATTAGTTCATTTATAATTTCGATTATCAAGATTTAATTTTTGAGCATTTTTACAACAAGGGAAAGTCACTTTTCATCGTGTGTTTTCATCATTTATTAAAATATTAATAAGTTACTTTTAGAGAAACATTTCGATCAAATCTTATGGAAATAAAACCGACACCACTTCACAACAGTGAATTTAATTAATCTGAAAATTCATGGCTACTGCTGGTTGCTTAGCCGCAACCTCTACGTACCCAGGTGTTAACAGGCATAATGTTGTGTAAAACTTCACTTGAACCACATTTAAGCTTTATTTTCGGTTGCAAATGATATAACGCTGCCTATATAAAAAAAAAGCACAAATCAAATTTCCCTACCCTAAAATATGCTTGGCATTAAAAGTAACGTGACATAGAGTGAGCGCTCTATGGTACTTGTTAGACAAGGATACTAAATGCCAGTTGAACTAAAAATTATATCTTAATAATCGAAATTATTAATGTACTAATTTCATAGCCGGATCTTAGACTATACATATTTATTAAGTATGAATAAAAATGTAAAAGACAATAGGAAATAAATGAAAACAAAAAGGAAATGTGAAAGAATTTTTTATAATATGTTAGTCTTACTATATATATATATATATATATATATATATATATATATATATATATATATATATATATATATATATATATATATATATATATATATATATATATATATAAATATTATGAATTATAAAATAATGTAAGTTTTTCGCACTTCAATTAATTGGTTGACTGTTCTATAAAGATATCTTAAAGAAAAAACTTTTCTGAAAATGTCATTTGTTTTTGAACGAATGTGTTTTGTTTTATATGTGTGTATTATTTTAAGGCAAGGTAATATTTGTTTTAATAATAATACAGTGAAAATTAAAAGTGTTAACTTATCAACACTTATCAATATTTCTTTAAATAAAGACTGATAAAACAACAATAAATTTATTACTTTTGAAATACATCTATCGATATCGAAATTATTTACTTCCAGATTAAAACAAAAATAAAAGTTTTTGTACCACATTCAAAAACTGTGAAGCAAATTTTCACCTGCCTGACCGTTTATTGATCTGTAGATCTCATTTATGCGATCGCATTTTAATCTAAAGCTACTTAACGAATATTTATAAATTTATGTTAACTAATAGTGCAGGTTTTGTGGATGGGAGTATATTAGAAATACCTCAAATATTGGAACAAAAAGACGTTAAAAAATTAAATAAGCTTACCGTCATGGACATTTGTGATACACATGTGACTAATGTGTTATTAATAAAAAAAGAAAATTTCAACTTAGTCGGTCAAGTAAGTAGCATAGATTTTTAGTAAATATAATCAGAAAAAGAGTAATTCATTTCAATGCTGATATTTCGAGAAGCATTCCTCGGATTTTAATGAAATTTCGTAATTATACGCATGTAATAGTTTTACATCAGTGATTTAAATTTTGTTAAAATCAATTTTTAGAAATATATATTTTTTTAAATCGTTTATTATCTAATAGACATTTTTAAGCCTCATTATTTCTCGATTTTTAACTAATCTGGTGAGGACGCCCCGACTTTAATTTCTACTAATGTATACATATCAGGAAGTTACCAATATTTTGACTACGAAAACAGATAAATACACCGTCATACAAAAACATTCGTAAAGAGAAACATCTTAAAACTCTGAAATTATTAAAAAATTTTGTTTAATTTTGAATAATGGATATAGGACCTTTTGAAAATCGAACTATTTTGCGTCTAAACATTAGAAATTTCAACAAAAAACTGATAAGAGTAGCTTTTAAAATGAACTTCAACCAAAGTACAAACAAAACCAAAGCACAGTAACCAAATGTATTTTTTATATTATACTATTTTTTTACATATTGGAAAAAGGGATAAAGAACAATGAGTTTGAAACAATAAAAAAATATCACAACGATTTGAAACAAATTGATAACAAAATCTGATTCAATTTTCGAATAAAAAGCAAAATAAAAGTTAAGAAGCTCCCGATTGTTCTGCTGACATTTTAAGTCAGAACAAAACTTTGATCTTATTTAATTATTCATTTTAAAATTTAAGGCATTTTATGTTTCATATTGGATGAATGAGGTGTGTTTTTCAAAAGGCATTAAGGGCGAAACGAAGTAAGTTTGAAATTATGCAATAGAGAGAAATTTAAATTTGCAATATTCAACGTAATGATAACGGTTTTAACCAATTAAGAGAAGGTAAACTTTCGTTATACAAATGACAAGATAACAAAGTATTTTGCATTCAATAATACAACCAAGAGCTCTTACATAAATGTTATAAATTGTATTGTAGAAGCTATAATAATATGATGAACAAACATGAATACAAATCAATAAACACAAAAAGCAATTCAATATTACCTTATAAAACACCTAACATTGTTATTACGAATTTAGATATATTGGGTGACACAAAATAATTGTACAATTGTATACTTAATTCTTTAAGGTTTAAATAATAAAAATTCGATCACGTTTACCAAATTGATTGATAACTAGCGAAGATTAATGTTGATAGGCTTAAATAATTGAATTTTATTGATAATAATCCAGCAATTTAATTAATGTCACAAACATCAAATTTCTTAGAATTTAAAAAAAAAATGTAATTACTTATAATGAGAATTATCCTATTAACGAAAAAAACTTTATTTATATAACACCTTGCGAAACTAATTTGTTCAAAAATTGTTTATGATAGATTACAATTTAACACGCAGTTCCTATTCTGATGGATTTAGAAGCAAATGTTTATTACATAATAAAATCAATTTTCCAACTATTGTCAAAAAAAATATATTCGTAATAAAAATCGATAAGTTAGCTACTTTCGATTGTTTTCGATCTTTTTTCCTGGCCTGTAATTAGTGTAATTAGTAAAAGATGCTTAAAAATGAAAGCCCAATGAAATCGCTTTTGTATTTCTGCGCTTGGAAATGTAATTGGATAGTTTTGTGAATCATATCCATTTTCAATTGTTGTTATAACGTCTTAACGTCTGTTTACAGCCTAATAGGATAATATCTGTTTAATTGAAATTTTCTAGACACTGATGATATAGATTTTCTATCGTTGAAATACTTTTTAGAATCAATTCAGTTATGCAAAATTATTCCCTCAAAGTCAAAAAAAATTAAAATATGAACCTCATAATTTAAAGTAATTCAGTAGCATTCATAAACATTAAAAAAAATTATTTCATTAATTTAATTTCTAATAGAAATTTCAACATCAAGAAATATAAAATATCGCCTAAGCTAAAAATAGTTTAATGAGAAATTCAACTAAAAATTTACTCTACCAATAAAAAAAATGTTCATTCGAAATATTGAAATTGTTTCTCATTCAAAATAAATAGCTAGAATCACCTTATTATTTTTGTGATACCCAGTATTATTGAGAGATGTAATACTATCTTCTAGAATTGAAGATTGCGGTTACCGCATTTATAGTATACGTATTGTCAAGTAGGTGATAATGTGTTGTCGTCCACTGTTGTGTCCACTCTGTCGATGACGTCTCCTTCACAACAAACCATTATACTAGATGGTCCAATTACAATTGTCTATTTATGTGGGTCGGGTAATATATATAGATGATATTACACATTGAGTAGCTTCATAGATATATATTGTGAATATTTGTTAAGAGTTCTACTATGCGAATTATTTAAGCCAAAAGCATTGTACAAATGTGTATTCAATCACTGTAAATTGTTCAATTGACTACATTATGTTCATGTATTTTATTGCAGTTATTTTTGATTGACACAAGATTTTATCGCTCTTTTAGTTTTAATAATTTTCACATCTTTTCGTGCAGTTAATTGATGGTTGCAACCTAAAAATGGACGGATGTTCGTTTTCCTTTTTATTATTATTATTCTGATAGAAACGGCAAAAAAGCTTTCTATGGTTTACTTTTACACTATAATATATTTCAATTTTCTTAGAAAATTCAATTTACTTTTAAATAATTTTAAAGGAAGCTTTAAAGGATGTGAACATAGATAGAAAGTTAAACAAAATTATTATATTATTTTAAGGACGTTTCAGTTTTATCTTCATCATCATAATATGAATTAAAATAACATTTTATATTGCAATTCATCTTAAAAATTGGTTGACATACTTGGTTGAGTCAAATTTGTAATGCAAGTAAATATTGACCACACAAACCAAACTTCACAACAAGAAAAGACAACGAGTTGAAATTTTAGTGGCGTAATTTGAATGTGAATAGTATACTTCAGTTCTTGAATGAGCAAAATCAGCCCATGGGGTTCAATAATTCCATGATCCCAAACTTAGACCTTAAACAAATAGAAGAAAAATTCGAAAAAAAAATGTTGTTTCTTAAACAAACATTTTGTTTGGATTATTTTTTCGTAAAATGTTTGGATTTGCTACAATTTTTAGTTCAAATTTTGCTTATAAATACATATATCTAAAATAGATAATATTATATATACATTTATAACTGTATAGATTGGATATTTAGACTATTTTTTGATAATGGTTAAAAATATTGATACACAATCATCCAGTACAGTATCTAAACAATTAATTCTGTTATATATGACATTCACTTGTTTTTAATTAATATTGAATTTTTACACCATTCGTTAACAAAATAAATAATAATAAATAATAATAAAAATATTATTTATTTTATTTTAATTAAGCTTTACATTTACATTAAAACCATGCTTCGATATGTGAATGTACAAATATAAATAATACACGTACTGGTATGAAGTATATTTCATAAAAAAATATAATATTAAATTATAATTTTAATTTATTATAAAATAATTTAGATAACATTTTATGTTTACTCATACCACAATTACCACTGCAATTACAATTAAAAATACAATTATTTAAGTTGTGCGTAAGTTTGGCAACTTTTTTACTGCAAAATTTTCGTTCAGTATACACACTATTCCTACTACTCAATATTTCAAATATATGCACAGAACTGAATATGAATACCCACATAACAATAAATTTTATTAAATAGGAAGGAATAGTGTAGCAAATGAAATGGAAAAACAGAATAGCTTTTGATTAGCTTGAATTGACTTGAATAATTAAAAGCAGGTAGAAAAGACTCTAAAAAACAAAAGTTGTATGGTGCTAAGGGGTGCTACTGCCTAAAGGGTAGTTACTACCCCATCCAGAATGTGGAAAAATGCATTTTGAAATACACAGAAGTCGATAGTGGAATGAATTGTTAAAAAAAAAATGCCATCGAAGCTTGTATCACATAGTCAATACCTTCCGAGCTATTTATGATTGAAAATATTCGTTTTTCTTCGAATTTCTGATAAATTTTTGCCGAATAAGTCGAAAATGAACCTTAGTAGAAAAGGATTGTTTCCTATTATATTTCATATGTTGCGATATTTGTTGGAATAGAGATAATTGCTTTATTGCATATCATTTCAAATAGCTAAAAAATTGCAACCAATTTTTTAATTGCTTATTGTTTGGTAAAAAGTCATTAAATTGGTAAAAATTTTTGATATATCTGATTCAAAGGACATTTAATCGGATAATCCTCCAATCAACACTAATTTTTGAAATTAATGAACAAATTTCAACTTAGTGAGTCAGTTTAAGGCCAATAACTTAGTTTTATTGAAGAGAATATTCGCTAACAACCACTAACTATTTAGTGTTTGTATTTTATACTATGGTAATTAAAATAATTGTAGTAGGTAGGTATTGATATATTTTATTTGGATAAAACGCCATAGTCATGCTCACAGGATGTAGTTATTATTTGCTATTAAAATTTAACAACTTATTATTATTCATTTTCTAGTATGGAGTTATATATCGTTTAAACCAGTAAAATTTGAAATCAAATTTGATAAAAGTTTTTACGTCTAAAGGTGTTAATATTGTTTTAAATATATTATTTTAAAAAATGGAACCAAAGAATTATGGGAACATAAAATCGTGAAAAAAAGTCAGTAAGATGAAAGCGAGTAAGATGAACAAAAATTAATCTTTTTTATCTTCAATCCTAGTTCTATCGTTCCGGACTTCATTTTATTACCTAAACATGTTTATACATCACTAGAAGCTCCACGACCATTATTTAACTGTATATAAGTTCTGAGTTATAAACTATTAAACTGTATAAAATACGATAAGAAAATATTATTAGTATAATAATTAATTAAAATTTTATTTGAACCTAAAGAATTAGAGCACTTTGAATAATAACTTGTATCATGCAACATGAATGTACAAGCCACCAGTCAAGTTAATTGGTAGGCTGTTACTTGTAAGCAAGCCTTCACATTCGATACTTACATAAAAGCATTTAATAATTAATTAAACATTAATTGTTTTAAATATAGGTTTATGACATAACTCTTAGTACCCATAACGTCTTTTATCAACATTATCATTCGTTTAACATTTACTACAATATGGTAGTAAATGTCAATGTTTTCTTATTCTTGTAAAACATTACATTTTATTAAATAACCTCAAATTTATCGTATAAAATATTTTATACACTCCTTCTGTTACAGTGCATGCAAATTCTGACGAAAACTGATCTAATAAATCCGTCAGAACAATCATACTATGACAAGACTCTAGATGTGGTTTGCTTCATCAGGTCAAGAACAAATACGTCAGAAATTTTCGACGGTTCTGACGATGTCGTATTTAATATAGTATAGTTTATTCCTCAAAAATACAAAGATGTTGATAACAGTACTATTTTCGAGATCAAACGACCAATTTAAGTGAAAATCTATTTTAAACGTACTTGCTTATCAGTAACACAATGATTTTATACAAACCACGAATTTTCCTGTCTACTCAGACATTCAAAACAATCTGAAATAACACAACAGGAAGAATATATCTGGAATACGGCGAGGCCATATTCACTGCCAAGTTAAAATTAAAACGTCTTTAAGTATCACAAAGGAACTAACATGTATATTCAGAAACCAGTACAATTTTAAGTTTTTACCTCGCATTCGTATACTCAAAAATTGAGAAATTTGGTATTGAGAACCATCTGATAAATTTATAAAGTAACAAGAAGTACACTACAGGAAAAACACTAACACGGCAAGAGATGGTTAGGGTTTCAAGATATCTCTGACATAAGATCTTCAGGATATGACTGTTATATATCTTTGTGATAAAAGAACTTTAAGAAACGAAATTGCCAAAATACTGAGATAGTTATCCTCTGGAACGCGAGGCTATACTTAACCCCGATAAATCCTGGGCTCTCTTTTTAAGAAATCAATTCAAGCTTGCAACAGAAATTTTAGAAAAATATAAAAATAACTTTAGAGATACTGATGACTAAACAAATCTTAAAACAAATGTGAATTTACTTAATAAGAATATTATTAACAAAGTAAATATTTTAATATTAAAATGGAACTTTTCACACTTAGATGGACACTCAAATATAATTTATGCATATGTATGTAAAAATTACGTAACACAAAATGTAAATTAAATTTTACATTCAGAAAATCATCAAATTCGTTTCATAATTTGACAAATATAATTTACATATAAAGGTAAAATTTATGACGAACGAAGAGTACCTAATTTATTATCCTGTTACCTTTCAGTTTACTATTGTATAATAATGCATAAAAATAATAAACCATGGTAAGGGAATCATTAAAATTGTGCTAATGTAACCAATCATTTCACTAGACGTATAGTTCTCATTCATATCCTTGTTAACAATTAATAAAATAAAAATATAAATAATTTAAAGGTGTGGTAAGTGATTTACTAAGGACAGAAATGGGACTCGCTAATATATATTTTCATTGTTCTCTTTTGAATTCTCATATAAAGTGCTTCACTCTATAATTTGTCTACTTCTTTTCTCTCGACTTATCTGGAAGAATACTTTTATGAGACAATATTATAATAAACACACGTGAAAATCTTTTACAGATTTTTTCATTTATTTGTTTCCGTATAAAAAAAAATGTAAATATACGTAATCACCCAACATCAAACTCATACACACAAACCAATGGGCACGAATTAGCATCTTCGAATTAGCATATAGTTGATTTTTTTTTTTGAATATTGAGGCATAAAAAACAGGTATTGTAGAATTTTATATACAAAATGGACCAAAGGTGTTTACACGATAACTTCATGATTTTGAATTTGATGAAAATTATTGGAGTCTCTAGACATCCATAAAATAAAACATTGTTATAATTACATTCGCCAAATGGTGTTTGGTTGTAACATTACGGTGTTAGATTGTTACCATAGCAGTTGTTGAAACCGGTGGAATTAGCTATCGAAGCTGACAATTTAAAGATACTCCAAATATCAGTGCCAGAAAAAGATAAAGTGATTTAGTTATTTTGTTGTATACACCAAAAAATGAATTCAACTCACAAAATGCTGACATGTAAGATTTTGAAATGATTTTGAAAAGTTCTTTCGAACACTTCAGCACAAAATTCTTATGTATTCTTTTCTGTGTTTTAAATCGAAATTTCGTGTGATCCATTATTATTTGGTCAAACTGATTATTTTAAACTGTCATATTTAATCCCGACGTGTTTACTTTTTCTTGGGGCTTATTTTAATACTTTAAATATTCTATTAACCATCATCAAAAAAATATGGGAAGTTGTTGAGGAAGCATAATCTTAAAGTAATTCCATATGATTTTTGCATACTCTTGTAAAATAATTTTTTTATTTTTGGAATTCACATCCGCGTTACCAACTTGTAGAGTCAATAAGACAGATTAGTAACCTTTTTTCCTATGTCTTACATTATAAATCTTTAGAAAATTCACGACTTACGTCGAAACAAAAACTAATGTGTGTGGTGGATCGGGTAGTGAAATAGTCTGCCTTTCATTCTGTACATATCTAGGTGTGCTTAGATTGTCTAATCAAATAAAAATTTGAAATCTTATGCAAATTTCAGAGGGCTCTTGTGAGTTTACAGTTGGATTCTATCTCTACTTTTAATATAAGTGTAATAGTCTACTTTCCAAACCGTACACATCTAGGAGGTGTGTTTAGCGTGTCTACTTAAATATATAAGTAGTTGAAATCTGATGCTAATTTCAGAAGTCTATTAGTGAGTTTACGGAAGGATTCTACTTACAATTCTTGTATTTATTACTTCTACTATTTCATCAAAATTTTGATACTCGATTTTTATCTTAATAATTAATAGAATAAAATAAAGTGATACATTTCATTTGCTGGTACTGATCTATCTAGATGGTTAAGGTTATATTTCTTGAAAAAAAAAAATGTAAATTAATTGAAGGTGTTATTTTTCCGCCCACAATTAAAAAACTGTGCTTTGAGAAAAAGAGTTACACAAAATTTGAATTGTAAATGACTTTTTTATATTTTTATTTTGATTATTTTTATATAAATGGTTAAACATAATTAGACGGTCACATGTAAATCGACACATCGTAAACAAATGTACATTTATGGTGGAAGATATGTGTTCCAGAAAATCAGCATCTATTAAATTAAAATAAAATTAAAAGAAAAAATGAAACGAAATAAAATAAAAAAGGTTGTATACAAACATTTAAATTCATATATATATATATATATATATATATATATATATATATATATATATATATATATATATATATATATATATATATATATATATATATATATATATATATACACCTGAATGTATGTATGTATTTTATTTCTATCTTGCTGGTATCACATTGATATATTTGTAATAGAAAACACATTTTTTCTAAATCCAAATAATTTAGGTCACAGTTTTTTTTAGTACAGGAACAGAGTAAGATTTACGTAGAGCAAGGTAGTAGGAAATATCAAACAAAAAATACCTTCTTATATAGGTAATATGTTATAAAAATACCCCGAAGTAGAATCTGATAAACGTATACAAAATTGAACACGTATTCATAATAATAATTAGTAATAAAATCAGGATCTTGTTTGCATAAAAATATAAAAATAACGGATGGGAGGCATTACGCTTAAAATAACGAAATTGACCATTGTACAGAAAAAAAATTAAAATATTAGCTTGTGTTTATAATAATACCTAAGAAATGGATATTTAATGATACTTCTTTGTAAAAATTAGCGTATTTAATACTCACTTTTGCACAGTGACAACTAAATTAAAATTTAATGAAACAACAATGTAAATAAATATTAATTAAAATTTTATACAATATATCACTAAACAGGTGCACGCAGGTCAATATTGGTAATGCCATCCACCATTTTGATAATGTAAATACAAAAATTTAACCGTATAAATGTTTTCACTTAAAAATGATCTTATAAAGTAAAAAGTTGAGAATATGATGGACGCCAATTACGAATGAAATTTTCGTAAATAAGTTTCTTTTTATATCTAAAAATTTTCATTTGATAATTTTCATTTTTAATTTCGTTTGATTAACTTTGTTTTAAGCTGCATTGCTTGTACTATTTGCATTCGAACCGTAGAACCATGATGATGTATTCACAAGTATTACTGCAGATTTTAAAATAAGTTTTAGCAAAACATTTCGCGATTGTGTTTGCTTTATGTGTATACCTATTTACTATTGACTATACTTTTATATTGATATCGATTGAAAACTTTCTAATATTCAATAGCGAAGAATGTTGTTGTACATAGTTTTAACTATACAATTTTTTATTCCAATATATTTAATATAAATTGAATTTTATCTCTGTATTTGTATAGCAGATTTATTATTTGTTGCTTAGACATGGAATCCATTTGTAAACATGGCATAGCAACGATTGCGTTCATGAATATCAAGTTTTACGCTTTTTTAAATTTTTTTAAAATAAATATATCTTCAATTAGTATGATTATATAAAGTATGAAACTATAGAACATTATTCTGTACCTTTGTACAGTTTATAAAGTTTTAATTAATTTTTTTTGTAACCAACACAAAAAACTAGAGGTGGTTGTCAACGAGAATGAATTTGAATATCATTTAAAGTTGCATAAAGAAATTCAAAATGTGAAACCTGACAAAATTCCATAACTTAACTCAAAATTAATATTTAAATTTGATCTAAAAACAAAGAAGTAAGCTCTGAAGGTTTATTTTCCATCTCTTTCATGAAAAACAAGTTTTTCATGTAATCTTATGCAAATAGAAGTACATAACATCACAGTATCGCATGTCTTTGTTTAAACAGGATTTTTGGAAGGTATATATCTTGCTCTTTTTTTTTTTAGAAAATAACTTGAAATCCATGTTCGTGAAGTAAAGACGCTTCTATTGAAATTTTAAAGAAATTCATGAACCTTCTGCTTCATAATTTATGTCATATATAAGAAACAATTTCAGCGAAATAAGTTCAAACTCTGAATGATAGATACACTTTAACGTTCTTGAAAAGGAAAAATGGGATAAAAATGCAAGATATCTTAATAGAATATTTTAGTCAGATTTGACGTTTACGTATATTATCTTGTTATCTTTAGAAAAATTCTGTTTTATTGGCAAAGTTGATCCAATTATCTATATAATTATATGATTTGGTATTGCCAGAAAACGAATGGGTTTAAACTAACCGAAATTAGTTTAGAAAATGATTTCAATAGGACAGCACACATGGCAATACATGTTGAACTCAAAATGTTTTCCACTGAATTTGCAATTTTTTCCATTGCGTTCTTCAAGCTTAGTAGATTGAAGATTGAAAAGCACTGTTAGCTTTCATCAATATCAGGTCATTTAGTGTTTATTATTATAAATTATTTTCTTTTGAAAAATATCATTGCTGTAGATTTATGATTTTGTTAAAAGGTTTTTGTTAATATTTATTCCGAATGTACCTGCAGCTTCATTCTTTCATATATATTTTTTTATTATATTTTCATAATATATTCTTGTATATACCTAACATAAAACCTATTAAAAATAATGATTGGTGAAATTACTTTTATCCAGAGGCGAAATATTAAATTCTGAAAATAAATACGGAAAACTGTTAAAAAAATGCTGTATGTTAAATGGAATATGTATTATTTTTAGTTGGTATTGATGAATGTTTCAGTACCAACTATTTTTGTTTATCTTTTATAAACACATTTTGGTTTTTATGCTGCTAAGGGATAGAAAATTTACACATAAATAGGCATTATGATAATTATTACAAAAGTACCTGTGCGAACGATATTCAGCCTTTTATGTTTTTATAGTGATAGCACCAAAGTTTGTCGAAAAGAGATTTTTCTTAGGATTATTATATGATAAGAAATTATTTTAATATCAAATTTATTGATTTTGGTTTCGATGGAAATGATGCTAAATGATAATCGGATTTGTAAATTTGTGAGAGTTTTTAAAATAATGATACGTACGTTTTAAGGTTTAAGGTTTTTTTACTTTTTTCCAGGAAATTTTTTTAAACAAAAATTTAATATATCTTTTTTTATAGTCGCAACAAGTCTTCCTGCAAATTATTTTTGGAAATAGAGTCAAAATTCGATAGAAAGTTTTTTCGACAGGAAATAAACACTCTTAGTTAAAAGAAAGGGAGTAAAAAGTAGAATAAAGTAAACTAATCTTACTATTGAACAAACAGAATTACGAATCGACTAACGCATAAAAAAACAGATTTTACAATAAGTAGTTTATTCCTCTATGGTTAATTTTGTAATCTATTCGTGCTGACTATAGTATTTTATTGCACTGTGGAGGTGTGGTTTTTACAAATTTAAAAACTAGAATTATTATTAGTTTTTGCAGAGTAAAAAATGATCAAATTGCATATGCCATGTATTGTAATTCTAATCAAAAACATTTTCTAACACATCGTTCGTGAAAGGAGCTTTTTAGAACTATTTTCTAAGATTTATTAATCTATTTTCCCCCCTAATATTTAAAATAGTAGATGCGCACATGGTGAAGAAATTCTAAATAACAAACCTATTATAAGTTTTATACTTCGATATACCTATACTGAATAAATTCTGATTATATTCGAAAAGAAAAATATAATTGGTAAATTGATATGTTCGAGAAATAGAATGCATCCAATATGCTTGCTCATTCAATTTTCAATACAATTTCTTTTTCAAGGTATGCTTTTCATTGTATCTCGGTCACTCAAACAACAACAATTATTTGTTTTGAAATTTGTTTGCTTACATTGAATATTGTTTAAGTTTCAGAATAAACATTTATAGCCGTTTTCTTAAAAAAAGTTTTCGATAAACCTAAAAGTAGGCGATTTCGTTTTTAATAATATTGCGATTTTTACAAATAAACAAGTAATAAATAAAAAAATAAACTATTGTAATAGGATAGAAAATTATATTCGCCTCCCTAAAACAATGAATTCGACTCGAAACTAAACAATCCTACAAGATTCATTTTTAGTTGTTTGAATAAGTTATTAAATTTTGTATTTACTGTTTAATTAGGGAAAACCATAATTGAAAACT
This sequence comes from Chrysopa pallens, assembly GCA_020423425.1. Taxonomy (NCBI): domain Eukaryota; kingdom Metazoa; phylum Arthropoda; class Insecta; order Neuroptera; family Chrysopidae; genus Chrysopa; species Chrysopa pallens. The sequence goes on from CM035594.1 coordinate 14,421,903, forward strand.
TTCTTTAAACTAGATTCTATAAAAATATAATATTCTATAAAAAAGGCTAGAAAGTGTGTACCTGGGGTTTTTAAGGTCGCTGATTACGAATAAGAATTGTATTTTAACATATCTAGATTTCGATTCGGTTTGTTCTGCTTCTTATGGTTCCTTAAAAACCTTAATAATGGCCACAATTCAAGAAAAAAGTTTACTGTTTGTTTTAGGTTTTCTAGGGTAATTAGGCCTACATCGAAAAATAATACTTATTTTACAAACCGTAGTTTTTCAACAGAAATTTCAACCTCTGTATTGGTTTTCTGGCGATATCACAAGAACTACCCATCCAATCGTTAAATAAATGTTAATTTTGAAATCTACAGTTAAAAACTACAAACTTATATAAATCAACCTAATATAATTTTATCAAAATTTGCAAAGAAAAATTTTTCTCGAATTCATAAAAATTATATGTATTTATAGATTTTAAAACTACTATCCATTTAAAGATGCGTTGCTTTTGACATATCACCGGAAAACCGATCCGAAAATCTTCTCATAAGGAAGTGAAAAATGGTGGCACAGTTTTCAGGGGGCCAACATAATTCCTTGGTTCAATCTATTTCAAAATTTTGCATGCAATCAATGTAATAATATTGTTTGATAAAATGTGAAAATTGTGTTTTTCTTCTCTGAAAATTCTCAAAGCAACGTGTGATCGGGTACTGCTAGTATTTTATATACGAATCAATGAACATTGTCGTAAATACGTAAAATATAATAATAAACTTTTGTACAGTATTTTTTTAATATGTTGTAATTTAAATCATCAATACAAACATCAAAGGATTTTTATGAAGAATGTTGAAGACAAATCATATTAAATTTCAATAAGGATGTTCTTTTTATTTATTTTTATATCTTATATTGAAATAAATACTAAACATTAATTTGTTTGTGTATTGTTTTCTTTCTGTATGTGCAATTTCGGGGGAAAAACAAACACACAAACAAAAAATCAATGCCCAGATGAAATTCAAATACATTTTTAAATAGAAATGTGGTTGAAGAGAGATTCTAGATATAAAAAGACAAGAACTCTATTGAACAAATTTTTTTTTAACCCCGAAGCTTTTACACAAAGGTCATAATATCATATGCCTATAAGAGAACATTCTGTGCTTTTGTGGGTGGTCAAATACAAGTAAAAATATTTTTAGTTCTGTGAACTGTAGGCTTCACTAAGCATTAAATAAACGTATGCAAATAATGCGTATACAAAAGTTTGAAGATATCTGACACAATTCAAAACATAATCTTTGTTAGACAAATGATGTCAAAAACTTAAATGTATTCAATAAAAAGGGTCTATAAATACATAGTAAAGTCGCCTAGGGGTTGGACAAGATGCTTTCTAAACATTATGACCTGTGTTCAAAACTGGTTACAATATTGAGAAATAAAGTATTTATCTCGAAGAGGAAAATTTTCCATAAAGTAATGAATTTCCTAAGTGTGATCTAACTAACGCTGTAGTAACTAAATAAGTGATATAAAAGTTTTTCTAGTCAAAATCACATGGAAATAAAAAAACAGTGTTATAATTTTTTAAATTTTTCTAGCGATTTTTAGGTTTTTATAGAATCCCAAAAAGTGTTTTTCCATAAAATTCTTTCGAAACACCGGTTCGTTATGAAGTGTAATCTCAAAAACATCCATTTAAAGATTGGATTTTTTTTAATTTGACCCACAGGTTTATATTATATTTCAAATATAGACGATATCTCACAAATTAGCGATTAAATCGTAAAATAAGTGTTATTTTTTGTTTCCATGATATTTTTTAAATAATTAATAAAAACATTGCATTGCGTCAATTTATTTAATCAAGGTGTTATTAATATGAATATTTATTTGTTCAATTAAACGGGATTATATTTATATCAATATGTAACATTGTTACTCGATTATTATAAACAAGCAAGCGAAGCATAATAAAACAATAAAAAAAAAAGCTAAATGAATTAGTTGTTTATTAAATAATGTATAGTCACTCTATACTTTTAAAGTCGTTTATTCTGACTAAATTTTAGCGCACAATCAAAACTACTAATTTTAGAAAAGTTTTATGGATATTTAAATTTTATGAGAGGCGAGACTACGTGCGTTAACATAAAAATTTTTACATTCCATAAATATTTATCCTTTTTTCTGTAAGAATTGTTTTACATATAATCCTTTAAAATCTATGTGTGTTATTAAGAAGTCATTTATATGACGTGACTTTAAACTCGCATTTATGCTGTGACTGTACCTCCAAGAGACGTTTAGTACTAGAAACATTTATATTTGATTAAAAAGGATTAATCTTCACAGTCTGAAAATGGTTGTACAAACCGAAACATGTCACGACGTAATTATTAATTTTTAATAAATAATAAAATAAATTAGTGGAATAATGCAAAATATATATCCTTGAAGTTTTCTTCAGTCATTATCATGGATTTCCACAAAGTAAAGCTCTCTTCAATAAATTGATATTTATCATTCAATATTTAATAGATCAATAATTTATAAACAAAATTTAACTGCGTTATATTAAACAATTTTTTATACACTCGATTAATAAATCTCCAGACTTACAAGTATCCTATTATTAAGAGTGAAACCCGTTTATTTAATGTTTGTTTTCGTGCATTTATTCCAAAATATTTATAACAGAACTATCTGATGATCTTTTATTATGTTTTTTTGTGAAAGGTTTAACTTAAATATTGAGTTAATCATTTAAGGGTTTTATTTCAGTACCTTTTGATCTCAACTAACATTTAAACAAATTTACAGTAATGTACAAATGGTTGTGTTATACTTCGCAACGTCGCACAAATTAGTTTTAAAATTCGAAAATAGCTATTGTAATAAAAATTCCATAATAAAACAGTTAATATTAATTTAATTGACATTTTCATTAAAAAAAAAACATACATTTTCAAACGAAAATTTTATATTTTCCTAAATAAAAAAAATTCAAGAAAAAAAAAACAATTTCCGAGTATACTGTTAGTAATGATATCCTTGTGTTAATTTTTACTTTTTTGCCTTATTTATTTCTATCATTTTTCTTAGGGTATATATAAAAAATTACTTCTTAGATATTTATAGCATTTTCTTTTACTAGACACTTTGTATGTATAAGTAAGTATATATTTCATATCAAACGCAATATTCACTTCAATAAAATATGTATCAATAAAAATATTTGATCGCATTCATATGGAATACACTCTCATGTACAATAAATGAATAAATTCGATACAGTAAACATTATTCGTCAATGAAAATCAAAATATTGATAAAGTGTGGGTGGATGTGTGTCGGTGTGCGCGTGTACATAAGCATGTGCACGCGTAATCATTTTTTGCCTCGATTATCTTGAGAACCAATAATGATATGGATGTAGAATCATTTTCATTCGACGCGTAATTTCGTAACTTATAACTGAATAACTTTACTTTTAACGTTACTTTTCAGCAAAATTTGTACAGCCGTTCTTTGCTAAGGATAAAAATTATAAAACAAAAAATTTCCGTATTCGTTATGATAAACTCATTATTGATTATGACCCTGACGTAGCGTAGTTCCTGATTTCAATCCTTCACCGAAGTTAAGCAACATAAGACACTGTCAGTATTTGGATTGGTAGTCGACTAAGAAGACTACGTGCTGTAGTTATATCGAATATACCCACTGTAGTCACTGAATTTAGTAACACAATGCAAATTATTACACATTAAAAATTATTATTTTTCCCTGGGAAGTTCGCCCTGTGGATCTCGCGGGTCAGACTTAGGCTACTTTTTTTTGGTAACAGTCAATTTGAGATGCGACATTTATAATACAAGAAACTTGTAAAGTGATGGATAGAAAAATTCATATAGCCAAATAAAATATTAAAAAATTTTGAATATTCCACCCTTTTTTTGAATTTTCTCAGCTAAAGGTTTCGATAGAAAGTTTTAGAGTTAAAAATTTCTCGTGAAAATACTAGGTTTGAAAAGAACCGTTAATACGTTGTACAAGAAAAATATAATATACCCGAATATCCCTAGATTAAAGAATAAATGTAAATTGGATGTTTATGGCTCTTTTAGTTCCAAAGATATTGTGACCTCAAACAGGCAGGTATGCCGGCAGGTAGACAGACCAATTTCTGAAAACTGGACTCTCAACACGTATATCAAAACGGATTTCAATACGTATTTGTCCAATAAAACTGGATATCGGAAGCATTACTTTCTTTCATGGTAACAGAAAGTTGAAATGTTTCTATGACCAACACACTTTATTTTTTTAATACTTTACACGGAATTGAATGTCAGAATTTAGACTGCCTAATATTTAAATAAATTACAATAACGTGTTTGGGTGCTTTTCAATAGTCATGAGCTAAACAACCATGTGGGAATAATAACACACAAAAAAATTATATTCGATAAAAAAATATTCAATGTTTTCAACTGACATTCTTCACCAAAACTTGGTCAACTAAACATTATTTGCACCACATAGTCTGATTGCCTCAAACCATTTATATACATAGACATATCTTTTGAACACACCTTTCGAATAGAGAATATTTCTAAGAAAGAAGTTATGCTGTAATAAGTTTTTTTTTTTATTGCCAATACCACAATTCACTTGTTTGAAATGTAAATATGTTTACTATTGAATATCATATATGTATGATACTTTATTCTATTGAAAATATTGTAAACGTGTCAAAATTGAAATTATTATTTTTATGTTTTTTTTTTCAAAATAAATAACTAAATAAATATTTTTTGAAATTTAAAGAAGTGAAAAATAAAACATTTTTAACAACAAATATCAATAGCACTTAGAATAAGACCAATTTGAATTAACTTGATATTTACAAGTAAAACCGAAATATATTTTTTTATAAAGAAAACTGTTCAAAAGAATATCCTTGAAACACATATTTTCATGTAAAAATAAATTTCTTAATATTTAAAGATTGAAGATTCAACGTCAAGCCTTAAAGATGACAAATTACTGATTTAAAATAAAAAAGTATTATATATAATAAATAAGCAACCGAGAAAACCAGGAAGACGAGTAAGTATATAGTAAGAATAACATCATGTAATTATGATTTGTAATTTAAAATAGTTTAGGCCTGTAGATAAGCTACAATATATTGATCTGCTATCGAACTGCAGACTGTGAAAGGCATAAATCAAAGACACCTGTGATATGTGCTATGCGAAGGCTTTGATAAACTAGACATGCATAGTAAGAATCAAGTGGGAATCCAAATTAATGATAATTTACGAAAAACATAAAATTCTGTCAACATTTATTAAAAAATTAATTTGAAAAAGCAGCAAAAAATCTGTTGTGATTAACAATCAACTTAAATTATAATAAAAATCAACGAAAAATTGGAACATTTTCAGGATAAGGTATGCACTTATTTCAAAAAAAAAATATCTGCCTTTAGATGTTAATACTTTAATTGATGGACCATTATACTTTAAGCTATGCCAAAATTGGGGATTCGTAAAATCAGCTAATAACAATATCTTCTCACTTAATAATGCAAATTGATAATTTGTGTATTATAATATGTAAATTGAATAGTGGATAACGTTTTTTTTATTAAAAATATTTTGTATCTAGCTGAATGGTATTAAAATGTATTATATGCTATTGAAATATTCTAATAGCGCCCTTCTATTCGATATCCAACAGGACCAACATTAGAATGGAAAAAAAAACTCCAATTAATAAAGCCCGCGGATCTTAATAACAAATTGATTGACACCACATTCATTAAAATCGGTTGAGTAGTTTAGCCGCTATACTGCGGAGTGCACGTAAATACATTCAACCATGCATACATACAGTCTGCTAAAATCAAAACCCTTCCTTTTCGCTTTTCCGTAGTCCCGTAAAAACAGTTACTAGACTTAGTAATTTCAGTTGGAAATTGATAATTTACCATAGCGAATAATTTTGTAAATATTTGAAAAAGATTTCTGAAGAAAAACTCAGAATTTGTTCTATAGAGTATCGTAATTATCAATTAATAAGTTTCTAGTTTAAGTAGTTTTGATGTGGAAGAATGAATAAAATAACGCAGACTCAAAGAACATTTTTTGTTATTAACTAACACATTTTATCTACATATATTGGAATCTTTGATTAAATGGTTATTACAATTTAATACTATTTGAAATAATTGGATAAAGAAAATTTAATGTGAAAAACTAAACTAATTAAATAACATCGGGGTATTTGTGATTTAATTAATGACTGTTTTAATTGTAAATGTGATGTAAGCTTTAGTGCTTATGAAAATGTAAAAAAAAAAATAGTAAAATAAAAAACTTCGTTCATGAATGTGTACGAGTATTAACTTTGTATATACTGAAAACAGCCATTGCAGCATAAATTGTGTTTGATGATTGCAATAGAGTCGCGTGTACTAAAATAATTATGCATTAAAATAAAAATTTTTCGAAAAAATAGAATTTACCTTATAAACTTGTGTTAATTTTTTGTTTGTTTTTTGTTTTTTGCTTTTTGTTTTGTTTTTTTTTTTTTTATTATTATCTCGCTTTTTATTATGTCTGTCCGGAAATATTGTAATTAATTTTAAACCAACATTGCAATGATTGAGATACTAGAAATTAGGATCATAGCTCATATAACAGGAATAAAAATGAAAAAGGGACGAAAAGAGAGAACAAAACAGCCGAATAAAAAAAAAATGATGAAGAAGGGTATTATGGTCACTATACAAAAAATATAAAAAAAGTAGAAAATAATAATATTAATGTACTATGTTTATTAATGGATTAATAAGTATAAAATAAATTCCCAAATTTTAAACGAAAAGCATGTGTCATATGGAGCTGTTGAGCTATAAATGTAACAACTATCAATTATGAAGATAATGATATTTAATAATCATATTTATTGATATTATACTGATATTAAATTACAGTGTCGTTGGTTAAGTCACATATGCCACCTTAAAATTACACTTTTATTATTCAACTGGGTTTTCCAGTTAAATTGGATTCTTAACATCTATATAAAATATTGAATAATTCTTCATGTATATTCAAAATAAACAGAATAAATATTTCGTAGCATTCTATAGATTCACTTTATTTGAAAATAACTAAATAAGTTGATATACTTAATGCTGTATGCTAGATGATGTGGAATGGAATCACATTATATATATATATATATATATATATATATATATATATATATATATATATATATATATATATATATATATATATATATATATATATATATATATATATAATATAAATTTCTGTTCTAATGAAATAAATTACTTATAATTAAATTTAGTCATTTTATCGTTTAACAAATTAATGGTGTATACAAAATATATATATATATATATATATATATATATATATATATATATATATATATATATATATATATATATATATATATATATATATATATATATATATATATATATATATATATAGTTATATATTGGGAAGAATGTAGAGATTGCGTCTTTTTGAAAGAAATTATGCCGATATAGGCCTGATGTATATATATATATATATAATAAAATGTTTTGGAGATTGGACTCTCAAAAATTGGAAGTCGTCACTTCCAATGATGGTGATATTGACCTTGTTTGCATAATTTCTTTCAAAATGACGAAGAGGAAAAAAAAACTGAATAATATTTGTAGTTATTATACATTCAAAAATTCCGTTGGTCAGTTTAATTTTGTTAATCATTTAAAAAGTAAAACTAGTAACATATTTTATGCTAATAAGACAAAATTTAGGAAAATAATGCAAATAGTGACGACTTGGTGGGGAGGATCCTTCAAAAAAATAATATAATGACTGTCAAGTTCTTAATATTCAGATTTAGAATTGAAAATTTAGTTTTGAACATTAGTCTTACGCATTAAATGTACACAAAAACAAAATAATCCATAAAAAGGAAATAATATTTTTAATTAATTGTTTACATCCACAAATATTTTGTTAAAATACGAAAAAAACTTTACAAGAGCATACCGACACAATATCAGTGCAAAACTGCGGATTTAGCAGTATTTCGTTAATAAAATGTCTTTTTAATTTTTTTCGTACATAGCATTACTCAGTCTTTATAAGTGAATATTGTCGTTTCTCTTATACCAAACGGTAGATAATACCTTGAACTTTCTAGTATATACAAAAAGTCATTTTAATCCAAAATATACGAATCAGACTAATCACGATATGCCAAAATAACAAAAAGATATGATTTAACTAAAATGAAATAAACACAAAAAAATTATTCAGTTGTTAACTACCATATGCTTTAATGTTGAAAATAAATCAACGTTATCATAGAAAATTGTTTTTAGTCTAGACATTAAAAGCATATCAATTAGTTTTGTTTGTAGGTTCAAAATTTATTTTTGACATTCATGCTCTGTTATTTATGACTGCACCGTAATTAGTAATGTCGAATCGTATTTTCATCAAATATATATGTACTCTCATTTGCATTCGAATTGAATTATATTACCAGTTATTATTACAGATTATCATAGAAACTTATTAGTTGACATATCGTTATCAAAAAATTGAATAATTTAATATTTATTTGGTAATATTGAAACAGTTTATTTTATTTTGCACGAAAATTCAATTTTTTGTCCATACAAAGTCATATGGAGTAAAATCTGACAAATTTGCATCAAGTCTTTATTCAAAACTCACCTGCAAAATCATTTAAAGATCTTCAAGAGAATTATCTTTTATTTTCTTTGCGTTTCTTCATTAGAAATGCCGAAATATTCTTTGAACAAATTTATCATTACCATTAGATCGATCATATATCATAAATCGATTGATTTATCGTGAAAAAAATAAACTTCAACTTATCGTGAGATAATTGATTTAAGTGCACATCTGATGAGGAGATAAAAATTATTTAATTCTAGAATCCTGAAATTGATTTTAAAAAATTTTGAGTTTCAAAGAAAGAATTTCAATTCAAATAAAATTTTGTGTTAAAGTTTGTACTGAAGCTTTTTATAATGACCAAGCCAGATGCTTTTTTTTATATAAATATCATTTAAATCTCTTTTATTCTCCAAATCATTTTAATAACATACATCTTAATACATATAATTTACCATTTTAATTTTTTTTTTTTTTTTTTGTGAAACCATTTGTGGATATTTGTATGTGAAAGCATAATTTTTTCTATTCACACAAACACAAACGCATACATACAAATGATAAATGTGAACGCATTAAGTTAAAATTACAATTACACGTCATTCGTTTCAATTTTATCAAATAACAAAATTCCCTTACAATTCAAGTATTATATCAATTGAATCACGTCGAAAAATTATTCGCGTATGTAAAGAATATATTTGTAATTAAAAGGGTTGTGATGTCAAGAGAACGAAGCTCTTTACGTAATTTTTTATTCTCTTAACGTGATTTAATAAGTTTTCTATTGATTATATTGGTGCATTTTAATCGTGAAAGTGAAATAAAGCGATTAAAAGAAACAAATACAATGTAATAATGGCCGCCATGTATAATATAAATAAGAGAGTGATATTTATACACAAATAATTTGTTTGAAAATAGACAAATTGATTTATAATTTCAAAGCAGCATTTTGTAGGCGTGTCTTATTTATAAAGTTTATATAGATGTCTTTTTAATACTCGAGATGATTTGATGTTTCTGTCATTTAACTTACTATTAGCCCTGTAAAAGAACTTCGTGATTCATATTTTAAATCGGCGTAAGTCGTGATTCATATTTTAAATTGAATTAATGCGTGCGTAGATCTTTAACAGAATGATCAAGATAATTTTTAAATTTTTCTTGTTTTTAATTAAATAATACAATCCTACACTATAAGGAGAATTAAAACAAAAATGAGCTACTACACTTTTTGCGAGCAAAAAAATTTGTTTTGATGATCATCTTGGAGTTCTAAACCTTAAACATTTGGTGTGTATTTCACCGATTGAAAAATTCATGTAAACAATCCCCTATCTCATTTTATTCAGATGCAAAAAAGATCGACTTTTTAGAACATTTTAATAAAAAATCTGTTCTATTAAACAAATATTTTACTTTCATGTTTACTTTATGATCTAACAGTAGTTACAGGTACAAGACATTCAAACATAGGATATTTAAGAAAAATATAAAAATTGTTATATTTGTGTATCTGTGAAACTCGAAGGAAAAAAATTCTCATTTTGTTTTTATAGCATGCCATTTTCATTAAAATTATATAAAGTATGTGAATTTGGAAAATGAAATATTTTTGTGTACGAATTCAATACAGATTAAAAAAATTTTGTTTATTGTGAAGTATTATGTTATGTCATAGAAGTGTTGCATAAAAACCATTTTTAAATGAAAGTATTAGAAAAAATTTTTATATATTTAGTAAATTTGAAGTTCGTTCTGAAATATAATATATGTTGCAGCCAAATGTATATTAATTCAGAGTAATTTTTTCTAAATACTCCCCGAATTTGCGATCATTTAATGGATTGAGAAAAAATAAATAAAAAAAAAAAACAAAAACAAACAAACAAAAAATCCACAAGAGTTTTTAGGTTAATATTAAGAAAATTTATTAAAATTAAATCATGAAGTTTAATTATATTTTCGAAATAAGATTGAGTTTTTTAAAATCAACATTTTTCAAATAACTAGCGTAATTTATTGCACTTAAATTCAAAACTATCATTTTCCAGATAGACACACACACGAACGAGACATTATGCGAATAATATAATTTTACAGTTACTTCGAAACGAGTTTAAAAAAGTATAAACGTACATAAAATTATTATAAGTTATGGAAGGTGTTAATACGAGCCACCACTTCACAGAAAATTTCAAATAGTTTGTTAGAAAGTTTCCCTCTGTTTGACATGAATTTGAACATGATATCTAAACAACTCAATAGACTGGAAAATAAAATGGAATACGATACGAATGATACTCTGCCAAACTAACGAAATATGCGTTAATATATTGAAAAAAATAAAACTTTTTCAATTCAAGAGTGAACACAAATTCACGTAGGCTGCTCTAAATTAAATTTTTATTTTTTTAAATATAAATTAGTACAAGAGGCAGTGATATACTTTTTCTAAGCCATCACGCCAATGAATTTTATTTGTATAGTTGTATAATGACTCGTGACTATCGTATTCGCGTATGAGCCAGTGGTGACAGTATATGGAACTTATTAAAATTAAAAATCGCTCGGATAATTCTATACCATACCAAAATTTTTGAAATGATTTTTCAGGTCATTTTCAACCTAAAAAATAGAAATAAGCTGTATTGTAGAAAGGAGAGTCATACGGTAGTAACGCATAAGAAGCAAATCGTAATTTTTAATCATTTATAGCATAAATTTTATGAATCTACTTCCTTTAACGTATTTAAAAACTATAAAATAATTTAGAAAAAATAATATTTAGCCATCTATAGGTTAAAAATGACAATTATTCTATTCACTTCGTTTAATATTGCATTGATATAATGCCGACAAAAGTAAAGTACATTTTAATTGTTAAATATAAATCATCATGTTGATGGGTGTAAGGATTATCAGTTTATTATGCCAGAGTAACTATGAAACGCTCATGCTCATGCATGTTTATTACGCTGATTAACGGTCTTATATTAGTAAAACAGGAGGAGAAATTTTTTCATACTACGAATTTTTTGGTGATAAAATTCAGCTATGCAAAATATACGGAGTATGAGAAAAATTTGTGTTTGGCCTTTTTGCGTCAATGCCGTGTATATGCCCACTTTCAATAGAGGTGACCACACTGTTATTTATCTATTTAAAAATAAAGTATTTCAAAATATTTAAATATTTTATTTTAAAAATTTTGTTTTGGTCTTAAATTACCCGAGTAAAAATTTTTATTCCGTATGAAAAGGTATTAAAAACTTTGTACAAATGTAACGGTCCTACCTCCCCTACTATGAGATTCTCACCTCATTTTATGTCAACTTCGATTAAAATATTCAATAGTTAAATGTACTTCAAAACAAAACTTGTTAACGTAATACGATACTTTTTGATCAAAGTCGTTGTGATAGAAAAGTTTTGATTTAACATTTCAAAACGGAAAAATCTGATGTGCGCTCCACAAAACCTCCGTTTATAGAAAACATACTATTAATTTGATTGGCCGACTGGGACAATATTTGCAGCCAAAATCGAAGGTTATGTGCTAATTACATAAAATTTCGAAACCTGGTAAATGGGAAAACACTACTTTTTTGGGCTAATACTTCTATGATTCACTATTTATTTATCCTTATATTAAAGAAAATAAACTTTCCAAGTACTCAAATACATTTTTAAATTGATCAATATGAAACTTTGACATTTTTTTGTGGTGTATTAAGGACGAATATGGAATCTTATGAACCCTCTTCAATTGCTAACATTATTTGTTGTGCTCATAGTTCGGGCTTAAGTGTAAGTGCAACTTAAGCACGAGCTTAAGGCAGTGTTTAAATTTATATACGGCTTTCTTAAGATATACTTCAAAATTTGATCTTAGCTAAGACATGTAACTGGAATACATATTCATAATCTTTACTTGAGACAAGCATGAGCATTAGATATTTTTGATGTATTCATATTCAAATAAGACGGTCTTATAAAATACCTTATCCTTACTTTTAATCCAAATAAGAGAGTTTATTTTTTAAGTCATCATTTTAGTTGACTTAGGACAGTCTTAAATGTATTCGCAGTGAAAAAAGTGGTTAAAAAAATGAATTTTTTGGAGTTATATAATATTGATATCGACGATAATATTGATATCGACTTTGATTTAGATGACGATGATTTAATCATACGTATTCCAAAACGTTATATTCGAGATGTGCAAGATCCTTTTGATTATCATTCAAACATCGAATTCAAGCAAAGATATAGATTTATATATATTTATTTTTAGGGGTAAAATTAGTACTTTTTCCTTTTTTTGACATATTTTCTTCTGATCATGCGGTAATAATTTTCTAGCGTAACTTTAATTTGAGACTTACAATTTTCTAAGGCACATTTGTACATTTGTTTACACTTTAGAATAAATAACTTCATTGTCAAAATTTAAGTATGTTTCAACCAATGAGATTGTAGAAAACATAATAATTTTTACGGAAATTGACGAACACGCGTTGACTCGGTCTTGAGTTACGTCTTACTAAAGCTTATCTTACTGAAAATAAGATCCTGCTTAAAACTTTAGACTTTATCAAGTTTATCTTAAAGAATGACTCTGAAAACATCATAACTTACAACCGTAAGCCAGTCTTCATGAAGACAGGCTTAAGTACGAACTTAAGGCCGGACTATGAATACGGCCATATGTGATTAAGAAGAAAAAAAATGCTAATAGATTTCATCAAATATTATTGTTTCACCAAATTGTTGTGTAAAAATCATTAAAAGTACTCAGTGATTTTGACATGGAAAATCAAAACCTGTTTACATGAAATGCTTCCTCTGCATGTAAAATTAGTGTTTCTTTTCAAGATTTTTATGCGGTTATATTATTTTCTACACAAATATTATGCCTTATAATAATTTTTGTTGATTGAACCTATAAATGTGATAAAATGATTGTTTATTTTGCCCAACAAATAGTATCTGTATCACACAGTACTTTTTGCCTTAGCAATCAAATATACAATCTTATTTCTACATTACTCATTCAGTGTATATTTGTACATAGATAATTTTACGGTCTGTTCTTGTTTTACATTACATAGAGGTTAAAATCAACAAATAACTTACCAGAAACCTTTTAAATACTCTTTTAAATGTTTAAATAAAAAATCGACAGATATTATGGAAGGGAGAACGCCCGCCCGCCAGGTATAGAATACTTAACTTTTTTTTATTTTCCCTCTCTATAAAATAAACAACAAAGCAATAATTGTATAACAAAAAGAAAATTCTTTGTTTTATTAAAGCTTTCTTTTGTGTTACTGTGTACATTAATAATTGTTCTTTTTCAATGTATAATTTTGTGTTTACAATTTTTAAATTTAAATAATAATTTGATGAAGAAATGAGACTTGGATTAGTATACAATGTCACATACAATTACACCCAAATATCAAAAAATCGTATTATTGCTTGTTACCAACGCAACAAAATCAGGATTCATTGCGTAAAGTGATTGTTATAACTTCGGGTGTTTTCTGTGATTGTATATGATACTATAAAAAACCGTTCAAAAAATTTGTTTCGCTGTTTATGAGTTTTCTAGGATAATTCATATGTTAAAAATTCAAAAATAACATTTATTTTATGATCGGTCGACTGCTTTTTCATAAAATACATCGAATAAATCGGCCTCTGGATCGGATTACTAGCGATATCTCACATCAAATCGTTAAACAGATGTTATTTTTTAAATCTGCCTGTCAAACTATTCTTATGAACATAATTGTTTTTGAAATTGGATACAAAAAAAATTTAAAAAAAATCGGGGAATCGAAAAAAAACTTTTTCTCCCGATTTGAATGAAATACATATTCTAAAGTAATTTTGACCAGCAGATTTCAAAAATAATATCTATTTAACGATTGAATATGTATTTTTGGAGATATCCTATCCAGAGGCCGATTTATCGGAAATATTTTATGCAAAATAGTAGACAGATCGTAAAATAAATAGTATTTTTGAATTTGTTAGTCCTCAATTTTCCTAGAAAATAGATAACTTTGAACTATTCGTCGGATCTCTTATACAATCTAAAAAATTTCAGCAAATTTCAAAAAACAACAAATCGCTTTTTAATAAAATTTATTATTTGAAATATAATTAGGATTCAAAAATACATATAACACTTCATTCATTTCAACACTAATTTTCAGTTAATATATTGCTCGCAATTCCCTTTTTAGTTTTTAGAAAGTAGTTAATTAGAAAGTAACGAATCAGACTGACTGACAGCAAGCTATTTCTCTATATCATGAATGTGCCATAGACATAAACAATCAACCTTAAGAAAATGCTTGCATTTATCTAACGAACAGCTATCCGGCTTTTAATAATTGGAACGACTAAAAATTGCTATCCAATATTTTGATACAGTAAATTTCAACCTAACGTTAGGTTTAACAAAAACGTTATTTTTATGAATAGCAAGTCATTATTATTGAACTGACCATTAAAGTTACATTTTTTTTAAAAGGTTTATAGTTGCATTGCTAATAAATGAAAACTACTAATGCATAATTTTGGAAACTATAGATTTTATTGATTTAAATTTCTATAAACTTAAAAATTATTTTTATAATATGGTATGTTAATTTTGTATTATGCTCAATAAAATAAGAATCAAAATAATAAAAATAAATCCTTACATTTTGAACTAAACGTGAATCAAAAGCTAGATTCTATTTTATGCTGTACGATAAAAATCCATTTCCAAAAATTTGAAACAATATCTTGGTATGTTCTTCATCTTTAATTCATTGTGAAACATATAGGAATTACAATAATTATTTACAAATTAAATTCCAAATAATGGCATACAATCGAAAAAATACTACATTTTGAATTGTCCGTGAATAATTATTTTAGATATGATATTGAATATTTTCTTGACTGACGGAGTTCCTGCAATGTAAATTATTTTCTACAATAGGATATGTCAAATCTGAAATATTTTCAATACAAAATTAAAAATTTATATAGAGGCAACATGATGAATAAGTAAATAAGGGAAGATGATATTAACGTTAAATTGATAAAAAATATTCATACTGCAGAAATATTTACATGAATTCTTTAATATTCGAAATAAATCAATGTAGGTTTTTATGTTTGAATTGTAATTTCCATTGATTAAAGAGAATGGTAATATTTAAGTTTTTCTCAGGGCTTTATAAATATTTCATAAATTTCAATAAATAAATTTGCTACAATATAGCAAGGGTCCATGGGTTTGAAAAGTAGGACATTTCTTAGGTTTTTCATTTTCAGTGTAAATATAAATGTTATGGTAACAGTTTTGTCCATTTGGGATCAGTTTGGGACTACATTAGGATAACTCTGAGGAAAATTAATTCAATTCAAATATAAATAATTTTCGTTAATGTTTATTTACATAATATAAATTTATGACGTTAAATTATGACAAATTCCAATTAAAAAAATATAAATGTAATTTTTTTTTTATATATGTATTTGTTTCTAAGAACCAAAGATATCCTTAAAAAATCAATAGAATATTTATTTGTGTACAGATATTTATTTCTGACTGTCCGTCCGCCCGTCATCATAATAACTAAACAAAAACAGATAGAGAATTGTAATTTTGATGACATATTCTTAACATAAAAAGTGAGTTTAAGTTCGTGAATGAGCAAAATCGATCTATTGGGTCCAATGAATCTTTGATTCAACTTTTAAACTATAAAAGATTGAAGAAAAGTATTAATACAAAAATGTTTATTTTATTGAGGCAAATATTTTTTAATTGAAACATTTTTTCGTAAAATATTTGAGTTCTTCATAATTTTAGCTCAAATTTGGCTAATAAACACCTAAATAGTAACAATACATTTTATCATACATGTAAACATGTATAACAGTATAGACTGGATATTTATAGTATTTTATGAATGCTTATTTAAAATAACCCAAACAATTTAATTCAATCATGTGTCGAGGATCAAAGGAAGTAACTCTGTTAGTTGTAATCGTTACCTGTTATACTTGTGCTTGTCTATTTTCAATTTACATATACTGTACTTGTAATGTCTTTAATCAATCTTGTATAATGAACTTTTAACGCCTCCATGACAGTTATAGCTCTGTATTTGACAGTTCAAGTAGGTACCTATCTATCTATATACAAGAAACACAATAAAATAGAAGAATCATTTTCATCGAATCTTTATTTATTATTATACATAAGGGTGTATGGAATAATATTGCTTGTACAAGTAGTACCAATATCTTTATTTATTATGCATAAGTTTACATAAAATAACATTACTTGTACCATCAATCAAAATATTTATTGAGAGAAACATGTATTTTATACGGCTTGAATTCACCATTTAAATTTATTAACCCAATGATTCTGGCTGTTCATCTCTAAAAAAATATAAACAAGCTAAAATTAATTGAAACAAGTAAAGATAAAAACAAACAGACTTAGTTGTTTAAATTAACTCAACATATGATTGAATTTCATTGTTTGGACTATTTTTAATTAGCATTCTTAAAAATCAACAACTATTCAGTCAATACAGTTATATATGTAAACATGTATAATTATAATATTTTTATTACCTATATGTATTTATTAGCCAAATTTGAGTTAAAATCGTGTAGAATTCAAACATTTTACGAAAAGTGTTTCAATCAAAATTTAAAAAAAATAAAATTTTTTGTCTTTGAACGTTTATTCTGTCTTTTAGAGTTTAAAAGTTGGGATAAGAATCCATCGGAACCAATGGACCGATTGTGCTCATTCACGAACCTATGCTCACTTTTTTATGTTTAACATACGTAGTTTTCATTCTGTGATAGAAGTACATGGTTAAATGATTGTAGTATTCCAATTTCATTATTTTTGAAAACATATGGATGAAATGACTAATATGTCATAGTACAATGTTTTTATTTTTCAAAAATAAAATACTTTAAGACCTTTTTTTAAGTGTTCGAACTTGGGAAAATGAATGAAAATGTGAAAGAAAAATTTAATGATTATGACAAGTATAACCTATAAGAAAATTTATAAGTAGCACTGCGACTGTACTCAGGTTGAATATTTAATTATTTTATATACAGGTGTCTACAAAAGAAATGAAATGAAACCAACAGAATGAAACTCCAAATAGAACAGTGAAAGATGTTTAAATTACTCAGGTGACCATTCGCCAAAGACTAAATTAGTACATTTCATGTTTTGGTAATTAATACATCTATTTTACCAGTCTCCAGGCTGTAAATATATGACGTATTTTATATTAAAAACACGTTCATTAGCTATGAACTTTAGTCATTTTATTTTTTAAATTAGCTCAATCTATGCAGCTCCAACTGTTTTAGGTTTAGTTGCGCACTTTCGTTAGTCTAAAATTGTATTGCGAAAAAATAAATAAATAATAAAAACAGAAATAAGATGTTAACTGTAGTTTATGTTTCGTGGAATCGGAAAATAAAAACTGGAGGTAGTTTTTATATTAGGTGTCAAATGGGTTCAAGAAAAATAATTTAGTGCTATTTTTATAGATTTTTTGATATTTCTTTTTTTCATGTCGTCATGTGAATAAAATAAAAACCAAATGCTTTGGTATGAATATGAAAATTATTGATCTTTATAATATTATTAAAATTAAGATAATTTTTAATAATTTTTTTATACCCACCCGGATATATATATACACAAAAGCCAGTTAATAAAAATATGTTAAAATTCAAATAGTTACTTGAATCGCAAAGCTTTTATTCCAATTTAAATTCCTGTTTATAATTTCGAATAAAATTTATTTTTCTAAAATGAATAGTATTTTCCTAAGAAGTATTAAGTCCTTTAATTTACATTACAACCTATATTTCCTCAATAAGCTACAAGTCTCAGTACATATATTTTGACACAGCCTACACATGACAAATAGGTACATTTTCATTTGATTTACAAAAACAAGTTGTTATTCACATATGTCGATCTAACAACGTTCAGAGTCTTAATAATAATATACCCATGTCGTTTACTAAATATATAAATATATACCTATAGACCGTGAGACTATAATGAAGATCGAATTATATGATTATTACTTTTAAGTTATATCTATCAACAATATCGGCAGTAATTTTCTGTTTGTGAAATAAAATATACTTAGTTTAATGCTAAAGAAAATTTTATATGATTGAAATGTAGAAGTGAATTTTTCACGTCATATCCAATTTCAGGATCAAGTTTTGCCCTTGTATTTTAGATGTAATTAAGAGGGCTAACTAAGAAAATTTTGGTAATTTAGAAAATACAAATTTGATATAACAGTTTCTATTTACCAGTTTTGTTAACTCAACTCGCTTTTTTTTACCGTAATTTTTGTCATTATTTATTTTGTCAAGTTTGCTTTTAACGCAGAAATTATGGCCGATAAAAGGAATCAGAATTTTCGCTTCATTCTGAGCTCACGGTCGAATGTTATTTTTGTATATATATATAATAAATACTTTGCTATATAAATAAAATTGTTTTTCTTTCCTTGATTTTCTTACATTCTTCTTATTAAATTATTTACCTCTTCACATAAAAAACCTTTAATCTAATATTTTCCTAAATAAATTATATCGTCAATAAATTTTCTTGGAATTATTAAATGATACTTCATAAAACATATTAATAGCCTTCATAAGTTCTTTGATAAATTAATAATTTTCTACAAATTTTGTTAATAAAATATACAAAATTATAATTCTGTTTAATTTGAATTTTCATAAAAGCTTGTATATGTTTTCTTTCACCTGTCTTAAGCTGCTATTACGTTAGTATCTAAATTTAAATTTCTTTTTATTCATAAACAATGTTAAATAATACTAATCTTTAAATTTTTTCTTTAAAATTTATTTCTTATGTTAAGACTAAAGTTTTGAGTTCACAATTTGGTACGTAAAATTATTCAATTATTGTGTATTGATACCGGTCTTGTAAGGTTAATTGGCTAATTTTACTAAATAAGGAGGCTGTAGATTTTAAACTACACCTCCGTTTATTATACAAACGCATCTATACCAAAGGCCCATACCACTATTTTTAATCTGTTTAATTTGGCTGCGTATAGATTTTGTATCATAAAATTCATAATGTAAATAGGGGTATCGATTCGAAGTAGCTAACCCTTCGATGTTTGCGAGTCCGTAATAGATGCATATACATTTTTCTTTTTTTTATTAATAAAATTATTTGAAACTTTCATCTTAAAAATTTTCTTTCGAGATAAACTCACTAGGCTTCATGTCGACAATCACTAGGCTTTCATGTCAACAATGTGTATACCGAATTTCATAACATTTGAAAAAGTATCTTTTGAGTTATTTGTGCTTAAAAATTGAAGAAATACAATTTATTTACAATTAATTTAAGTCAAAAACTGTATAGAAATACTTTTTTTTTACATCAGCACAACAGCTGTTGATAAACCGCCTTAAAGGCCATGACAACCAAAGTAAAACACTTTAAACTAACCTACGGACGAATAGGTTAACATACATTGTGTAATATTTATTCGTTAAATTATTTGCAAAATAATAAATTATATAATATAATACATCTACTCATGAAAAAAACATTAAAAATATAGTTTATGATTATAGTAAAAATTTTCTTGTTGTCATCAACGAAATAAAATATTTGAACGTAAAATGTTCAAGTTGGATTTTTTTATCTATTTTGAACACGCAAAGACATAACAAATGCAACATAATTTATATTTTCTTTTTTTTTTCGTTCTATTTAGAAAAGAATTGTAATGCATTGATAATAATCTATCTTTCTCTTTCACATACAACAACTATTATCTATAATTTTTATGTTTCACTAATTTTTGAAAGAATACAATAATTATTATTACTCTCAAGCAAAAGGATAAAATGACGACTGTTTATGATGTATTGAAGTACCTTTGTACACCCATTATAGAAAAAAATGAAATAAATATGATCATAAATAAAGTATGCCTTGAAAAAATTTCATTCCGGTGGTGGTCCAAATTCACTAAGCCACAATCTGTTGATGGCATCGCAGAGGTATCAGGCGAAATTATTACTTATATATATTAAACGATATTTGCGATAATTGTGGATCAATTTTATGCTTCTTTTCTTATAACCGAGGAGGTCAATGACAAAAAAAAAACAAAGAATTTTTAAAATGCTGATTTTTTGATGGTGTGCAAGAATAGCCAGTAAGTCTGATTCGTAAGCGTTTGCCGGTAGGTGTGATTCAATTGCGAGCGATAAATAAACTAAAAATTAATTTTATCATGAGCAGTCTTCAGCATCCTATAAAAGAGCGCGTTAGTCGCGTGTTCAAGTTCAAGATCCAGGTATTCTGCAAGGTTTTAGTATTTTGTATAACCTAGGTGTCATATTATCCCTTTGAGTTGTAATGACATAAAAGCTTACCAAATATAATAAATGTATATTATTAGTAAAATTAAAAAATCCTTATTATTAATCTATTTAATTACCCATGGACATCGATAGCTCAAAAACAATCAAAAATTAGCGTACTTAAATTCTTATAACGTGGTTTTAAGTTTAAAAAAATATCTCACCAATTCTTGCGATTTTGTATGTTTTAAATATATTATCCAACCAAAATTTTTTACAGAATTCCTACGCTTTAAAACATTGATTCAATTTGTACAAACTCACGTGTACTTAATAGGTATAGAGAATTCCTTGAACCGAAAGTAATTAATTATACACTTTGACATACGGCTAAGTTTTATGAAACAACGGCGCATTACAACAGTCTGTTTTTTTTTTCATCTCGTATATATTTTGTACGTTCTTCAGTTTCTGTATTATGATGGTTCACCAATGTTATTCAATTGGGAATACCAGAATAAAAGAACGATTTCCTTAGTGATTTGTATTATTGTTCTCCTGTATAAAGAATTAGAACGGAAGTCTGTAATTATATTATATTATGAAAAATTATATTCTAAATAATTTTTAATTAGTATTATCAATCTTCGTGCATAAAGAGGCAATACGTATAGGAGCGAATAACATAAACATGGTGAGCTCTCAAAAATTGAAATAAATAATGAAGAAAGTATTTTATTCGGTTTTTGTCGGACAACTTTCTTTGAGTACGTATGTTTTTTATCTTTTTAAATATTTTTTAAAGCTATAAAATGGAATAAGTTATAAAAGGTGTTTGTGTATTCTAGAAATTTATTCCACTTATTTACCGGCACAAAATAACTAACGACGAAATACCCAAGGAACAAAATAATTGAAGGACAACATAGGTACGGACAAAATAATCGAACGATAAGATAATCGCATGACAAAATAACCACGGCTAAAAGGACTCATTGATGTAATGTTGTTATACACGTTTTTAATATTAACATACATTTCTTTGAAAACAACCACCTGAAAAAAAAGCATAAAAAAATTTCGATATTGTTATCTCCATATTTCTTCCCCTTTTTCCTTCTTTTCTCAAGAAAAAAAAAAAAATATAAAACATTATTCAGTATTATTTTAATTATATTATTATCGTTATTATTATATAATATTATACAATATTAATTATTAATTAATTATCAAATGCTAAACACATGTTGATATTTAAAAAATTTATGTTAACACTTATTATTAACTATAAAATATAAATAAATTTATTTTTTACTAGTTAATATTTTCTAATTTAACATTAATTATGTTTAATAAAAAATAAATAAATAAAGGTGGAAAGCTAATGGATTAAACCTTTTTTTTTTTCTAATCTTCAATAATTTTTTGGTTCGGTGATTTTGTTTGCGGTTATTTAATGATTCGGTTATTTTTTTCAAACGGTTATTTTGTCGTTTTTATAAAGCTCGAGATTATTTGGTCATGGCACCGTTATATAGTATTTCTGGAGGATGTCATCATTGCAAAAAAAAAATCAATCTCGAATTTAAAAGTCTGATAAATCGATAAATTATCAATAACAAAAAACTAAATGGTTAAGGATATGTTGGCACAAAAGTGTGATGAGATAAGTTGGGTTATTCAATTTGGTTATATTCGACTATACAAATAAACGCAAATCATTAGAATTGAATTCCTGCTCACGTTGCAATTCACGGTCAAATCATGCATCTTACGATTTGGTGCGGTCATACACTAGTATACTTTATATTATGCTTTATTTGCAATTGTTAGACACATATCTTCAATTATTATCAAAGCTTCGTTGTACATTTCCAAGGTAATCAACAAATTGACAGCTAAATTCCCATTAACAAAATGATCAACCATTCATTGAATTCATATCTTACAAAAAATGTGATAAATGAAGAACCGCTGGACCGATTTTGTGCAAACTTCACATAAACCATCTACTAAATAGTCCGAACAAAGCCTTAACATTTGGTTTGGATACGTGGACCCGTTCTTGAGTTATAAAATTACAACGAAAAGTGGCATTGATTTTTATATATATAGAAGATAAAATATATAGTTTAAGATTGATAACAGCGTTTATATTTATATAACTTTTTTTCCTTAATATAACTATCTCTTTTTACGATACTAGACTTTATTAATATACACGGATTTCAAAAAAGATTAAAATAATGACGAAATCATTCCCACTGAAAATCGACAAACTAAAGGGGTATAAGTTATAGTTTTAATCCGGTCTCTTGTCGGCTATATATTATTCCCAAAATCAACAAATTGTTTTAGATTAAAGAATAATATACCTTAAAAATAATTCTTTGCAGATAGTGGAACAATATACCTTGAAATAATTCCGTGTGGATGGTTTTCGACTCGTAAATGACCAAACTACCACGTATTATGCTTTATTATACTTTGAGCAGATTAACATTAATCTTTTGAATCATATTATAGAAATGATTGTTTTAATCAGCTTTACTTCTTAAGTACGTCCCTGTATGAATATTTTAAATGTATGTATAAAGTTATTGTATATAATATAAAATATTATTTATTAAGGTAGGTATGTAACTGTAGTATTATATAGTACTGGCTAGTACCCGGTGCATTGCAACCACAGAAAAAAACAGATTTGTGGAAATATTGTTTGAAATTTTTAAAAGATATTTTGTTTAATTAGAAATAAGAGAAATTATGATATTCATTTTTTTTTTATAAATCCA
This sequence comes from Chrysopa pallens, assembly GCA_020423425.1. Taxonomy (NCBI): domain Eukaryota; kingdom Metazoa; phylum Arthropoda; class Insecta; order Neuroptera; family Chrysopidae; genus Chrysopa; species Chrysopa pallens. The sequence continues at coordinate 14,445,889 of CM035594.1, forward strand.
TTCTATTGAAATTGTGTGATATACAAAGGAAAATTATAATTTATATTTATATTTATTCAAATGTCTTAGGAAGATAGATAATTTTTTATTTTTTAGTCTTCAACAAAAATAAATATATTTGTATGTGACGTTTGCTATTTGTTTGTACGGATTTGATTTTGAAATTATGTTAAAAGGAAACAAACTATTGTAGAATTTCAGTAATGTTCTTTGCCTGTACAGAACGATAAATGTAAAAATGTCAATGCAAAGCAATACAATTGAGATTTATCAATCTTTTGCAATCTTTTGAAAATAGAGAAACTGAAAGGAGTTGGGAAATCTTTTAGGTTTAAATATTATATTATGGAGATTATAATATGAAGTTATGACAATATAAAGATACCTTTATCATGACTCACATCTGTAATTGTACCAGATTGTCTGTAATATGTAATATGTGTGTGCGTGAATGAGTTAAAGTGTTTTTGGGAGCATTAAACGATACAAAATACTTTGAATAATTCTATCATAACTTTATTCTATACATTTAATAATAAATACAATACAATTTACTTATATAAATATTTCAGTCCAATGTTCGATAGCTATTCTTGTAACCTTACTTCTAAATCTTTTATATTTAAAAGATATCTAAGCATTTAAAAAAATATTAGAAGCTTCATTCATTTGAATTGATACAGCAGTAGAAAATTGAGACTAGTTCTTGTAAGTTTAGAATTTCAAAGCACACAGAATACGAAAAAGAAATAACATTTTACTATTATTTGTTCGCTGTAAGTTAGTGAGTTTGTTTCAAATGATAGTATCACATCTGCTAAGAACGTACTTGTAGACTTAATCCATACTCTTCAGAAACTATAAGCAAGCTATACTAAGTTGAGAAAAATGTATAGTATTATTTTTAATGAGAACACAAAAACTGTTCGTATATTATATGTATGTGATTACAAAATATACATTCTGCTTAAACTTAAGGTTTTAGAAATTCTACTTTACTTGCTCATATATCGACCAATTTCTATTTATTTTCGTAAATGTAACAAATGACAAAATTGTCATATGTTATGTTTTATCTTTTTACGATGTAATTTTACACAGTCTTGGTCTTAGCTCAATGATAAAATCGTGTTTTTTTCCAGGTACCCCAGAAAATTATTGTAATAGTCTAATTTTGACTTATGTTTACTTTCAAGGTCCTTATAACTCAAATCCAACGTGCTAAGAAAGATGGCTTAGTGTATGTATGTACGTGCGTAATAATTTTTCGTCTTCGTTATCTCCAGAAAAAATAATAGCGACAATGAGAAACCACTCTATTCAGTTTTCAGCAAAGTCGGTCCAACTGCACTTTTTGAGGAAAGAAAACATAAAAATGAAAGTAAAAAATTTTCTTACAAGTAATAATTTACGAATTATTTTAATTATTATTTTCCTCAATGGGTTCTAGTTCGACGTGGATACTTTGCTTTTTATAATTTATAAATCATTCTTATTTATGAAGTCCTTTAGGTAGTCAATAAGTTTTTGAAGATAAATTAGAGCTTTTTAGGAATTCTTCCAAAAGTCATATTGCAATAATAAAATTTTCTTTAGTTTTTGAAATTGTAGATTAAAAATTATTTTTTTCATACTACTAATAAATTTTAACTGTATTAAGTGTATACTTAATTTTTCAAAGTGTTTTCCATCCTGTTCTTGATAAGTATCATACCATTGTATCATAAATTACATTCCATTCTTCAGTAAGGATAAGTTTTGAGTTATTAAACTACCGGTGACATAAAATGAATCTTAAATAAAAGTGATATTATAAGGCAACAATGTAGACAAGTTGAGTCCCTTTAATACTACAATGTTTATGTTATTATATAACTAGAATTAACTTAAATTCTTATTACGAAAACATACTATGTTAGTAGAATTATTACCTAAAAATCGAAAAATTTTTTATGAAATAAAATACAAAACAAAGTAAAACAATAAAATTAATTTTTTTTTCTTGTTTTCATAAATTTTGAAAGAAATTGATAGTATTTGTAAGAACAGCCCTTTTGACTATGAGTTTCACAAGATAATCGTTCAAGTTTTCAGTTTTTTTTTTTAAATAAAAATTATATGTATTCTTGTATTTTCAAATCAAACAAATTGTAAAAAAGGGTTAAACGTTACAAAAGGACTCCGTGAGACAAATGCAAAAGTGAGCATTTCCAAAGTAGTAGTTTCAACATAATAGGGATGTTGACTAAAGTTTTTTGCTTCAAAAACAAAAAAAGTTTTTTGATACATCTTTACTTCAAAAACTTGATTCTGAAGTTATTTTAAAAAAATTTTTAAAAATAAGAATTCGTTATTAAACAAGGAACGAAATATATGATGTATGATGTCATTTTGTTCATCTTGATATGAACAACATCATTTTCAAGAATGAGATCGATATAAAATCATTGATAGTTTATGATTTCTATGTTTTTGAATCAATTTTAATTTATTATGCGTGTTTTGATATGGTATTGAATTTAGTTTCACATTTTGATGTGGGATGTGTTTTCCTGTAATCAAATCTTGGAAAACAAATTTAGCCAAGTTTCTGGTTTCCGGTCAAACAGGTATTAGGCACATATTTGTAAATCAGTTGATATAAAAAAAATATGCTCTTTTACCCATAATACCTTAAGAACATAATTGCTCTTTTAACCATAATACCTTAAGAACTTAATATATTTTTTTTTCTTAATGATTTGTTTTTAATTATTATAATATTATTATTAAGTTACTTCAATACCTTTTTTGCTTACAGTTTAATAAAAATTCGATAAACAGCATTACGGGGTCAATTTGTGAGAATAATTTTTCAACATTTAACAAATGGTTTGTTCATTGTTAAAATTAATATACAGGTAATGCGAGAAAATAAATGATACAAGCTCAAACATTCTCACTCAAGCTTACAAAATATATAATGAAACTATTAAGCAACAATATTCACGTGTCTTTTTTTTAGTTTAAAAAATTATTTCAAAATTCTTCTGTTGGTATTCATAGCTAGGAAGATGACACAACTAATTTAACAATTATTTAATCTAAATTTTACTATACTAAATGCTGTCTATCAATCAAAGATTTCATGTCAAAGAATTTTAAAGATATTCTACATATGCGTTTACCACAAAATGTTATTACATAAAATCTATATGTAATAATAATAAATTTAAGATAATATGTAAGATTAGGTTAATATAAGTAAATATTTTAACGTAATCGCTGTCATATCATGTCTCTTAAATTAAATTCTATCCACTTATTTTACAGGAAACATTTAGAGGCAAGAAACACGTAAACAAATTTATTGCTATTGTCTTCATTATTAGAATAAAGGAATTTTCCATTTTTACTTTGTTGTCGATGTTGTCACTATTTTCTACGTTTACTGATATCAATTATTGTTAGAGTTCGATGGTGCTTAAGTGAAATGGAAATTACCCCCAATCCTTTCGTTCTTCAATTTCAACTTTAACAGAGAATTCACCATACACAGTGAAAGCTAACCACCCATTTAGCAATATGATTTCTGGAATAATTCCTGAATAATTCATGTTTAAGATTTGGACGTCTGAAGTATCATCAAAGATCACCCTTTGCCGTTGAAAGGTCCTCCTATTGAACTCATTTAGACTTCATAAATAAGAATGCTTTAAGAATTCTTCTTTCTGACTACTAAAATAAATTCGATTTCTAGACTACGAAAATAAATAACTCTGAGCTGGATCGTCCGAAATAAAAAAATCAAAGTTCTTTCGTTTGATAATCGCATTCCAGAAATCAGGGCGTGGAGGATTTTTAATGTTTAGGAACACTTTTAAGTGAAAAACGCGATTGTTGCGAAAAAAAGAGTCTCCGACGTTAAACTCGTTAATTATATACAGAAATAGTTTTCAAAATTTTGAAACATGAGATATGTGAAAAACGTTATAAAGTTTTGAACTTTAACTTGGAATAAACATAAACGTGTAACCTCACACTGATTTATCGTATGTTCTGTGCAAAAAGTATGTTGCTATCATCCTTTATAGCTAAAGCAACCTTTTGATGAAATAAGCTTCCATTTTCAGCGTCCTGCTCCGCTCGGATTATATGATTACTAAAAAGGGGATGGGAATTAAAATACTCACAGTTTCGTTAATTTAACGTCAATTCTGTTAAAAAATTACAAAAACCAATTTCAAAATCCTATTCTCCTCTAAATCAGTTAACAATATAAATAAGACAAGTGAAAGTAACAACTAACAAAGTAAATAGTTTAGATATTTGTTGAGTATCAATGCTTGAACTTGTTACATTAGGTATTGTATGTTGTATTAGGTATTTTTTATTAGTTTAATTTGACATGAAATAGTGAAAAATCTACATAAATATTTTAAACAAAAGTTTTTGCTTTCCAAGTTTTTTTTTCGCTTTAAAACTCATCATGTATCCATTTAATCCAATTGACCAATTTCGGTCATTTTCGAACTTAAAATCGCCTTTTATTCAACGCAACTTGCTATCTCATTTTGTTTTTGAATAACTTGTAAAATATTATTTCTTAGTGTTACAACGTAATACTTAAATTAATCGAATCTACCATAGTCTATATATGTCGAGTATAACAAAAATATAAAAATATAATTTGAAGAAGTTTTATATGATATTTCAGTTGCATAGATTTACACTACGATGGTATTAAATTTGACCGTCGTTCTAATGTCGCTTTAGGTAGATGGTATAAGTTTGTTATAATATTACTAGAATAATGCATTGTATTGTATCGTTTACTTGAAGAGAATATATTTGTACCATTTAAATGCATATGTTTGTTTGAAAACCAAATTTATTTGAATCAAACATGCAGATGGATTACATCGTGTTAGTTATATAGTTTTAAATCTACTAAAATACATCAGCTGAAATCCATTGCAAATTCAACAGTACAACTGAAATTCTATCTTCTGTTTATATAAAATGATTTATTCTGAATCTCTGACTAACGGATCAGCGCACAGCCTTAATCGTTGATTGTAGAGACCTGAAACTTGGAGGGTATGTTCCTTGTATGACGTAGGCTTCCGATAAATAATTAATTTCTGAAATTAATGCCCCAAGAGGTGATAAAAACGGGGACAAAATTTGTATGGAACAGCGAGATTCCTTGGTATAATCTACTTCAAATTATTCATAAAAATTCTTCAACAGAATTGATGGAATACATGTAAGAAGTTTAAACTGCCATACAAAGCGGGTAACTAGTATTAAATAGGTTAAGTTGTTAATCTGACCATGATATTCCGGATTATTATGCAAGCTTGGTGTTACAAGGAAAGGGGGTATTAAATACTTAATGGCCTAGTTTTTTATACAATTACGTTACACTTGAAATATTTTACAGTGATAAAATAGATTAGAATACTTTAAAAGTATAATAATTTAAAAGTAGAAATATATTGAATTATAAATAATTTAAAGTAGATTAATAGGAGTAGAAAAATAAAAAGATGTTTTGAAAAAAAAAAAAAACAGTTTTTTTCTTCTGGTTTTTGTTTTCTTTTAAATCAATCTGAAAGTGGTAAACTGTTTTTATTTGGAAGTATTCACAAAATTATTTAATATAAATGTATTCCCATATTTAGTCAATTTTGTATGGCTTGTATCTATCCGTAGCATATGCTTATCTTTTTAAAACGGTTCAATGTTCCACATAAAGGACATTCAACAAAATTATATAATGATGTAGTACTACAACATTGAATTCATAAATGTACAACATACAACTGTATTATTTGTTTTAATGTTGTTCAGAATTATAATACATGTCATAAGCTATAGAATATGATGGATATTAAGTAATATACGAGTATTATAACCTATTATGAGTTTGTTTTTGCTTTATTTACTTTATGTATTACGTTGTTGTTTGTACATCCAGATTTATTTTGCCCAAGAAAAATTTAATTTATACAATTTTTTTTATCCAGCATAATATATCAGAAATTGCAAAAACAGAATAATGGCTTATAATAAAAATAAATATGTTAGAAATAATTTTTTAAATAAGATTTATTACAATAGTAAAAGGGATGTTGCTTAAATTATTTTATAATTAACTAAAGTGTCTTCTCCTTAAAGGGGGATTCGAGTTCTTTTGTTTCTCTTAGATTTTCATCACTTTGTTACTAGTCAATTATTTTTTATCCGAAAAATTTTCCACATTAGATACAACTTATTTTCTAGTGCCTAGTTTACATAATTTCTTGATTTTCGACAATCAATCTTCCGTTTAGTGTGTAATAAATTCCACCGATCGATTTAGGATTCCAACTTCACTCGTACTGTCAATATTCTACTGGACTGACGGATTTCTTCATTTAAAAAGCATCTAGCGCTTTTCACTCCTTGATTTTGAAGGAATTGAGTGTTTAGTACTGCTTAATATTTGTTAAATTTAGGAATTTAAAAAAAAAATAAAAAGGAGTGTGATGTCATATTTTTATGTTTCGAGGTCAAGACCCAAGATGTCATTTCTCGAAAATATCTGTGTTTGTGTATAACGGCTATATTTTGCCATTTTTTTTTCTTTTGGTAAATCAAACAACTTTTATTTGAAATATTTTTGCATCGACTTTTGGGATTCACCACAACTATAGCTCAAAAATAGCTATCTAACATATTTATTATAAAACATATCATTATAATAAACTATTAATGAGAATAATAATAATTATAATACTCTTAATTTTCAGTCCACTTTCTTTTAATAGTATTTTTGGTGTCTCTTTCTTGAATTGTACTCATTATGGCTTGTTTAGATCCTGTCTCGTTTAGATCAGGTTACGTATCTCCTTATTTTTAAAATAATTATAATAATTAAGTAAAATATCTTCCACTTGAACAAAACAAGTTAAAAATAACAAACATGAAAAATGAATTTGATAAAATAATTCGAAAACGTTTTTCATTCAATAGAAAATTAGATTACTTAGTAAAAACAACAAAAGTTTTTTTGTTGTTGAAATCGACTTTGTTGATATGTTATTACTAGTAACATATACTTACTTACTTTACCTTCATATGTGCTATACACAGTCAAATGGGAATTTTACATCTTTAGTATTAATACCGAAAATGGTAAAACAAACTCTGCGAACGATATGGAACAAAACAACAAAACAATGTCGATACCATCAGTAAATATGTACTGTGTGTAATAGAAATTTTATTACAATATTTTGTAATCTAAATTACATAATCATTTACTACTTTAGACAAGGTTCCAGAAAAAGTTTTAAGAGTAAAGTTTATTAATTGGTCTAATATTTACATATTTTACAAAAATTTCTCAAGATTTAGAGTTATTCAACTTTGTTGGTAACAAATTGATTATTTAAAGTTATTATAAATTTTTTTGATTGTGGATTAAGAGTTAATAAAGTAATTGCACGACAATATTATAGAATTTTCGCAGGCCGCTATTTAAAAAACCAAGTGGAGATAAAACAAATAAAGTTATATGTTAAGATACTCAACATTTGATCGAATTTCTTTGTTTGGGCTATATTTAATTAACATTCATAAAATACTGTAAATATACAGTTATATATGTATAAATGTATAATAATATGTAATATTATTATCGATATATGTTTATTACCCAAAATTGAGTTACTATTGTGGAGAACTCAAAAATTTTACGAAAAAATGTTTCAAAAAAGAGTTTTATTAATAAATATTTTATGTATTCTTCTATAGTTTATGGTTTAAAAGTTGAGTGAAGGATCCATTGGACACAATGGACCAATTTTGCACATTTACGAACTTAATCATTATCACTTTTTTTTTTTTGAGTTATCGTGTAGACGGACGGACGGACGAACAGTCGGAAATGAACTAATTAGTTGTTTCTATGAACACTTATATCAAAATTTAGTTTGTGCAAACATTAGTAGGTAGCGTTACAACCGTTAGATTAAAACTTATATACTCTGACATATTTTGTATGTGTAGTATAAAAACCGAAAAAGTGTAAAAATAATTTTGTTTCAAACATGACTTTTAGAAATCCGAACTATTCTGCGTCCAGTAAAGGGTTGATACACGAACTAGCTAAATGTGTGTTTCTAAAATGGTACAATACAATGGTATTAATTGTCTTGTGTCGTTTAAAAAAGTAATTTTCTTCCACCCAAATTCCAAAAATGGTATAAGTTTATTATATGTTACTCGCTGTAATCATATTAGTAAAAGGTATATTGAGGTAGGCAAATATCACATATAGAAATGGCCTATATTGATTTAACAATAAAACAGAAGTTAAAACAAGAATAGCAATATCGAAAGTTTGAAACCAATTTAATAGATTCTCATTGTATAGGTGTGTGTGTGTGCGTGTGGTAGTGTGTGTGTGTGTGTGTGTGTGTGTGTGTGTGTTTGTGTGTGTGTGTTTTTGTGTGAATATGTGTAACTAACATTGTTAGTTATAATATAAGCTATTTCAAATTATAGGATCTTTACCAATTTCACCTTAAGCTGTTTATCAAATATTATTTAGTTTTATTTTAGTTTATATATATATATTCAGAACTTTTATTCTAATCCACATTAGATTGGAATTTTATTGTGATTGTATGTTTCTATTTATTTTCTGGTTTCGATGTCTAGCATTCAAATGTATTTAGTTTTTCGCTATATTAATTGTATAGTAAGCTCTTATTAATAACTAAGGGTGGATTAAGTTACGGTAAAATATAAATTTTATTGTTATACGTAGTTTGTCAGGAGCATCGAATCAACTCAAAATATGATTGAAACTATTTATACGTATTTAATTCAAAATTACTTCATAATTTTTAGATAATTTTAAGCCTCGTTGAACATTTATTGAGATGGGAACTAGCGACATTTTAACGACATATCTGGATATAAGTATCTACAAATATTGACCCCGTATTCATTTCAAAGAATACCAATTAATTAAATTTCTTATTTAATGTATTTGTAAATTTATGTTTAAAGTAAAAGATAGAAATTTTTTTTTGTAAAATAATATGCATTATTTTTCACATACAATCGCGCATTAAATGAAAAATGTTATATAATTTTTGTACTAAAAGTTTCTATTAATGAATTAATAACACTTTATTTAAAATTATTTTCTATACAAAACAAATTTTTCTGTCGATTCAAAAAATACGCACGAAAGAGTTCAAGGTTTCACTTCTGTCGGCATTACCGGAGTGCTTTTGTATATGTGCTTATCTATTTTCTAGAAAACTTTTAAATGTTGTTTTACCACTAAAGAATTTGAAATCAAATACAATCATTAAAATCTACTATAATCAGAACTTGGAGGTTGTTTTAAATTTGCGTGAGACCAATCTAGAAGTTATGGTTTTAAATAAAAAGCAATTTTATAGATCGGTTTATAAATGATGGAGATTTCAGGTATCCCTAAAATACTACTTGTTAATTATTTTTTTGAATAATTCTTTTTTTGTATAAAAGTATACAATAGTATAAAGTAAACTTTGATGCATCAGTTGAAAATCGCACTGCGAAATGCTGAGCAAAAACACATACAAATGTTTATATACTCGACATAGAAGAGGTATGCCAGATAATAAAAATTTTAAGTTTTATAATCTGTTTGGCAGAGTTAGGTTTGTGATTGGTATGTTATGTGGTAAGCTGCAAACGAAATTGTGATTAGGTACTAATCAAATATATGTCTGCTCCTCCGTCCCGCCATCCGTCTGTCCGGCATTAAGATAATTAAAAAACGAAAAGAGGTAGTGACCTGACAATGATATATTTTTGGCATAATAAAAGAGTTCACGTTCGTAAATGAGCAAAATTAGTACATTGGAGACAACAAACTTTGCTGCTGAAAAGTGCTTCGCTAAAAATGCAGCTCAAATTTAGCTTACAATATTTGCCATACCTATATATTTTTTTATATATGTATTTATAACAATAAGGAGTACATATCTATGATATATTATGAATGCTTATCATTAAAACTTGTCCAAACATTGATATTCAATGTCGAGTATCTAAACAATTACTATTGTAAGTTGTTATTTTCACTTGTTTAAAAGTGTTTGTAAAGAATTTTGTACCGCAGCAATTTAAAATATCATCACATTATAGTACTTCAGGACAAATAGAACATCCCTACATCCCTTCAAGCAGTTTAAAAAATTTTATGATTTCATAAAAAATTTTGTTATATGCAGGAAAATTTATGAACGTATATAATAAACATTTAATAGTAATATTATGAGAATCTAGTGGTATAAATTCTACTCATTGTCAGTCAGTACTTGGTATTTACATTATACAAATACGCATAATTTAAAAGTATGATTACCAAGTATTATTCATAACAAGCGCAGATATTTTACATACTCAACTATACAGTTCTTCATTTTATTATAAATAGGAGTATTATAAGGTTTTCTTTTTTATTTTTGCAAATAAATAATGACAGTCAACTATTGTACTTGTATGATCATAAAATATTCAAACTAATAAATGTCTTTACTAATATTAATCTTTACAAATACTCGTTATCATTTTAATTATGAGATGGTATGTATAAGAGATTTGAGTGCACTAATAAAATGGATAGATTGCAGGTTCTAATGATTAACAGATATTATAATTATTAAGATATAAATATTAATTTTATATTATAGATAAATCTTATTAGTAAAATCGATAAAATGGACATTTATCTCGTGATAGAGAGTCAATACACTAGGTAGTTTAGAATACGTAACAAAGAATTCATTAGCCAGTCCCGCTTTACGATTAAAATCGTGAGTAGTTAGGAATACCGCCGATTTTTATAATTAATCAGCAAAATTTATATAAAATTTATGAAATTTATTTTAAATATATTTAGGTAATTTGTGGTTCTATGCCGGTAATAGCTATTTTGTCACCATTTTTCTTTTTATTTGTTCGAGATTTAAACATATTTCTGTTCAAATAATTAAACTCAACATGTACATTAGAAAATTAAAACATTGCAGACGATCGACCCAGAAAAAACGATTTTATAAATTTCAAATCACTGATCTAAAACTATATCATGCACCTTCATACGGAATTTCATCAAAATCGCGTGAATGGTTTTCGACATATATTTATGTTTAAATGCCCATACCAAATAAACATATTAAAAAAACTTTACCTGTGAAATGTCTTGACCGATTGACTTTAAATTTCGATATAAAGTAAAACAGTTTTCATCATTTTTAAGCTATTAAATTCTATGTGGCAATAAGCTATTTTTACACTTTTTTCACTTTTTTTTCACTTATTTACATCTTATTTTTTATTTTCTTTAATAATGATGTAAAGTAATCGATGTTTACTCAATTTATTGGACTTCTGTAAACCACATGTTTTACCACAAATGTGGATATTATTTTTCCATCAAAATCGGATGATCGATTCACGAGATATTGCCATTTGTAAGAAAAACGTTTCGACACCCGGAACGGTCATTGTTAGGTTAGATGTTTCTAAAATAGGTCCATCCTGAGCATCTCACTACTGTACACAATGCTACAAATGCCTTCAGTTTCTTAGAAATTTGTGAAAATTTGCTCAGAAAATCTCAGAACGTCGAAATATTTTAATAATTACACAATACTACCAATATCACAGGATATAACTCGGAAGTAATATATCATGTTTGATATACAAAATTTCATCAAAATCGGATGATCAGTGCACGATATGTCAGTATTTTATACAAGAAATACACGTAACACCACACGTGAGCATTTTATCCTGGTAATTTATTGGTAGATATTTATAAAATTGAATCATTCCGAACACTTCCACTAATGTTTACAAAAAAATTATAAATATCCGGTCGGTAGTTTTAAAATTACAGATCGATAGACAAGCAGACACAGAATCAAAGTGGTTCAGGAGGTTCCAAAAACATTTTTTTTTTACAAAAACAAACACAATACTTCGAATATCGAAAAATAACCCGAAAATAAAATACTCCATGATATTATTGGCAGAATCGTTAAGATATATCTTACAATAGTTTTCATAAAAAAAACGTGGTATATATTAAATGGGCTGATTAGCATTAGTGACATAATTGGCACAGCTTTAAGTAGATAATGTATCCAGTGAAACAAATTTACAGTTTAAGAGCTGAATGATAAATACATTCATGTATGGTTTATGTATGATAATAATAACTGAAACTATTAAGTAACAAACTAATCGTTTTATAAGACGATGATTTAAATAAATATGAAATGTAACAGAAATATAATATAAATCTAAGTACATTTTATACCGATTTTCAAGTGAAACTCAAACTAGAAAGGTAACTAAAATAACAGTTAAATATAATATTACTTACAATTTAGTTAATGAATTACTATAAATTTTAATGTAAATGAACGATATTCGTTTCAATTAAAATTAATGAAACTCATTTGTCTACAGGATGTAACAGAATTTATTAGACGAAAGTCGTTAAAAACCAAACATTTTTATAAGTTCTTTATGATGAAATATGATAATAAACCCAAAAATTAATATTCAGAACATTTTGCTTGTTAAAAGAGACTCAAAACCATACAAATTTACAAAGTTTAAAAATCGGTATGATATAAAAGTTGTTTATTTTTTATAATGAATTTAATAAAAATTGTTTTATTACTATAATTTCGCAAAATAATACGACAAAAATGACATTTCAATTAATGGTAAACACGGAATATAAAGAATGGTTATTTTAACCATGTGGAAACTATAATAAAATGTTCTATTGTGCACTTATATTGTTGCGTTATAAAAACGCCATTCAACGTCTATATAACGAAAGATAATAGTCCCATTTTATAAAGTTAAAAAAAATATATATTAGTAGATTTACGCACGTTATCAATGATATAAAATTTTCCTTTAGAAAACAATATCGGTGACCATACAAAGAATGTATAACGGTCAATGATTCAATTTATGATTACGTATTTACGCGTCGAATGAAAGTGGTTCCCTGCCAATATCATTGCTCGTTCTAGAGATAATCGTACACGTACTCTCTAAAAACCGTTGTATTCAGATTCTATCCACTTCGAAATGTTAATTGACGATATTTTGAAATTTTTGATTCACAAACATGATCCCATTACAATATCTACCCATTGAGAGGTTAATAAGAAACTAGTATATTTTTCATCCCGTTATTAAAGTATAAAAAGATTTAAATTAGTTTTTTTTTTTTTTTTGTAGTTTACAATTAAATTCTTTGAAAATTTATTATTATGAATAACATTAATAATTATTATATAAATAATCATTATGAGAATAGTAATAAAAATAAGTAATAAGAATAATTTATTGTAGTTTATAAGTGGTTAAGTTTATTTCAGTTCCTACAACACGTAAATGACGATTGCCTTCTCTATCTAAGAATGTTCCCACTTTAGAGATAAACTAATTAATATTGATTTCGGTGTCACAAAAGTTTTTCTAGCTCACGCCTGAAACTCAATTTTTATGTATTATTAATTATAAGTAACACACACACACACAAATATCTATCAGCAAAACAAATTTTTTTTTTAAAATCATAAAATGTAAAAATTTGTTACAATTATTTCACCGAATTTTTTGAGGAATAAATGTTATTTTTTTATTATTGCATGTATATTGAAGTAAAAATACAAACTTGACTAAATGGTTTTCTTTGTATGCGCCACTATTATAAATTAACTGTCAGTTTTCATCAGATTATAATATTAAAAAAATGAATTAATATTACTATTTAATAATCTAACAACCAAAACATTTGTTATCAGTACTTTATATAATTAAAAGAATCGTTTATAACTTTATTCAAACAATTAATAATTCATCCATGGATTAATTAACATAAAATTAATGAAATATAACTGTTTATAAACGTAAGTCCTCTCAAGTGTTTGATGTCAAATTAAACGTAGCTCTGTCTAGAAGCTTATCACTAATAAAAAAAACCAACCTAACCATTCTAAGAAACAAATTTAATTTAAAGAGTATATGTGCATATACCAGTTACGATAAGCAGTTAATTTTTAGTGGTTTAAATGACCAACTTATAGTTATTAACATTAGTATAATACATGAGGTATGTACCCCATATGAGTTTTAAAAAAAATTTAATTTTGTTACAAAAAGAACGAATTGGAAAAGTAATAAATTATGTTATGGTCAGTTATAACCTTGAAATTGTCCTTTAATTTGCTTTTTGTATGAAATAGGAATTGTGCAAAAAATAACGTTGAATGATACATGTATGCAAGGGAGAAATTAAATATATAAATCTTTAATTTAAGATTAAATTTGGATACATGTTAATTGGCAGTTAAAGGGTATTGGTGTTAGTAGAGCTCCAATTTGCTGCCAACTACAGATTTTGAAACGAAATATTGATGATGAAATATTCTAATCGGAACCTTAAAGATGCATATTTAGAAAAAAATCTTTTTTTTTGAAAATTTACGTTGTTACATGTTTGTACGCGGCTTTAAAAGAAACCTATCTGTTTTTGTAAAGATTTTAAGAAGGTCATGTAATTTTATATCCTCTGTGTCCCGTTTCATCAAAAATCATAAAATTTTCTTAATTCACATAAAAATCTATTACTAAAGTATATATAGATAAAATGTGATTGGTTATTACAACAAAAGGTGTTAAACTTTTAACTTTTTCGTCAAACCGTCACCAAATTAGCAACGAGTAACATCTCAGAAAATCATTACAACTAGCTAATTCATACTGATGATGACTACTTTTTAGTCAAAATACGTATTTATAAAATACAAAATAATTTGATCTAGGAAATTGGGGAAAAAATCGAAATTTATTATTTGATATAATTATCGCTCCAAATTTGTTTGGTTTTTTGTTCAAAAATTTTACCTTCAATATTCCCTTTTGAACTTGAATAAAATTCACTAAAAAAGTATCAACTCATTTCACTTTCAAAATAATAACGATCAAGAGTTTATAGAATTCAAATATTTAATAAATTTTTTAATACAAACATAGTATATTAATATAAAGATTAACTTGTATATCTCCAACCTTATGTTATAATACTGTCTGAATTCAATTGGTCTTCGGCAAGATTTATGATGAGATGTATAGTTCATTCTTTACATAATAAATAGCATACACCAAGAAAAAATAAAGGTTATGAATGTTGACATCTATTGTACTACTTTAGGCACAACCTTATTGGACCTATTTAAAATAATTTTTTGTTTGTATTGTTTGCAATAGACAACAAACATTAATAATAATGTCCTCCAAACTTTCATGTTACACTGCTAGACAAAATGTTATTGCAATAAAATAATTGTTTGCATGGTAACGTATACATTTTTTCACGAAATTAATAAGCGAATCACTGGATCATCATATTGAGTATCAAATTCTTTAAATGTATTTGTAAATTTGAATTTTCATTCTTTTTGTTTTTTTGTATTTTGATAAAAATAAATCGCCTGAATGAAATTATTTAATCAAATTTGAAAAACAATCAATTTCTACAAATCAGCTAAAAAAAAAAAAATGTTATTTTGTAAATTGTACGTCTTTGTGTAGGTATGTCTTTGTTGCTAAATGACAAATCAAAATATTTCACATTGTTCTTTGATTTGTATTTGAAATACGTTATTGTAAGCAAGTCATTTTTTCGGTAAACAAAGTTGACGATCTTTAGGCATTGTGAAAAAATATTCTCTAAAAGTCCTCTTAATCATAAATTGTATAGATTTTGGAAACCTAATGTCAGTTACATTACTCTAACTAATCGAAATCCTTTCCTATACCATAATCTACACAGAAATAATAACATCTCTAAGTTCTGAAGAATTATATAAGTTTTCGAAACGAAACTATTGTAAGTTAAAGGCATTGGATGTACTTTTGGATTAAATTTATCAATAAATAGTCTTACATTTTATTGGCTTGCCCAAAAATTTAAGAGACAAATAATTAGTTGAAGAAAAATGAAGTTAAACTGGAGGCTGACAGTTCCATGACTAAAATTACAAAATAAATTAATATAAACCACTTACATTATATTACAAATTTTATAACTTATCAACTGTTTTAATTATCCTGTTATATTATTTATCTCTTAGTATTTGTATGTTAAAACAAATAAATGTAATAACAATTAAACCAAAGGATCGTAGGTCATTGAATAAAATTATATCATTTTAAACAAATCGGTTGAGTGTTCGGGTAGAACCTGAAGGTGTGAGATCCTTAAGAGAACAATTATTTCCACGTATATTTTATGTGCCGCGTTTTTAAGACGGCTGATTGCAATAATTATAAATCTAGGTACCATTTGCAATCGACTACCGAATGGCATTGAGGTTACATTTCTTTCTACCTGGTTCTATAAAAGGCGTAATATATTTAATTTGAGTATCGGTAAAATGGTAATAAAATAAAATATTTTAAAGCATGAAGTTTTTTTCATTTTAACAACGGAAAATAAACGATGAATATAAAATGCGTTGTCCTAAATGACTGACTGACGGATCAACGTACAAACTAAACCGTTGATCTCACTGGCCTGAAACTTATAGGATACGTTCTTTGTATGACCTAGGCATACGATAAAAAACAATGTTCCGAAATTCTACCCCTAAAAGGGTGAAAAATAAGAGCAAAGTTTGAATGAGACAACGTGATTCTTTGGTCCAATCGGGTTCAAATTTTACATGCCATCGATGTAATATCGTTTAAAAAATGGAAAAATTGTTTTTTCAAAAATTTCTGTGAAAATTGTTACAGCAATGCGTGACCGGGTGTGGTAGTTATAACAGATACATTTGCCTGTCAATAAGTAAGAAAGTTATCTTTGATTTGAAACTACTTTGATTTGAAGCAGCCACTATTTAGCCTATGCTTAGTTAAGTTTTTATTTTTTTCTTGTTTAGCTAGCTCATTAATAAAAACTAGCGTTCAAGCACAGTTATTGCTTAAACCCTGTATTGATGAAGTTAACTACGCAAAAACGGCTTTTCTCTTTGTATTATTGTATACTTATAATAAATAATTATCAGACTATTGTATAGAAAGAGATAATATTAATAAATACCAAATTTATTTTCTATAGGTAATTATTATTTCAATAGTTCAATATTTTATTATATAAAAATAGATTTATACATTTTAATTCTGGGAATTTAATAATATAACATAATAAAATTTACAGAGTAACAAAATGGCGTCCGCCGTGACTGCATTAACAAAAAGCATGATGATGATTTTTCATTGATATTTATAAATTTTCGTTGGATATAGTATCAATTATCTACGATTCGAAAAAAAAAAAAACAAATAAAATTTAAAAATTTCTAAATCGAGATAAAAGTTATAGCTAATATTATAAGAAAATTATAGACAAAATTATAAAATTATAAAAACGTCCATTTAATACCAATCAACTATGAAGGTTTAAAATTGCGCTTAAAGAAAATTTGGGTACCTTGTCAATCAATTAAGAGAGTAACTGTTAATAAGAAATACACTAAATGCGCATAAAATAGGTTTGTAAATTATGGTTATTTAGTGTATTTTTAATTAATAACAACGCTCCTAATTGATCAGGAAAGTTAACCATATTTTTGTTTTACATAATAATATATTTCGTTAAGTTCAACATACTAAATAATCGAATTTACAGATATATTTTCTTTCTATTACTGCCGAGGGACTTTTTCTAAATATACAAAATATAAAAACAAATATAAATTCTCATATTTTATGTTTTTGTATGGAAGTATAATTAAAATTCGTAGAATTTTAATTTAGTACTAGAAATATAAAATTATAGTATATAATAAAAGGCCAATACGATTAATTTTGATGTTTTCAGTTTAATATAAAACATTTATTAATTGTGCAGAATATATTTTCTCTATATTTCGTAGAATGCTTAGTTTAATAATCATTTTTTAAGTTCATCAATTTACACGTACTCTCTTCAGCTGTTTTTATTATTTTCATCCTGTCAATGATCCATACTAATTGAATTCCAATAATTCTCTTTATTAACGTCACTTATATAAAATAATGTATTTTAAATAATCGGTTTGTATGAAGATTTATTTGATGAAAACCACTTTTAAAATCAAAGCTTGCCAAATGAAAACAGTCTATTTTATTAAAATAAACAGGCACAAAAATTGTATATACCAGCATAACTAAGAGGCATCATAATGACGGATGGTAAAATAAAAATTTATGTTTTCTCGAAAATTGAAAACATTTAAAATTTTTAAATTAGCCAAGGTTTAAGGTTTATGGAGATAAACTAACTCAAAGTTCGCGATTTCGATGTCATTTCTTTAGAATACTACGAGAAATTAGGAAATAGTAAATGCTATGAGCCCCGAGGTCTAGGATGCCTTTCTTCTTTGTGTTTTAAAAAAGCTACAATCAAGAATTTAATGGGACAAGAACGTTTGAATGACATAGCTTTCATGCAATTGGATAATGATTTACTTAAAAATATTCATTTGTGCGACTGATTTTTCTAAATTTGTCCACAATTAATTACGAAAAGTGGTTCTGTAAAGTTTTATTTGCATCCTGTTTTATTTACATCCTAAATTTTAATAAATTATATCATTCAAAGGCCTCGCTGTTCACAGTATCCCCGTAGGCACAATAGGCCCCGCGCTTGTCTAATGCGGCACCAGTCACTTCCTATTCAAAGAATATAAGACAAACGGTCCTCTCAACTATTTTCTATTATACCACAAATATCTCGTGACACCTTTCAGAAAAAATTAGGAGTGTATGAAGATATGTTTTGGGAATAAGTAAAAAAAGCACCAAGTAAGTTTTGTCTCGACATATTAAAATTAAAAATATTAATGCGTAATTCATTTTTAATAGTGTGACATATTTTCGATAATGACGATGTCATTTTTAATGACATTTAATTGAAGTTCTTGGATTGAAAATTGTAAGAATGGTTGAAGAATTTGCATTAGTAATTATTTTTAATTGAAAATTAATAATCCACTTAAATTAGTTAATAAAATTTGAGAAATTTTCTATATTAAATCATATTACATTATACCATTCACAGAGTTATATATCATTTGATTGATAATGCAGTATTTCGTAACCATAGAAACGAATGAAAACGTGTAGGTGCCCGGTGCCCATACTATGCCAAGTGTTTTCATTGTGGAACTATCTTAATATTAAATTATTATTTAATTTTATTAGTAAAAGTGTGAATACTTTATCTATATTTATATAAATAATAATCATGACAGTGCTTAAAGAGGAGTTCGAACCGACAGTTAAATGCAAATCTAGAAATACTTATCAATTGGAATGTGTAGGTAAACCAAACTACATTAACTATACACACATTCACATTTGAATATCGATCTTAGGACAGAAAACAATTGTTTTATCAGTATTTGTTGGTATTCAATATGGTTGTTTATCAAAATGTTGGCTAGTATATATGCAAATACGGATAATAATATATATATATATATAATTTTAATCTTAATAAATATATTGAGATTACTAACAACACGTATGATTTTATAAACATAAATATTTATTTAGAAATAACTTGTTTGTGTAGTGTGAAATCTCAACAATGGGATGTTGGCTAAGATAACATAACAATGGGGATGTTAAAAAAATATACAAATTTATATCTATTTAATAAAATATGCATTTTGGTTTTACTGGAATGAGATTATTCAATCTCGGGGATGATTAGGATAAATTTGTTTTGTCGGAAAATTTAGGTCATTATTAGAAGACCGTATTTGTAATAAATAAAACTTATAACTTCAAGAAAAATAAATTAATAACTGATACCTTGTGCTGTATTTACGAATTAAGAACATAATATACATGAGATCCGTTGATGTCCGGTTGTGGAGAATCGTTTTCATTAATCATTGTTCTCGCCTTTCTCTTGCTTGAATATATCAAAATATATCAGCCTTGACGAATGTGATTCAACAAATGCTTTGAGTAGAATAAGTGAAAAGAACTTATTTCTCCATCATAGAATTATTTTTTATCCTAATTTTATAGCAGCTCCATTACATGTCGTATGGTTTATATGCTTTTGGTAGAAAGAAATTAATTTTTGAGTTAAACCACAAATTTAATAATAAAAACTTGCAGATACACAAAACAAATAGCAATTGACCTTATAGTAAGATGGACATTCCGAGAAAAAAACCACTTTTAGGTGTTTTATTATCGATTCAATTTTTTTTCTTCTTAAATTAGTAGTTTTGGAGTTATTTTCGTTTCCCGGTTTTCCCGGTATGACTATGGATTATCCAGCAAGAATAAATTTCTTTCGGTTTTCATGTATTATTAACAATTTAAGACAACTGTTGCAAAAGTTACGATTAATTTTATTAATATGCAAATTTCGGAGATTTTTGTTTAACTTTGAGTTCAAGAAGACAACATAAAATAACAATAGAAAAAAGTCTCATTAAAGACCTCAAGTTTTATCTTTTTGTATTTGGTCCAAGGTTTAAAGTCAAATTTTCTTATAGTGTGTATAGTTTAACGCAATGACACAGATATTGTTATTCTGAAGCTTTAAGTAATGTAGAGTACATAAATTTATATTGTGTTAGATGTCAACAACAGATTCAGCTTTATTCTGTCATTTACACAAAATATTCATATTATTATAGTACCTACCTTTTATACAAATGTTGAATCATGAGAGAGTTATATAGTGGCATTTAGAGTTCCATTAAGATATAATAATGCTTTTCAGAAAATAACATCTACATTAAACAATAATTATATCATCTGTATATTATTAACAGCATGGTCAAAATATAAACGAATAATTACTTTGTTACTTAATAAGGAAGTTAAGATCGATATTTTATGTTCCAAACACATAAATCCAAGACTTTCAAAAAAGTTTATACAAACGGGTACTTATGGTTACCAGAAATAAAACTCATTAAAGTCACCTTTAGTTACTTCTCTCTTACTCACCTTTTTCAACCTTTATCAAATGGTAGATAATTGGTCTTACGATCAATTAAATATTCCAGCAAAAGGACTAATCGGTTAACAGGTTGACTACATGTTTGCGGGGCATATTAACGACATGTTTGAATCAATTTTTCCCTTTGCATCTGCTACTAATGTTGCCATAAGGTTTTTAAGAGTTTTCGAAAAAATAACACCATTAAAACATATTGTCAACCTGAAAGTAGAGTAGCCGTTTTGGTAAAATCTTAAATTGATCGATAGACTCTGATCCTCTTGTCAGGCAGGCTGCAATGTGACTTGTATGTACAAATTTTCGTCTAGAATCCAAATACCACTCTCGCAATAGGTAGGCAGATGTTAATTTTTAGTAACTATGCGTGCCTAGAAAATGTTTTTAAAAAAAAAACCGATCAGTATTCACTCCAAGTGATACAAATAATCATCTGTTCTTAAAACATACTGTACATTGTATATGAATGGATGTTGTTTGTAACTTATAAGTCAAATAATTCAATTTTATTTTGTATAGTTTTATTGTCTAAAACATTGTTTTGAATGGAATATTGAGTTAGGTGTTATTTGTATTGTTTTTGCTTATAAAACAATATAAATAAGGGTGTTACATTGAATAAAAAGATTTGGAACAGAAAATACATTTTGGTAGGCAGCTGAAGCTCTCCACTACAATTGTTTAAATATCCGCTATTATTACAAATAGTTCATTATTTATATCAAGTTACATGGGTTATATAGATTTCTTCTTTTTATAATACTAATACTAATAGAATATGCTATGGGTTTATCTGGAATTGTAAATGGTATTTTGGACATGAACATATGATTTATTTTTCGAATAAATAATTAACAGTTTTTCAATGAGTTCGTATTGTTAACTCACATTCGTGACTTTGACTTTGTTGAGATATGATGTATTTCCCGGTTATTTAAATTTCATATACTTCCAGTCCACATAAACCTACTCTATCATTTATAAATAGCCATTTAAAAAGTTGAATGTGTCTTACTTATGAATTTTTACCTCTGCGAAAATTCTGGAAAGTGGATCGTTTTATTTTTCGTAATTCGTTTTCATTTCTCTCCATATTTGCTCGTTTTTATTCTATATACTTTTTTTATAGTTGAAAGGTCATTCAATATGAAATTTCATCGAAATTCAAATCATTTCGTGATGAAACCAGATGTTCTTTGTACAACGGTCTGCAAATTGTGTAAAATAACAAGTTGAAAGTTGTCTGGCAAACGAACTCTGTTTTATTATATGTTGGGCAAAATGGGATTTTCAATCTTATAACGCTAAAAATACATTTTTCGTAAATTTCAAGCTTGTAGGACCAATAGGAGAAAATTATATAGATTCCAAAAATGAAGACACTTACCAGAATTTGTATGAAAATCGGTTCACGTTATCCTTAGTGGAGTATTGATGCCAAGAAAAACTTACCTTTATGATTTTTCGTAATTAATTGCTGTCTAGTATAATTTCTTGATTATTTGTAGTGCATAAAAAGAAAATATTCCTACACAATTTGATAAAGCTCTTTGAGTTTAAGTTTTAATTACAAAATGTTTATTTTTGTTAAGATTGTGAAAGCCTTTTCGGAAATAAAATTGAATGTTAGGAAATATTAGTTTCCAACTATCTTATAGTTGGGGAAGTTATATTTTAAGAACGTTTTGGTAATATATTTAACAATATATATTCTAAGTCTATATATTTTATTATTTATTTATTAATTTTTTGCTTCCTGTAAAGTACTTACACCATAATGCGTAACTACTTTGTATAATATTTATTTAAATTGTAACCGATGCTTTATATATAAAAAAGCAAAAAAGCTTTAACATCTTAAATGAAAATAACGTAGTTATTGTAAACAATGAAATACTAAAAAGAAAAAATTACAAAGAAAAATACGAAAAATTAAAATTTATTTCACGCATAATAACAATGTATATCTGTATCAATGTTAAAACCGAATATATTCGGAGGAAGAGAGTATTATCAAAGAGTTTAACTTTGACTATGAATAATTTTTGAAAATGGATTGGGAAATGAAGATATAATGGAAAATTGTATGTGTGAGTGTGCATTTGTTTTATAACTGACTACTGACTACAAGCAGATTTCATCTACAAACAAGCAAAAAAATAAAAATCACGAGGAAATACTGTAAGAAGACTTTAAGAAAAGATAAAGCCGTCGTGATTGCAAATAAAATATGATAGGAAAGAGGTGAAGAACAAGGAAATAAAATGTGAAAGAAGTAATGTCATGCTATTTCTGCTTGCTTCTTCTTTCTCTTTTGTTTTTTTATTTCATACATCGTTTTATATGAAGAATGAATTCTAATGAGCATAAAATTTCATTTTTTACATTTGAGAGAAAAAATAAAAGAAAACTTTGCATTTATTCCTGTCTACCTCAACCACCTCCACCTTTTTTTTTTCATACCTGTTATCAAGATTTAAAGGTGATTTTATTAAAATAAAAATAAATATTTTAAATCTATTTAGATTATATGCTGTGTGTTTTTTTCTCATTTTCTGTTCTCTTCAAATTCAATTTTCATGTCTTTCGTTCAAAGCCAAATTAATAAATGATGTAAAATATGATTTTTTTTTTTGTTTTTTGATATAATCATCAGATTTTTTTTTTAATACGCAAAATTGCCTCGGTTCCCAAGGGTTTTAAGTACCAATGATTTATAAACATAATATTTAAAAAAAATAAATAAAAGGATTAACTTTGTGTGTTTTTTAAAATTAATCTCCGGAGTTTTCCTACTGATATTTTTTTGTTTTAGAATGTTCTAATTAATTTTTATATTTAGATCGTGAACTCAAAATCAAGTGAAAAATTTATGTAAGAATTTAATATCGAATACTTAGATGTAAAAAAAAATGAGAAAATAACGAGATATGTGGTAAATACTATGTATGACCTATTTTTAATCATTGACATTCATAAAATACTATAAATATGTAGACCACACAGTTATAATTACTTCTATATTAACAATATGTAGTATAATTATATATGGGGGTTAGTTAGTCATATTTGAGTTACTATTTACCAAAGATCTATTTACCAAATTATTTGTAGACTTGGGGCAAAATTGTAAAAATAAAATTTGTAGACAACAAAGTTTTCATTTTAAACTTGTATGTACGTGATATTAGTATTATATGCATTCCACATATTGGACTGAATCACTTTCTCAGTGATATTCGTAAAACTTACCAATGATGGTTTAGGTTTTCCATTTTGTTTGCACAAAGGTAAATATATGGACCTACTAAAATTTAAAAAAGAAAATGAATTATGAATAAACTTGGATTAAATTGAAAATTTACCGTAAACTAATCAGATATTGATCTGACTTCTAAAGCTCATACCCGAATTTTTATAGATGAAATACAGTATTCAATATGATAAACGCAACAAAATCAAGTGAAAGTTTTAAATATGTCCCCAAACACCGATTATAAAGTGCACGTAGAGAAAATTCTTTAAAACAAACGAATGAAAAATACAAAAACGAACAATAAAAAATAATCTAAAAGGAACTCCATTAATCCTCTATATTCATGTTGTAAACTTTCCAAATGTACTTGTGCAGAAATAAATCAATATTATATAACTTTTGTTTCTAATCTGAATTAGATTCTGATTGTCTCAATGGACTTTTAATTGATATTTTAATGGATTTTCATCGCCTATTAACGCTAATTTGTCGTTTTGAAGAAAATGAAAAAAATCACTGTCACTTATTAATTGAGGCCAAAATTAATTTTCAGTGTAATATTAATTCAATAATTTTTGAAAAAGCATTGCCTTACCGTAATTGTTCTACTACAATATTGTAAAAATGTTATGGAACATATACGCGGTAAGAGTAGATTATCTTCTGCGTGTAAAAATGTCATTGTTTTTGTCTGATACTGTACAGCAGGAAATATGTGTGTGCTGTTTGTGTTGTTTCTATAGATTAGCTACACACTACTACGATTATCATATATATACGTATATCATTCATAATTTAAAACTTGTATCGTTTAATTCACATATTATAGAACTTTCAGTTATTAAAACGGAGAATTGTTTTTGTTTTTTAGAAGTAATTAATTAATATTTTATTAGGTTTTGACTATTAGTTTTTTATTATTATTAAGAACGTTACTTGACGTATACTCCCCAATGCGGACAATGGAAATTTTCCAAACTTTGATTATAAATAACTTAAATTCAATAATGTCAATCGAAATCAAATTTTTATGGAAATTTAAATACTTCAAACGCAAGTTATAGAAGTTCAAAAATACTGATTTATCGAGGGAAGAAAGTTTGTATCTTCATAATGATTCACTGTCTTTCCAAAAAGAGATGTAAAATAATCTTTGAGAGTTTTTCACTTCTTTTGATTTAAAATGAAATATGCCAAATTTTCAACCAAGAAATGCTTTTTTAATTTAAATAATTACACATTCAAACTTTCCAATAGTTAAAAAATAATAATAATAATTATCAATTTAGACTTATTGCTTTTATGTTGAATAACACAAAAAATTATTGAAAATTTAAAAAATAACACATTTATGTAAAATATTCTATATTTTTGTCAATTTCGTGTACATCTGCACACTTATATACCAAATAAATGCTTTAAAAACTTTTTTATTTGTTCTTTAAACATCGTTGAGACGTTAGCACTCCGAATTATATCGTATATTGAGATATTTTATTCATAAAGGGGTGAACGTATTATATTACAAACAATATCATATTTTTTAAAAAAGGAAAAATTCTGTTGTCACTGAAGAAAACTGGAAGTATTATTGTAGAAAATAATGATGAACAAAAGTTTCATATTATCTTAATTAGTTTTCAGTTATTTTATCCCTATTTTAACCAAAAAATTAGTTTTGTTGAGCAAACAAGAAACTTAATATGCATAAAATTTTAAGAAAGGAGATTACTCGTATATACATACATACATAAATATATGTTCTTAATGTGTAGCAATCTTTATTGTATACAGGTTGAATACAATATATATATATATATATATATATATATATATATATATATATATATATATATATATATATATATATATATATATATATATATATATGTATATATTTATATATATATATATTATATACTATATAGAATACGAATGTGTTGTTACGACATAAGATCTCATACAAGGCATTATACGTCTCCCACACATTACGTGACACGGAACAGATTGAAGTGTTGTGCTCTATACATTAAAGAAACTGTCTATAATATGTTTTCAAAAATTTTTTCGTATAAAAAGTATTGCCAAATCCTACACCTTCATAAGAACACTTCAAAAACGCGCCTGTCTTTTTGTAATACGCACGATATTAAAATTACATTATAATTTTTTTATTAATTTTCAATACAAACTCAAAATTGTCAAATTGTCTTGTAAAATTTTTATTCCTCCTTTTCACATTGTTTTTGTCTATGTAATATTATTTTATCGTCAAAACTTGGGACCGAAAGATTGGAGCTAAGAAATTTCAATGAAATATATTTAAATATTCAAAATACCTATCGTAAAGAAAAATTGAAAAATTTACCACCAAAATAGAACAAATTTGAAAAAAAAGGTCTCTTAATTGTTTCCTTGATACTAAATTACTTATTGAAGTCAGCTCCAATGAATTTATTTTAAGCTAAGAATATGATTGGCGTCCGTTTGCACAGGTAATTAGCGACAAGAAGATAATTTATAGAAATACTATTTTAAAAATTATTTTTACTTTTGAAATTTGCTGTAAAATATAACAAAAACACTTACGAAAATTTTTTTATAAACAAATAAATTATACGTGATTATAAAAATTATTTGCTTTCACAACATATTCGATTTAGCTACGAAAAATTTGAAATTTGCGTGGTATTCAATGACTTTTTTAACTGATTCACTTTAGGGTATGCATTTTTTACAATAATTTTTCAAATAATATCTTTTTAACAAAACGAAGCATATCTTTTCAAAAAAATAATTTTTTAAACACCACAATTGATTTTGTGATAAATTTATTGATCGATTTATAGAATTTAGTTTTGGTAAAAATACATTTTTTTAACGTAAGTCATTAGAAATTTGTTCTTTAGGCTAGTAAATATTAAAAAGCAAGAAATACTTAGACCATAAATTTTGCTAACGCTTATTTTCTATACCTTTACTGATCAAAACAAAGTTCAATTTTAATAAAATATATCCCATAATTTCCGTATTATTATAATCCGAGTATTATAATCCCTGTGTCTCACGGGAATTTGATAGCTTCAGGCATCCTTTGAATAGGTATATTTAAATCATCCTTCTTAGCAATAAAAGGCACAACAAAAATTTAGTAAAGGAAATGTGAGAAGAATATTTTGATTTGCTTAATCAAAATAATTAACCTAATTATGCTTGTAAAATTAAACTAGATTGTATTATGGATATGGTAATAGTTAATTGTATAAACTTAGAGTACAGTTAATAATAAGAAATACTTGACTATTATAGTTAAGTTCATAAGACATCGCATCGCGTATTGAATAAAATCATTCCTAAGCAAATTAATTTAAAATAATCACGTCTAACTGTAATGAGATATGTCATGTTTGTATACATGTAATGTTATATCTCTTCTTGAATTTCTCTATATGTTATAGTTAATGTACAAAATTACACATTGTCAAGATTGTGGATGCTTAATATGAGTTTTTTGTACAGACTGGAAGAAGTTTATGGTATTATCTACCGTTTGCTCTAAGAAAAACGACGATGTTCAATTATAAAGAGTGAAAAATTCCCAGAAAAAATGAAAATAAATTTTGACATTGAAATAAAGCTAAATCGTGATAAACTCTTAAATATTTGACGATAAAGAGCAATAATAAATAATATTATTTTCTTATCTTGGACTATTTTGTTTGATCTGTTCATTTAATGCGTACGGCTAACGTTTTTAATAAAAATTTCAATTCTTAATTTGAATCTTAAGGACATGGCAGTTTTACGCATCATATTATTTTATAGAGGGGAGTATCAGGCTGCCTTGGAATATATCCATGACCCAACCTTACTAGCTATAAAAAAGTTATAACATTACTAGCTGTACCCGTCGCTTCGCCTCCGTAGAAGTGTACATAAATATCAGATTTAAAAATATTTAGATTTATTGTCAATTTCGCTTTTGTTGCTTTCCCTCAAACCAATACACAGGATAGATATAGGGAAGAAGGAATCTTTGGCCATCAAAAACGTATATTGACATCCGGCCATAATTCGGCATTTGAGCTACGTGCTCACTGCGCGTTCAAGAAAGTTTGGTAAGTTCTTTAGACCAAAGCTTTCATCGCTCGTTAGACCCTTAGATTTGTATTTTTATTTGTAATTAATTTCATATTGCACATATAAAAGTACTAAAATCGGGCTTTAGAATTTGAGCTTAATGTTAGAAGAGTGACAATTTTGGGGTGTACGTATTTTTTAATGCCACATAACATAAAAATTAAAAAAAAAAATTTTGGTGTGGGTTTTCTTAACATTTTGGGTTATAATAAATAGATGTTGGTCGATTCTCAATCTAACCCAGCCGTTTTGGAGGAGTTTGTGCAACAAACACTATGACACGAGAGTTTTATATATAAGATGTTTGTAATTGTATGAACTGCATATTTAGAGTGTTTTATGAATTCGAATAATTAAAAAAAGGCCATTTATACTCAACATATGTCGAGGAACTAAGTAATTAAAACTGTTATTGTCTATTTTCACTTGCTTATTGTTAACTTCATTATTCATAATTCGTTGCAATGTTTGTTTACAAATTGATTATTGACTGCACATATTCCTTCATGCTTATTAACGATAACAGATTCAAATGAGCATGACTGTAACGTATGTAGCTATTTTAAATGTATGTATATTATAAGACATTTGTCGTATTCTGTCATGTAACATCACTATGTAAATGTAAATAATTTGATCCAATAATATATCATTTTATGTTGTGTAACGTGAATCGAATTCTAGGAATAATGGGCCATCAGTACTAAATCAATGCTTTACCTATACAAATAAATATACGATGAAAAATACTAAGCTGAAATTAATATATGAAGGTGTCAGTTGTAACTAGAGAGATATGCTATGGACAGACAACGTGCATCAAATTTGATTTTTCCTCGTTACGAAATACTAGTTTATCAATCAAATTATATATAAGTTTGTCAATGGTGTGTTATTGAATAAAGGAAATTAATCAAATTTTTTTTACAAATTTTATGGAAAATTTATTTCTATTTGCAATTTAAACAGAGTGAAGATAACAACTTACAGAATTAATTGTTTAGATACTCGACATATGACTAAATCTCACTGTTTGGACTATTTTTTTAAGCATTCTTAAAATACTATAAATATCCAGTTTATAAAGTTATATATAACATATTTGTATAATAATAATATTCTTAGTACCTATATTTGAGCTAAAATTGTGGAGAACTCAAATCTTTTACGAAACAATGTTTAAAACGAAAGTTGTTTGTTTCAACAACCAAAAAACAATTGTTTGCGTTTGAACTCTACTTCTGTCTTTTATTATTTAAAAGTTGGGTCAAGTATACATTGGATCCAATGAACCGATTTTGCTCATTCACGAACTTAAACTCGTTTTTAATGTTAACTCATCATTATCAGATCGTTACTTCTTTTGGGTGCTTGAGTTATCGTGATGACGAGCGGACGGACAGTCGGAAATGGACTAATTTGGTGTTTATATGAATTCCTATACCAAAATTTTGTTTGAGGGGATAATACTAGATAGCCTTACAAACTTTACACTAAAATTAATGTAATCTACATATTATGTATGTCGAGTATAAAAATTACTTTTAAGTTTTTAAGTTAAGTTTTTCGATTATTCTTACAACTTTCAACCGAATAACTACAATCAAAAGTAATTTTTTGTAATTATTCAAAAATAATTTTGTAAATATTTTTGCTTGAAGTTTGCTATACAATTTTCATGCAAATAATTGAACAAATAATTCGAATATTTTAATATAAATTAAGGGGACTCGTGGCGCTTACTTGCGTCCAATTTCAAGTTTGTGCAACAAATCGATTTTTAGCTAAGGATGTGACAGTCGGCTTCGAAAGGAAATTGGTCACGAAATGAATCATTTAATAGGAAACGAGTTCAAAAGCTTATTATCACATGAAAATTATTAAGTATTTAGTTAAAAATTATTTTTTACTATTTATTTCTTATACAGAAGTTAAGTATTATACAAAATCAATAAAATTACAATCATTTTTGATAATTATTCAAAAACATCCCGAATATGAATAAATAATAATATCGAAAGAGAAATATTTTCCGACGAATGTAAACTAATTGTTTTATTTAAAAGCCAAGTGCATGATTCAATGGTTCATTTCTGAAATAGCAGAATAGCATAATAATAATTATATTATAATAGGTATATTAAATATTGATATAAAAAAATTATATATTTAATGAAAATTCATTTATTATTATAAATTTTACTATAATTTTTATGATAATTTATTACCATAATTATTCGTCTAGTTTATGTATAACATGCAATATACTTTTACTTTGCTCTAATATCAACGTATATATGTACAGTGTGTACCAAAACATGCCGCTAGAAAATATTGAAACTATAAAATTCATATTTCAGTAATAGGGAGGTGTAAAGAAAGTATTAGCAGACACAAATTGCGTTTAATGGAATTCTCGAGTACAATTATTTAATTCGTGAGTTATTAATTCCCTTCTGTACTGTGCTCCAGCTTGGTGCATGCGTTAGCTAAATGAGATAAAATGAGTTTAGATGGATTTTTAAAATCCATTACAATTAAATTATCCCTTTCGTGGCTACAAAATATTTTATTTATGAGAAAGAATGAGAAACCATATAATCAAACCTTTGCTTGATGTATTGAACTCCGGTTGCTTTTGTACCAAAAACATAACAAGTTGCTGATATAAATACTATTATTGAAAGATTTTCTGATTACCTTAGTCAAAAAGATCTGGAAAGAATTACGTCATCTGATCGTAGCCAATACAGGCACTTGACCTTTTCGGGAGATACATATATATCATTTTCTTGTCGATACAATTCATACGACTATTTGCACAGTTATTTATCACAAACCAAAGAATTTTACATCATTATTAACAACATCAGTTACACTGTTGATCAACAAGGTAAAACTGCTCTCCCTTTAGCCTTAACAAAAAAGATGATCTTGCTCACCTGCTTTATAATTACGAGCATTTCATTTTTTTCTTTCAAAGACAGCTACAACCAACTGACGTCAAAAAAAATGTTAGCAAAATGACCATTGCAAATATTAAAAGGGTTTTCTCGCTTATGAGATCAGTACTATTGATACGATCCCCTTCAATTGTGCGATGTTTCATTGATTACTTCGGGGCTGATTGTTTACCGCTTTGGTTTGTAGAAATTCATTAACTTTTTTTGCCTTTTGTTTTTTAATATACTTCAAGTAGAAAAATTTGACATAGATTTTATAAACTTAGTTTGATCTTAAAGAAATTTTTTAATTACAATTATAAGAATTTAATTCAATACATTTAACATTTTTTTTTCGATTGGACAGTGAAAGACACAGGAAGTACATAATGGGATCGTAACTTATTGTATTATGTGAACGTATAATCTACTTCCAACAACGAAGATGGTAAAACTTGAATTGGACATACTGTACATATAAATTTGCATATCAAAAATTAAAAAAAAAGAATATAATATATATTTGTACACATAGAATTTAATAATTATTACTATACTTAAAAGTTTTCTTTTAAAATTATTTTACAATACAATACTTAAAAACTAATAACTGTTATAAGTATTTTATTTGGTTCATAAAAAATATTATTCATAGAATATTTTATTATAAGGGTGTTTTTATCCCAAAATTTACCATTAGTTACCATTTTTTTTAAAATAAAAATTAGAAATTATCTTGTTTGTCATGCGTTGTACACCTAACTTGGCCAAAGGTATCTTACTGAATATTAGGAAACCCTATTATTGGAACAAAAATTGGGTAGGGATTTGCACATTAGAGATCACTTGTATTTATTCTGGCTAATTCTTAGTAGCTTGTACCAGCTGCCATCTATAAAATCTGACCTAACTAATGCGAATACTTCCTAAGATAAAGACATCTCATTTTTATTTTTCTTCTATGTGCATATTTGTGGCAATTTTGACACAGTGAACATAAAATAATTGATAAAAATAAATTTGACAACAAGTGAACATAATAATTAATAGTTTTAGTTGTATAAATACTTGACTTATGGTTTAGTATCAATGTTAACTATTTTTAATTATTATTTCTCAAAAAATACACGAAATATGCTGCCCACATATTTACAATACTTTTTTATATGTATTACTATTATTTTAATTAATGAATTTGAGCTGAAAATTTGGCAAATCTAATCAATAAATGAAAAACTGTTTCAAACAAAACTTGTTTGTTTTTGTTTATTTTGCAATAATTTTTATTTCGAATTTTTCTTCTGCTTTTTAAGATTCAATAGTTGGGTTATGAATACATTGGACCCAATTGCCCGATTTTGCTCACT
The DNA here is from genome assembly GCA_020423425.1 of Chrysopa pallens. Taxonomy (NCBI): domain Eukaryota; kingdom Metazoa; phylum Arthropoda; class Insecta; order Neuroptera; family Chrysopidae; genus Chrysopa; species Chrysopa pallens. Next base: position 14,478,700 of record CM035594.1, read on the forward strand.
CGCGAATTGTAACTCATTTTTTATTTTATCTAGAATATAAAAAAAAAGTGAATAAAATTTTTTCCCTTATAATTAAGTGTGCGTTATTTACATAGTAAAAAAAAAATATTATCTTCTCAATTACCTTCACCGCTATTTCTATTAATTAGAAGTTGTAATTTACTGTACATTGTTTACAGTTTATGTTCCAATAAAAAACTTTTATTTTAATCAGGAAACAAAAAAGTTATGTAAATATTATTTAAGAATCATATTATTAAAATAAAAAATCACTAAAAGCGTAGAAGCTGCGTAGTTTTAGTAAATGCATGAAATATATACTGATAATATTGTAATAAATATATACCAAAAATAAACCAAATATGGATTTATTATTTTATTTCCTTATTAAATATTCGGTGTGTTTATTTATCAAAAGTTGTCTAGAGGAGCTCACTTATTTTTAAAAGTAAAATTAATTTTAAGATCCAGAAATTTTTCAAAAATTGAAAAAACTGGACGATAAATTTTTCATTATAAATAGTCTAAAATGATTTGATTATGTCGATGAAAATCATACGTAAAAGTAGCCATTTTTATTGAAAGAGAAATTGTCATTTTTTTAAGTTTCATTTACCAAGTTTCTCTTACAAACGACAATATTTATCGAAACGACAAGTTTTTTGCCTGTATCGAGGGAAATTCTTAAAGTAAAAAATGTCTAATGAAAGTTATATATGTGATTTTTTCAAATTTCAGGACAATTCAAAGGTTAATTTAAGAAAAACAACAATTTTTCGGATGGACCTTCTACGGTGGCTATATGGCCCAAAAATAGACTTATTAAAAGTAAAATTTTTATTACAATATCGTCTGTTAAATGTTTTTAATTTTTTTAAATTTTATATAAACTCAAATTAATAAAGTTGGATCTCATTTGTGTCAGGTACCATGGTTTAAACTTCGCAAACAGTCACAATTGATACGGACAAATTAAATAGTGATGGCCATCACATTTACAACCTCAACAGCTGTATTTTTTTAGAAAAATCACTAAAAACATTCTTTACCTTAATTTAAAAACAAACAACGTCTACTCATTATATTATTTATTCAGTAACAAACCACTATTATAATTAACTTATAAACAGAGTTTTCTCTGTTTATAACTAAGTCTATCAAAAGATATGTAAATAAAAAATATTTTTATAAAAAAATAATAGAAGTGGATTTGTCTGGAATCAGAGTTGTGTATTTTTTTAAGAAACTACGAATTTTACTGGGAATTGATGACGCTGAAAAATAATATTACAGAATTTTACGATTCTATTGCATTCCCAGTCATTCGAGACCGTTTTAAGTAATGCCTTCTAGCCCCGAAAAACAAGCGTCCCACTTTTAAGAATTTTCTTAGCGGAAAAATTTGCACTAATTATAATTTAGCTGCTTTCAAAGTTTTTGATGGATATTTATTTATAAGCGATATGATTAGCTTATAGGATTCCAGCTTAAGACATTTATAAAATTTTCACATACACCGATAGTAAATAACTCGAAAAATATTGTTTTAAATGCTAAACATGAAAAATGTGTGGCCTGTTTAAGTGTTTTGGAAAAAATAATTTTTAGTAGATATGATTGTTTAATTAATTTTTTTATTTATAATATTTTATTTTTTGTAATTCCAGAACTTACGACTGGGTGATTCGATTTTGACGATTCTGTTTTTAATTTCGGGGTTTTTGTTTTTGCTGGTACTTTCCATGTCATTCCATTTCAATTTGGTCAAGATCCGATATCTCAAAATGGAGAAAAGGGACAAAAACGGAGATTTATTGAGGTAGAAAATGCCATCATTTTGTGGCATAACGTACATTTTAATTTATTTTTTCATCAATTAAATAATTTTCCAGAAAGTTATTGGTTCCGATCTGATATCTATAAGATGAGAGAAGGAACAAAAACCGTTTTTAGTCATTAGTGTGTTCGCGGATAACAAGATAAGGAAGCCAGAATGTCCTATAGGGTAGAGAAGGAGCAAAAACAATTATTAGTGATTAAATTTCATCCAGATAATAAAAAATTTTTCCTTGTGACCAAGCACCAATGGAATTCGGTACAAATTTTATCGCTAGCTAAAAAATTTATTGGTTGTCGTCGACCGAGAAAGATAATTAATTAGTGAGAAGGAAAGTGTTGTTTGTTTAAAAATTTTTAATTTCACGATTACATCGAACATTCATGATTTTAAATATAATTCGTGTTCGTTTACAGATAATTGAAAATTCAATGTATATTCATTCTATTTGATACCTTTTCATAATAATTTTATTACAATATTAATAATTGAGTTATGTTGAAAAATTGAATACATTAAACATGTTGATGTTGAAAACATAACTTTGTTTACTGTGGATAAAATATATTATCTTGCTAAATTGAATAGAAGCATATCAGTAGAGATGATTCCATACTACTTATAGCAAGTTTACATTTAATCTAAACTTTTATGTCAATTTTATTAGAAAGTCAAATAAAAATTATTTGATCTATATTAGAATTTTGTTTTACCAACTAATATTCATTTTGTTGAATGAAAAACGTTATAATGAAAAAAATAAATAAATACTGTGAATTTGGCTAAAAAAAAAAAATTCCATTTCATTTCGAGTCTCTTCATACCCACATATTTTCCATTTGGCCAGTTGTATCATCTAATTTATTACCGATATTGGTGACTATCACTCGAATTGTTGTAAGGGTATAGAAAACCTATTTACGAACATGGTTTTAAAGTATCAATCATTCATTAAAAATTAAAATTTTAAAGTAAATTTATATTTATTACCATGGATTTTCTGTTATATCTAAATACTAAAATGTCATTGTAGGTAAACATTTGAGAAAAATTTAACAACAGAGTTCTACCGAATACATGAAGACTTTTAACCTCGAAAACATTCTATTATAATCGTTACAAAATGTGTTTTCATGTTTATTCGTTTGAGATATTGACAAAATTTATCGCATACTTTTATATACCATACCGTTTTCTTTTTTCTTTTTGCTTTTTGATTTCTGATAAAAAACTGTTCTCTTCATCCAGAAGAACGAAATTATATATTTTTGTTTTAGTGTAAATACGCATTTTTTAAGAACACTTAAGAAAATATTTATGGTTATTGGTGATTATTTGTAGAAAAACTATTTTTTAATGCAAAACGGCGCGAAATGTATAATTCGATGTAGAAGTCCGACAAATCTATTTAAGTTTGTAACACTTGCTTATATTTCACAAACTAGCGGCTGTTGATAGTAGTTTTTCTACATTTATTGAATTCTATAACCTGTAGAAATGTTAAATTTTAGATTTGTATGTGTGTGTGTGCTTGTGTGTGTTTCTTTAAATTTTATTATAATTTTCTTATACTCGTTTTCCAATTATTCAAGATTTACTATGAGAACAGACAAAAACTAAATAATCATATCTGGTTACAAACATACCAAGTTATAATATCGCCATTCATTAAAATTTCGTATAAACTAACCTTCCTAATTGTTTTACCCTATTCTGATATCTCGTAATGCTAAAACGAGCTTCAAAAGATATACTCATATAACTACGTTTATAATATATGATATTATGATCTTCAAAAATGTCTCCCATAACTGCTCAGCGTAAGGATTGAAATTCCACTTCTACAAAAATTACTTGAATTTATGCGAAAACATATGATGCATTTAGAAATAATAAGTCAATCTTTAAGTAACAAAATGTATTCATTTTTATCTCGGAGTACTTTAATAGTTTTTTTCTCGGATGGTAAATATCATACTTATTCAAATTTAACAAAATATTGTAATTTCTCGGGATAACATAAACTCAATTCAATAATTCAATTTTCCTGAAAGTTATTGATTCAAATTCATAACCTCACATACTGTTATAGTTTGTTGTTGATTTTGATGATGATATTTATAAGACTTAGATACACTATTGTTGTGTTCACTCACGGTTTAGTATTTTATTCATAAAATATTTGCATACCCTTTACCTTTAAATAAATATATACATACATCTTATATTGTTACTGTTATGTGAAATATGTTGTGTGTTTGGCTTCGTAGCGAATAAACTAGGTATAATAATACGACAAAAATATAGAATAACAAGTTAAAAATATATAGAATACAAACATACAAGTTTTGAATAACACCTTCTAACGTTTCAGCTCTGAATAACTATTGTGTAGTTTGTTACATGAGTGATTTATTATGCGTAAAAAACAACATATTCAAATAGATCAGGAGCCTACCACAAGCATAGTGTTATTATATTGAAAAATAATTTAAAAAAAAAATAGGTTTAAACGTAAAAATTGTACAAAAAAGCTCATAGCGCATGCCCCCGATGGATGCTCCACCAAATATCCCTATCATAGCATATAAGATATATACAAATATCGAAAAAATAAATTTTTCTATATATAATATCTATTGAATTTCGAGAAAAAACTTCAAACCTTAGAAATTGGTTTGGTCGTGCTAGTGCTATTACCTCAACAAATATCACGAAACTTTTAATGGAAATTACCTAACCGCAAGTCCCACTTTTGAAAATTTAATGATTTTTTTCGTATAAAATTTGGTATAATCAAATATAATTTAATCTTCCCAACTTTTATTTGAAACATTTTACTGAAAAATTCGAATACGGGTAGCCCAAGAAAATTAGAATCAAGCGAAGTGTTATTTTTTTGCACATAACAATGTTAAAAGTTAAAATTAATTTCAATATACTATTTCAGATATTCGTTGAAAAAAAAATGGAAAACAAATATTGAAATATTGAAGTCATTTGGGTTTCCGATAGATATAATAAACTGAACTTTTTAACTGACCGCCATTTTAATAATTGTGAAGATCATTAGTTGTTAGCTAGTTCATTTTTTAAGTTGCTCGAGCTGTATAGTATATGATATGATGTCATCAATATTTTATATCAGCAAATTTTTAATATCATATTTTATAACATCATACCTTGCTGGCTAGTAACACCATCAGGATTTCGAAACACAGGCATAATATTATGAATAGCGTTCAAAAAATATATTACGAATATATACATACCAATTACAACCATTTATCAGATCAATTACAAATAAAATATATATTTTATATAAATATGATATTTTTTGATAGAAATAAATGTATTACTAAAAATGGTGATTATCGTTTTATTGGTAAATAAATTAATGTATATAAACTGACTGCGTTACTTGTTCTACCAGTTAAATTCTCAATATTTTAGTTTTTTTTATTCGTTTTTAAATAATATTCTGACTCTCTCTCATGTATAGTACGTACAATCATTATTCCATTGATAGGTATCAACTAGAAACATGCTTATTTAATTGTATACTGTTTAATAACATGAAACACGAATAATTCATTGTATTTAGTTTGTATGGTATCGATATAATATTAAATTTTGTTTGATATCTGTATTTTGTAAGTAGAGAACCACAATGAAATTTGCCTGTGACATATACATTAGTTTATTGCTTCAATTTAGTTTAAATGTCCTTAAAACAAATTCATTTCCATGATAAACAATATTAATGCAACGGAAGTTGTTATGAAATCGAAGTTTGTTACTGGAAATTAGGTCACAGATTATAATTTGGGGATTAAGCTACTTTTATAACAAATTTCTTCACCATCCAAGAATAACTTAGTGATTTAAACTTTCTTTATTGCTTGATTTCTAGTTATTGCTGTTTCAAAATATATTCAACTTTTAAATTAATATCAAAATTTTTGAGATCAAATACTAATGAGTACCATAATTCTTTAAAGTTTAGTGTTTAGATGATGCATGAAAAAAACTTATCGAAATTATTAACAATATACCAATTATTTTTTCTATTTAATTTTTAAAAACCGATAAATGAATGTCAAGTCAGAACAATTGTGTCAAAAAAATACAAAATAAAAGAAAAACGTTGAATGAATAATGAAACAAAAAAATAAGTTTTAAGGTACTATTTAAATCTAAAAATAATAATTAATTTCACACGTAGATATCCACCACATTGTACACAAAATTTGAGATTAATAAAGCGTAGTTCAATAGTTAAAAGAAATAAATAAAAATGGTCTTTAATTATCTAAATTGAATCAGTAATTATTAATTTTCAAATGATTATAATAAAATATAATAAATACATAAATATCATATCTTTATTCGATATCAAAATGTTATTTTTATACCATAAAGTATTTACCTGCGTAGATACGTTATACGTCAAAATTAATGGAATTAAATACACTCATATTGATATAACGAACACGTCAAAAGCATTCGTGAAAGGGGATGGATTGGTTTGATAAATCAATTATAATTGTATACTTCAATAATCAATTTAATTATTTTATATGACAAACCGTATAGGATGAATATTTTATGTACAATCATTACAAATTTTTTAAAAGGTTGATATTTATGCCCAAAGTAGTAAAACGTGGCATTTATTAAGATTTATTCAATGTAGTAGATATTGTTTTATCTTGGATAACTATTTTTATGTCACTTTTACAAGTTTGTTTTTATAAAAGAAATGAAAGTTCAAAGTTTAGAATGAGTTGTAGACCGGGGCGCTCTTCAATTTTGTAATAAGAAAATCGAACATTGCTGAAAACTGTCATTAATTAAAAAAAATAAATAAAATATTGAAATAAATATTTGAGTAATATTCATAAATTTAAAGCAAATTTTGCTTAAACATGATCAGCATTTATTTCTAAAAATATAATTATTATATTTATTATTCGCTATAATTCATGTTGAACTTACGAACTAAACCTATTTTTTTTTTAGAAAATAGAACTTGAGTTTGCTGTGAATTGTCTAAAAATTTTTAAAAATTAAGACTAATCTAGAAATCATAAAAAATTTACTTCATTTTTTATATTAACAAAGAAACTTGTAATCGAAAAACTAAAATTTATCGATAGTTTTGCCAGAAGAAAATATCTACCAATGGGGTTGTAGAAAACAAAATTTACTATACTTATCAATAAATTCAATAATTTATTTAATGTGAAAGCTTCTACTCTTTAAAGTTCATATACAAAATAACGGTAGATATACTAAATTTTATAAAACAAAATGATAACAAATAAACACCGTAAGACCTGTGTGAGCTTAGCAAAGTTTCATAAATATCTTATCAACAAACAATATTATTTTATATGATTACAATGTTAGAATATTTTTATTATTCTTTCGATTTACGCATAGCCTATATGATTTGTAGTAGTGTAGAAACAAAAAAACAAATTTCAATAGGCACGGTTGAATAACTCTTTAACTGAAAATATTATGAAAAAAAAAGATAAAGTATTTAATATTTTTGAAGCAAGCTTAAAAAGGTGACCATTTTTTGGAACAAATATTTAGTGCTCAAGGGATGCTATCACATGATAATTTCAGATATTTTTGTAAGGTACTTCAACGCTAAAAAAAAAATTTTAACCGATTTGGTCAAATGTGTCAAAAATGCCCAAGTTATCGTATATAGCTAAAAAAATATGTTTTGATATAAAATTTAATATATTAATAACGTAAAATTTCTTTAATGGGTTACGTTTACTGTTATTAGTTTAAAAAATAGTGTAATACTTGAATTAAAATTTTCACATGTACCTTGCATGAACAAGCACGGCTAGAACATTTGTATAGGTTCTTGTGCAGATATACATAAGTTCCGAAAAGCGGCTTTTTAGCTCACATTTCGCTTATAAACACATACATAATTTTCATACATGTGATATGTTAATATATTTATAGGACTGAAAATCGATTATTTAAACAATTAATACTTTAAGTTGTTTTATTCAATTGTTAATCATTATTACTTAAACATATATGCTATTGTGTGTCAACATCTTAATTAACCTCATTTGAAAATGTTTCTTTTTTTCTTCACAGACACAGTAGATGAATATTTTGATGAGGATATTCCCTTAAACCATTGTTGTTTGTTGTACTTTTTATTTTTTAGTTTAACATCCACAAATAAAGTACATAGTGTATTATTTCAAACATATACGATAAATGTTGCACCAAGTATTTGCACTGTTTAGGTAAAGTATGAGAGACGTAGCAAGTAGTATGTATATGTCTACGTACGTAAAGTAACATTTACACAACACTATTGCTACGTGTGTTATTCATGGTTAAGTTCCACACCATTTAACATTATACAGGCGTTCATTCGTTGTTAATAGATGGTGTTATTATCGTTATGATTATCCCCCGGATTCTAATGGAACAGAATTCCTTTAAGTCTTTCCTTTTTACTAGAAAATTCTATACACATTTAAACAAGTTTATTCGATTATTGCAGTTATATATATATTCACATGATTATATTATACCGATATTAAGAATACAGAGTCCACTAACAGGGCTTATGCCATTATGAAAAAAATTAAGTATTACATTATATTCAGAAATTAAAAAAAAATTAATATCTCGGGATTTTGTTTAAGAAAATAAGTTTTCACTAGTCTTACCATTTTAACATTTTGAAATACTAAATTTGAGGTACAAATAATGAATTACCAAATACAGAATTTCGCCGTTTTTATAATTTACGTATTTGAATTCTTTAATGGTATAAATTTTATAGTCGACATAGTCGAAAACGTATGCGACAAAAACATACAAGCATTTTCTACTGATTGAGTTTTTGATATTATGGTACATTTATGGTGAATAGAAATAGCCCGCTGTCTGCTTCCTTAGCGTTGGCCGGGGAACGGGTATTAAAGTTATAAAACCTACTAAAAGTTAAGAATTTTTTGAGATATTGTATGAAATACAACAAAAAAATCGAACAAAATATCGGATTTCTTGAGATATCTCAAAAACTACACATTCAATCGTAAAATAGATATTTTTTGAAATTTCTGGGTCAAACCCACCCTAGAACAAATAGTTCATCCAAATTGGGAGCAAAAATTTTTTTTTGTTTTTCTCGATTTTTCAAAGCCGTTTAAAAAATTGTAGAAAATTCGAAAAAAAAAAAACAATATGTTTTTACGAGTAGTTTGACCTGCTAATTTCAAAAATAACTCTATGTATCTATTTAACGTTTGAATGTGTAGTTTTTGAATTATCACCAAAAATTCGGTCCCGAGGCCGTTTTAGCGCAAGTATTTCTTGTAGTATCTCATAAACTAGTCGACCGATCGTAAAATAAATGTTTTTTTTTTTTTTTTTTTTAATTTTTTTGATCTGAATTGTCCCAAAAAACCCATAAATTAGGAAAATAATTTTTTTTTCTTTTTGTTGGTTTTTTAAGGTTTTCATACTGCATACAAACAATCACAAAACACATCTCAAACACATGTAACAGGTATGTATTTAAGCTTGTAAAGTGACAAAAACTATCAAAACTTGGCCAAAACACCAAACTCAGCCATATGAGAACACAATACTGATTAAAAATATTTCACACAGTCATACTCAATATTATATCCCGAATCTAAACAATTAATTATTTTAGTTGTTATCTTCACTTGTGTCAAATCAAATTTAAATGCATAGTAAATAACGTGGAACATCTTGTACATGTATATGTATTTGGTACATCCACTGAATTTATTAAATAAAATTACCAATGAATATCAATATACTTATATTAAATGTTTGTTGTCAGATACTTTTCGTCTTTTTATTTCTATCGAATCCCTTCACGCGTATATTTTAAGTAAAAATTATGTTTATATTCTTTACAATTTTATAATTTGGTTGAAAAATTTGATTAAAAATCAACTGCGACGCGTAACAGAACTTTCTTTTGCTTCTACTTACTTTTGTCAAAAATATTTATTTACTTATCTGTAATCTTTATTTATTTATTAATAATTTTTTTTTTTTAACAAAGCGCTATTCGAAATTAAAAATACAAAAAATTAATAGATGATAGAATTGATGTTTGTACAGAATTATTTAAAACTGCATTTGAATCCTTCTCCTATATTTTAAATTTTCCTAGTGAAATAAAAATTGTAGACCTTAAAATGCCTTGTAAATGAAACGCTTATTTCATCACCCGTAGTTCAGACGAAGCTTAAATAAAAAATTTGGAAAATTTTAGGTAGCAGTTTATTAGGAAGATATCCGGCAGATATTTGGATCGATAGTCAGACCTCTTTTTTTAATTTTTTTGTTCAGGGAAATCACAATAAAAATTCGATAACAAAAATCCGATAATATTACTGGCGTTTACATAAGATAATTCATTTTCAAACTTTTTCTCTGTTTTTGAATACGCATAAAAGATATAAAGATGGTGGAAGAATCGGGAAAAAAGTTATTCACTATAATTTACCAATACCAAAAATATTTCACATCGCTTCCACCAAAAAACCACACTTTTTGATTTTTTTCTCTATTAGATGTTTAATTTGGCGTAATTTGTAGCAATATGAGATTGATGTGTGTGTCTCTAATATCTCCTTACCAATTGTTGAACATACACGTTAAAGCTATACAAATTTGTACATAGAAATTGTTATCATACATTAATTCTAAACTCCAAAGCAAATATTATTACTGTTTAGTGATGGTAGTTAATACAGTTTCGGGGATCTTGGATTGTTCATTTCATAAAGTAAAATGTTTATAAATAGACCTCATATGTTATATGATTGGCTTACATGTGTATGTGTCTACTGTAGTCATAAGTTTTATATCCTTTAAATAATATGTTTGGTATCAGTGATGATGGATATCAAGATATGTGTATAATACTTGATACTTTAGTTCGAAATCCATCAATCAATTTATAGTGAATTTTATGAAGATATATTAAATTAAGTCTGTAGTTTGTAAATAGTTCTAACAAATTTTGAAAAAGAAAACTAAACAGTTCTGTGGTTGCTGAATTTTTTTAAATTATTATCCTTATTGAAAAACAAATATAATTTCTAAAACATTTTCTGTTAATAAGCTCTTTTATGTCCAATCCCTTCCCGTGCAGGAAGCGACCTAAGCCTAAAAAACCGTTTTTTTTTCTACAAATTTTTCTACAGTATAATTTGAAAATTTTATATATTAATATATTTTTAATGTTATACGTCTGCACCTGATTTTCCATTACAACTCGAATACAATAATTTTGTTTGCGATCGTCACTGACTTCTGAAACTGAGCTACCTCGGTAGGGCTACAAAAAGCTGGAAGCATTTCTTACCTTATAAACGAAACAAGTTAAACCGAAGGATCTCTTTACTTCACGTATGAGAGAGGCGAAAAAATAGGTAGTAGTTATGACAAAACTTGATCCTAGGTAAAATATTTTCCTTACCGTCATTGCACATTTTATAAAGTAGCAATGCTTCTAGTACCAGATAGTATTTAATAAATATATACAGCTCAGTTTTAAATAATTCCTGTTAAATATCCCTTTCTACAAATAATCTTAAACCCCAGTGGATTGGAGGCTTTTAATTTCGTTATTAACATCATATACCTAGAATATAAGTTAATTAAAATCGAAAAATTGAATATTTATTTAAATTATTTGTCCTTATTTAAAGTTTATTATTATTATAGAAATATCAACATAAAAATAGGTCAATTATATTAGTGAGGCCTTTAACTTAATTATAAATGGTTATTTAATAATAAATTTCATTTTATTTAGAATCAATTCAACACCGACATCGTGGTGGATATGCATTTTAGAGCATTATTTTTATATAAGTCTGTGAATGATATATATGCTTTAACATAGTCAATTTCTGAAAATTTATTAATAAATTCAAATTCAATCGATTTATATTTGTAATTAACAATAATTACTAATACAATTTCTTTTATCATTCCTACAATTTCCAACCCAATAACTTCAATTAAATATCATTTTTTTTTAGGTATTTGATAATTAGGACAGTTGCTGTACAATATACATACAAACAATTGAACAAATAATTATGTTCCAAAATTCGCATGTTTTATTTAAAATTTTAGCTGTTCGTAGCGCATCAAAGTCCATTTTCACGTACTGTGTAATTATAATTTCATGGTCTTTCAACCAAAAATAATTATATAAAAATGGATCGCATAAATTTATGTGGAATAAACTAAACGTACCTTATGGAGCTAATTCAATCAATTATTGCATTTCATTTTTCAACTGATATAATAAATATTTCCAATTTATGTACTCGAACAAATATACATATACAAAAAGTATAAAAATAGTTTAATAATTTGTAAGAATTGACGAAAAATATGATAAACGAAATTTAAAATAAATAATTAACATTTTTGTTAATTAAAAGTTTGTAAATACATTTGATATACACAAAAATTCGATTAAAAATTGAATTTCTTTTTTTAAGATTTACTAATATGCATCTGCTGATATCGGTAATAAGAAACCCCTGAAAGTGTATCTGTTGACCGGTGTTTCTGTAATAATTATTCATATAATCATAAAAATACAAATATAATTTATTTATCAGGGTGAGAACAATTACTTTCTACTAGAAATTTATTTAATAGGATTACATCCATATAAACATTCATTGCACTATATAGTTAACTATATGATCGTAAACAATATTTTGAATATATTAAATAATCGTAGTTTTATTACTCTTTATATGTTTGTTTTATTGTGATTTACTAATTTAAAAAAAGAACTATTAGGCTGGTGAATAAATCATTGAAAATAATGTATAGCTTATTATTTCTTGGAAGTCTAGAAACAATTGATATAAACATAGGTGAGAGTAACACAAGATGTGTACTTAATTTCTGAAACTCAATAAAATCTCGTGTTTATATTATTTTTATTTAATAATCATCTTTGGTAATCACTCTTTCATGATTCAATATAATTTGTGTAACGGGATGCATTTGTGAAACGAAGGTAAATCCCCATCATAAATATTCTTCGTATTATTATTATAAGTAGCAAGAACTTTAGTATTATTTAAATAAGAGCATTATGGGTTATCCCAAAAACCTCAACTTGACCCTCATGCCCAATAAAACAAGTGCTTATCAGAAATATTATAGTTTACGATAAATAACCTTATTTGTATTTTTTAATCACGAACAATCAAAACTTTTCAAACAAAGTAAAAAACAGAAATCAAGTGGTGCTTTTGCCCTGTGCCTCTGCCGACTATGACTGTTACGGTGGCGGTGTACCATGAGCAAAAACAATCAGTATTGGTCAATTGGGTTTTGTTAAAAGATAGATACCTTGACTTACCCACTACCCCCCTCATTCCATCTTTCCCCTACATACACACCTACATAAATCACTTTAAAAACGAATAAATTTCGATATTTTCCCTAATTTCCTAGACCAAATTATTTTTGTATTTTATACATACGTATTTCGACTACAAAGTAGTTATCATCAGTATGAATTAGCTAGTTGTAATGATTCTCTGAGGAGATGTTACTCGTTGCTAATTTGGTGACGGTTTGCACCAATTTATTCAAAAATCCTAGAGTTCTCATTAATAATTATAAAACGTTGAAATTGATTTCTAAGAACCTTTAAGAGAATTTACCACTAGGAAGTTAATTTATCATTAAAATATTAAGAAACCAATAAATACAGTTCTGCTAACGGGACTATGGCTACAAAAAAATCGTATGATAAGTTTTAGAAAAATTCTTTTGTAGGTATGCAAACATTGTTTAAAAATAATATTCAGAACACGTCAAAATAATAAGATATTATATAAGAAGGTTAGGGAACTATAACGGTATTCACCTTGGTGCAATCCATATAAAAAACGATATAAAACCATTGGTAAGGAAAGTCCTTACTCGATACTAATGATCATATGCCATTCGAATAAGACAAAAATAAAATTGACATTTCAGTGTCATGTTTCGGGTTCGAAACAATAGCTTTCTAGGAGGTGGTGAATAAAAAACAATGTGAATATTATTAAAATTTAAACAACAGAATATGACATAATATTTTTAACTAATTAAAACGTATATACGTGCTAATTTATTTAAATTATAATACCATTATATTACAACATTTGATAAATATATTTATATAATATAATATTATTGTATATGCTATGGATATTAAAAAAGAATATTTATTTATTTATTTATTCTGTATGTAACAACAATAAATTCATTATGATTTCAAATTTAATTTATTTAATTAAATATTAACAATGAAATCTAATGATATAAATATTTTCAAATTTAATGTAGTTTTTAGTTGTTAAATTATTAATTAGTTTTATTGCTAATAATATCGGTATGTATAGGTGCAATCTATTATGGAACATTTATTATGCAGTTCAAATGCTGATTTAAATATATTTAAATTGTTTTGTTCATATCGCAAATATTCTATTGATAATTAAATCATAGATATCCTGCCAGGTAAGATTTTGATCATGTAAATTGGACTGTTTTACAATCATTTACGATTAAATTGAATTTAGTATAGATAAAAGTTTTAAAGTAATTTTTTTGTATATGAAAATATTTATAGTTCAAAACAATAATAATTGGATAACAGAAGCCACCCGCATCCTTATTTTTAATGTCTATGTATTAAACTTCAATGATTTGTCAGGTAGTAAAACTACGGTAAGAAATAATATCTAGCTTGATTATAATTGAAATATACATGATCATTTATATCTGACTGATGAATATGTGAAACTGGAGTTCACCATTTTATTGGCCTTCAAAATAAAATGGATAATACTTTATTGAATGAGAAAGCCCAAAAATAAAGAGTCCAAAGAGTCTCTGCGATTGAGTATAAAGCTTTATTATTACATTTTTATTGATAATTGGCATTCAATAATTAAAAAATTTAATTAATAGTTAAGTATAATGACTAAATAATATTTTTGTCCATTAATTAATACATTTTTTTGTGATAATAAATCAGATAATCGAATGCAGAATGAATGTATAAATGTATATTGACAACGTTTCGTTAATATATTTCCAGCTTCCTCGTTCCTTCAATTTTGAGTATGTACTTAAAAAATACTTAAAATAATAACCTAGATATATTTGGTGAGAAAATTTATTAACGGTTGTAGTTTTGTTTTGAAAAAAAAATTCAAACCAAGTATATGTTGATTATGTAAATACTAGTTTTATGTTCTAATAACGGTGATGCAGGTATCTTTATTATCCTGAGAAGGCTAG
Organism: Chrysopa pallens; assembly: GCA_020423425.1. Taxonomy (NCBI): domain Eukaryota; kingdom Metazoa; phylum Arthropoda; class Insecta; order Neuroptera; family Chrysopidae; genus Chrysopa; species Chrysopa pallens. The sequence goes on from CM035594.1 coordinate 14,493,917, forward strand.
AAATAAATCAGCAAAACGTTTCACATATAAGCAAAAACAGTATCCGATTTTTTCATTTATTGCTCAAATTATAAAAAAAAAAAAAAAAAAAAAAAAACATTGATTTATGTAAGTATAATTTACTTCACAAACATGAATTTGAAGTTTTCGAAATCTTCTGACGTAGCCAAAATATGATTGTTCAAAATTCTTAATTAAACAAAAAAGGAAACTTGTATACAAGATGTCATACATGTTCCCAATAGTGATTATACTTAAGGGTCATTCTACGTTAAAAGATTCTATCAATCTTTAACAGGTTAGAGCTTATACATTTGAATCAATTTTAAATTAATTTTCGAATTTTGATTGGTATTAAGCCTATTTTGATGGGTAAATATCAAATTTTTAATTATCTTCTTTAATCAGTAGTAAGTATATTGAAAAGTTTTGTACATTCTGTAGGATGTACGTTTCCCGTTCATAGTTCTATAAAATGGAATTAATTATTAAAATTATTTAAATTATAACATAGTATTGTGATTATTCAACCAACAAAGTATAAAATTAACAACAAAAATTATAACAAATATTCACACACTGAGCTTTATTGGTTGAATATTTTATCTAATTAAAATTATTTTATGGACAATACAAAATTAACTTTTAAATTTTTATGTACATCCTAAATACATTAAATTTAACAAATATTTTTAAATCATTTAACCAACCAGACCATATTAAGCCAATTACTTTTACAGAAATATATTGCATCAATGATCAATAAATCTAATGCACTCAAATCAGAAAAGAAAGGTTATAAACTTTAGTTTCGCAAATATGAACGTAATCATTTTGAGAAATTCAAGATAAGAGGTAAAGAAAATCAGTTTGATAATACTTTAATAATAATTTGTTTCGTATCTGCTTGTATTCGTGTTTCAAGCTAGTATAAATAGAAAAAATATTCTTTACTTTTAAGCTACTATAATAAACAAGCTGGAATGACGAGTCTACAACGTCCAGGAAAGAAGTTTCTGATAAGAACAATGGGTAGAAATTAAAGTGTACATTGATTATAATACATATTACCATACCACAAATTACTAGTTGACCTGTATGCTTCTCCAAAGCATTAGTTGTTGATAATAATTTAATAGCTTAAATTTGACTCTTAAATTCAAAACAACAGTGATATTTTCCAAACAGATCTGAGAGTATGAATCATTCAAATCACTCAAAAAAGGTGATAAGTGTGTGTTGTAATTTCAACAACCTCCAACTCATTCAATTTGAGTAAGTAATAGCTTAAATGATATGTATTGAGTCGTTGAGTATTTCAGGTAAAATTATTCTTTGGGCATTTATTTCTCCAAATATTTGCTTAAATAAAGTTTTAATATAGATAGAGGGTTGGTCTAAGAACATTCATTGACTCAAAACCTTACATTTGAGCTATTAAAATTGGATGAGATAGAGGAGAAAAAGGCATGGATATTTAACTCTTTATGGGATATTCTCCATTCAAAGTTATGATATCACATATGTTCTTATGATATCTTTTATGTTAAATAAAATATTCCTGATTTTTCAACACATTAAATACTCAGAATATGTCAATATGATTCAAATACAATAAATGTTTGTCGTACTTGCGAACGAAATACAATGAAAAACTTGAGGTTGATGCAAGTAAATTTTAAAAGTTCGTTTGAAACATGTAAATAAGATAACACCTAATAATTAAGAAGTATTTTGATAAAAAATTTTAGAAAACATAATTTTCAGCCAAAATAAGTTTTAAACAAAATTATAATAAAAATAATATTAATGGTTTTGAATTCACGGGAAATTTTTTTTCACTATTCTGTTGTTTTAAAAGTTGTATTGTGTAATACTCATATTATGAAATACATTTACGATTTTTAGGAAAACTTTCATCTAATAAATACAAATTATTATAAAAATTGGAATCATTTTTGTGCAGCCTGCTTACCATATTATTATATAAAAGTATGGATAAGTAAGACGGATGTAAATGTGTTTCTATAAAAAAAACATCCTAAAATTTTCATGGATAATTACGATTTAGGAAAATAACACGTAAATTACAATTGAATTGCTAGTTTTTGAGATATCGCCAGAATATTGATCTATACAGATCGGTATTTAAGTGATTTCTCAAAAACTACGCATCCAATTGTTAAATGGACCATATTTGAATGGTCTGAAAGTCAAATACCATTACAAACTAAATTTTATCAAAAGTGGTGGCAAACAATTTTCAAAGCGGTACTTTTAAGAAAATTACAGAAGATTGACAGAAAACAAATTTGGGAGAAAATTACAATTATTGAGAGATTATATCAGTAAATTTTAAAAAATACATCCGTTTAATAATTGGATGCCTAGTTTTTGAGATATCACCCAAAAACAAGATATAAAAACAAGTTGTATTTATGGTTTTCCTAGATTTCGACGATTTTAGAAAATCTTAAAACAGCAATTCAATTTTCATTTTTAGATTTCTTAAACAAAAACTCGAAATAAGGTGTAAAAAATTACTAAACAGATAAATGAAGTTATTATTGTAGTCGGAATTCTTTAAGTTTTTCACCCTTTTTTCCCCGACTGCAATTAAAATTTAATTTTTCTGTTCCCTAAACGAGTAAATGAGTTACAGATTAATTAATACAACTTTGATTTTTACATTTTAGTACGTATTTTGATAGGACAATTGTTTAGCTATATATTATATATTGTATACGAAATACAAATACCGTCTTGCTTGTCCATATCACTTTATATTTCTGGTTTATGGTTAAATCAACAACAGTCCATATTGTGTACTATTTACCAATTCAATGTAAAAAAAATAAACATTTGCAGGTGTCACATACACCGTTTATTTTTTCTACATGGCATTGCATTTGAATTGATTGATACACGGGACGCATTTAATATTTACTATGAAACAAGAATTTAGAAAATTAACTTTTGAATTGGAAAAATTGTGTTTTTTCAATTGACAGTTTTTAATTTTTTTTTTTTTTTACGTTTAAACAAAATAATAAAATTGCAATAATCAAGTCCAGTCATATAAAATTTTTGCATTATTTGGATGTTTTACATTTCTACCAGTGTGGTTTGAATTTCTATCATCTTTCGCTCTAACAAACAATGCACGACATGTTACAATTTATTTATTTTTAACTATTTAGAGTTTCGACGCTCCAAATTTGGTAAGAACGAATTTGGCCACCGCTGTAATTTGTTCGATTAAATCCGTTTATTTTCCTGGGATAATACTTGATTTCGACCACGTTTAGAAACGTTTGCATTATGTTTAGTTCAGTCCACTTGACTTAGATTTATCAATTCCAAAACTTTTTAAAGCATCTATCAAAAAAAATTGCCATACATAATTATAATAAGCTCTTTATGTAGGCTATCTTCAGTATACGGTTTCGTTTGTGATATGTAAATTCTAGGCATCTTAACTGTTTGAAGTCATTTTCGAGTTTATATGTAATTTGTCTTAGTACAGTCTCACATTTACTACAGCGGCCGGCTTAAATTTACTCCATGCACCGACACTAAACTTACATTTCACTAGTTTATACTGTACTTGTTGAATGAAACTTAAGACAGTTCAGCAAAATGTGATCGTAAAAACACGATTACTTTCGATTGGATCCTTAAAGCAGAATTATGGCAAAAGTTATCTGATAAAATTTTAAATATTTCATTGCAAAATACGATATATTGTAATGGCTAAATTATTATTAAATTATTAATGAATAAATTATTAGACTTATATATCAAATGTTAGTGTTCGAATAAATATAAACACTTAGCTTAAAGAGTCTTCATATCAATAAGCGTTTAGAACCTCTCTCCCCCCAAATATTACCTATAGTATAAATTACATTACTGTCTCATTTTTACCATTATTTATTGTGCCTCAATATGCCACTATTTGACCCTATAACATTTTATTTTTAAATCGGAATGCAAATTCAGATGGATTTTTTAAGTATATTTGAATAAGTATTATTTTTACGTTTTGTACAATTTCTTACAAAAGTAAGACAACATAATTAATTTTTTTTTTTTTGTAATTTTTTGCACACTTCTATCAATATTGTTTATAAAAAATTCATTAAAAATAAGTAGAGATAGCAACTAACAGAGTTATAATATGTACCAATATGAGATGAAAAAATAAAAATATTTTGGATTTGAATTTTTCTTTTATCTTTTATTATTTAATAGTTGGGTCCACTGGATCCAATAGACCGATTTTACTCATTCACGAAACTAAACTCACTTTTTATGCTACGTCACCCAAGAATTAGTCAATAATACGTCACCCAAATTTCAGCTCGTTATCCCTGAAATATATACCGGAAATGGATTAATTAGGTATTTTTATGAACACCTATACCAAAATTTTGTTTTTGCCGTCAATATTTCAAAGTGTTACAATCCTTATACTAAAGTAAATATACTCTGAATAATTATATATGTCGAGTAATAATAATGATAATTTTTTTGTCAAATGACCAATTTTACAGTAAAAGAAATTAATGAAATGTTCGATAATAAATTGATAAAAAAAAATACCAAATCAAATTAAACATAAAAATGTGACAATTTACAAAATAATTATTAGTTATATAAAAAAAAACATTTATGTTTAAAATTAATTATTTTTTTATTTGATATGAATATTTATTCAACTAAAATAAAATAAATTTGATAAATATAAACATAAATTTTTGTGTATGTATTTAATAATAAAAAAAAAATAGCAATATGTTTTATTTAAATTAAATTGAATAAAATATGTATAGAAAAGTGGAATTTTATATATGCTGTGAGAATCGACTACATTTCAATAAATACCAAATAATAATAATAATAATAATAATAAAATGATTTTGTTCTTTCCTAGATAAATTCTCAGAAAGTTCGCTGTTTTGAAAGGTTATTCCACGATTTAATTTAATAAAATATTCTTATGAATTTATAAGTGGTTTCGTTTTTATTTAAGAGTTATCGTTTGAAAGACCCAGCAAGTACAATTCTTATTGACAAAAGTGAGAAAGACACAATGCATTATTATTTGCAATGTTAGCTGTAAGTCAGCCCATCCTGAATGTTTAACGCTTATTCATTGAATTAGAATTTCTAAAAATTTAATTTTCTTAATAGTCTCAGCTTTCTTACTCCATAAATGTGGTATGCTATTTTTACCATACAAAATTGTGGTAAAAATATCACAAATTTTGACGGCAAAATTTTCAGATTTAATTTATTCTCCCCATCCAAAGAAGATACGAACTGCGCTTTTTTTTCTCGATATTCAGGGATATTCCAATTAAATCTTTACAATAATCGGTTAAAAAACAAGTAAATAATTATATAAATATGGCAAAAAAGAAATTCCAATTTGAATATTTCGAGAAACTTTTTATGAATTGACATGAAAAAAAAAATGTTTTTGATGAAAATGTTGCACGTAAACCAAAAACTGTAAGCAATTATGACAAGCATTTTATTCAAAACTATTTAGTGGTCCACCTAATCTGTTTTTGGTTCTATGGTAAGAAATTCTCAAATGACTTCCAAAAGTGCGCCAGTAGACGAAAAGAATAAAAGCAGAATATTATAGGTTTATACATGTACTTTCATATATTGTAACTCAAATTTGACATGAGTTATTATTTGGTCTTTATACTTCTATAAGCATCTTATTTGTTCATTGCATAGTGTGGTTTATGTGTACTTATTTCTTATGAATGGGCTAAAAATTTAATTTTTGTTGCTTGATTTTGAAAATACGGATTGCACACACTGCTTTAATTTTTATAAAAATTTGTATCTAACATTGTTAAACCATTTTCACCAACGGCACCAAAAAACAACAAAAACAAAATACTTATATAATATTTCTTGGTATTATAAAACGGTTATAATACATTTTTACATTTATATCCTGAGGAAAATTATTAAAAAAAAAAAATTAAAAACGCTACAAATACAGCGGTGAAAAAGCAAATCAGGCCTATTCATGTTTCATGTCTTAAACAATGGAAAATAAATATTACATTAAAATGAATAACGGATAATCAGAAAACTAGTTGAAAATTATTAACGTAGTATATGGGATATGACAACTGCTTTAACTGTCCTGGCTGGCAAGCTGAGTTGTATTCTATCGTCACACTTAGATGAAGTAGCGATAATTGGTGCAATGAAAATTAACTCAAAAAATTCCCAAACTCATCTTAGATCAGTAAGGATAACATATGTCAAATTGTCAAACCACATTATTAAAAAAATTTATGAATTTATTCATTCATTAGTAAAATTCTGTTGAAAAATTATGAAAGCATTTATCCGAAAGTATCACAAAAACTAATAAAAATGTAAGATAGAATAACATCAAATAACGAAAGTCTACTTTCGGAAAATTTGTCTCATATTACGTTCCGAATTTTTAATTATTTATGAATATGTTCTCCATCCCAAACTAATTAAAAGAATAAGTACCATTTTTTTACATTTATCAGAAAAAAGAAAACACGTGTAAGAGAACTTATAATTTGAATGTTAACCTATTTGGTAAAGATTTTAAATTACTGGTGGAAACTACCCTCTTCTTAGACAACCCGGTTAACTTGTTCAACAATTCAGATAAAACAAAGAAAGAGATATGATATTATGTATGATGCCACGTGTTTGTATCTCCATAAATAAAAATATAAAATTTTGTGTTTCAAGATTATGATTTTGAGAGTTATTATGGAATTAAGCTAAATTACAGACTTCAATGTGAAATCAATAAAAATGTAGTATATTTCCAATACCCAAATGGGCTCTTGATTTTGAATTTGTTCATGAGACCGCATGAGTAACGGCTAGTATTTAAATAAAATTAATTTGCATAATTTTCTCTCAAAAATGATAAATTTAGTGTTAACTCATAGTTTTTTCTTTTGGTAGACTTTGATAAGGTACATCGAATAGTCACGATAATTAGAGCTACAAAGGATAAACATTTTGTATAGGATATTGTTATATAAAAAGGCCAATTGAGTAATGTTTTTAAATCTAATTATGTAAAAAAGAAGACAATTTTTTGTTGTAGGTTTGTATACGTAAGTATACAAAAATTAATTTACAAAATATAACGATGAAAATATATATATACAACAATTAATTTATAAAATAACGAATCATGGTATAAACATGCATAATTTCATTTTCTGACAAAATGAGTTAACTTTATTTTTAATTTTAAATGAGGTGAATTTATGAGATGTTCTCGACATCTATTAAAACAATTAAATCATTTTAATTTTATATTTATTAAACCAAGAATTATAACACAGGTAAATAACAAGTCGTAACAACCATTTTAATTAGATCCTAACAAATTGGAAATTTTGAAAAGTGAGACGTTTTCATATTCAAAGCCCGTAAGATTTTACATCTACAGGCATAAAATGAACTGAAATCAATTTTTTATTGTTGTTAACAGAATTTTATTTAAAAAGTAAAAATAATTTTCTCCCACGTGTCACTAAACTTTTTGCTTTGTCTGACAACATGAAAATTTTAAAAACTTGGAATTTTGATGTATGCATCTGGTTTAATTACATTGCGGACAAACTGGTTGTTACATTTGTTATCGGATTATCTTTCTACTACTACAACAACAACAAAAAAAGAATTTCTATCCATTTGATGAGACCTGTGGGTACAATCGAATTTACGGACTCCGAAAACCACACTTACAACAAATTCAGAAAACTTCTGCTAAATTATAGAGAATTTTTTAAATATTTTATTGCAAAAGTTTAATTGGGATTTAAATTAGTTTTAAACAGTTAAATGACCGAGGAACTTAACATAATTTATTGTTAAAGTTCCATTCATTTTCACCCCTCGACAAACTATTCTGTGAAGATCAAAAATTTCCAGATTCCTTTACCAAAAATATTGTCGAAATAATTTTAACCGTAGAGTGTACGTGTGGGTCAAAATTTGTAGATGTGTCCTGAATCGTCTCTAAGAATACATAGACTCGTACTTTTTCAACCAAAAATATCATTTAAATATTTGAATCACGGTGAATATTAAAATAGTGAAGGAAATTTTCAAAACAATGTTGTCCTATGTTACGAGAAGATTTTACGAGTACTACAATCACCTAACAATATGACAGAGGTCTACGCGAGGTTTTCTCATTACGGCTACAGTATCATTTTTATTTATATTTGGTTGATCTCTCCCAACTTAAATACACGTAGGCCGTTAACAAGAACATATACAAAGTGCAATATTTTTTGTAAGTGAAAGATGATATAGACATCAATTATTTTAGAAATGATATTGTCGCGTGCCAAGCACACGTGTGATTAGGGGCGTAGAGTTATTATACAGTACGTAGATTAATCATAAACACCAGGCGCTGTCAAAAGAAATGTTTATATGCTATATGTTAGCCTGTGTGGTGGCATCGAAAAATGTGCTAATAGCATTTTTTGCCCTCAATCATATTTAACAAAACGTTGATTCACATATATCAGTCATGTCACAGTTAAGTCACCAGTCAGTCTCAATCAGAATAACCACTCAATCTAAACGTTCGTTGCGTGACAGTTTGGACCCAGTTCAGTACTCTTGCTATCCATGTCTCTTCAATGGTTGGGGTATTCCCCCACTAGCACACAACAAAACATACCGAAAATCAAATTGAAAGTAAATGATCCTTTGGAACGAATTTAAAAACCACGGAACTGTGAATTGAAGCCGTGCTGAATCACTGAAACTGAACTGTTCCTTACAAGTGTACTAACTCTCCATTAGATTCAACAGATATATTATTTCTGACTGAGACGGAAAGACTGAACTGTGTCATAACTGATACGTGAATATATCTTAAGCCTTTTTGAGAGTTCGAATGATGTCATAAAACTTCTTCCTTATCCAATTTATTGCGAAAGGTTATAAAATTAATAGTGAACCTAGTGGCACAGATGTTACAAATTAAAAAACAAACAAAAAATTAACTTAAGGACCTTTACTAGAAAACCCAAATTTAACTTTTATTTCCAATAAACAAACTTTTCGCTATACTTTTAAGTAAACGATTTAAGAAAACTGTTACATTACCTTTCCTCAATGCTATAAGGACGTTTTTTTATGCCACGATATAAAAAAATGTACCGGCAGTTATAAATGGATTATATGCGAGTATCAGTGTGTGTGTGTGTGTTTGTGTGTGAATGGGTGTTGGTTGTGCAATATTTTGAATTTTTGTGTTTTTATTTTGATTTTTTATTCACATGAAAGCATTAAAAAACTATTTATTACATTTAATGTTTATTTAGAAATCTACACATACCTGCAGCTTTAATATGACTTGTATTAGATTTTATTTTATATTTTTGAATAGCACAATCAACTTACTCTTTTTTTAAATTAAAAAATATATATTTTAAATGAAAGTTGCTATAATTTTTATTCATGTAATAATAAAACGGAAATTTGCAGAAGCAATTACGTTCCTTTAATGATATATTTTTTTGTTTTAATGTTATCTTAATCTAGTAATCTCACCTAAGGTGAAAATATAGGAATGTTGTATTGGGGTTATAAAACTTTGTTATCTAATCGCTTCACTTTTTAAAACTATTTAACATTTTTTTTTTCTTTGGAAGAATTGTTAAATTGGGTTTAATATAATTTCTAATGATTGAGATTTTCGACAAATGTCAATTTAAGATGACAGTAATATTATGACATAATTTGAAGAATTTGAATAAATTTGAAAGAACATAAAAAAATAAATTACGCTTCATTTCCACCGCAATGAAAATCAATAAATTTAAAATGAAAATAAATCCATTAAAATTAAATTTTATATTTGGTCTTTTCATTATTATAATATTTTGAAACCACAAAATTATTATGTTTTTAATTTAATGATGTTATATCATTAATTATTGACAATCCAGCGGTAATATTTATTCATTTCAATAACAATAAAAAATAAAAATAAACACTATTTTGAATATTTTGTAATATCTATAATTTCACAAAATTTTGATAATATATTTGATTAATTGTTTAAAATAAAAATGAAATTTATGCCATAGCTAAACCAAAATATCCAAATAAATTTTATTGTTATTTCTAATTTTTCTATGGTGATTGTGGTCGAAGAAAACTAAATAAATCTCTTGAAATTTTTCCATAAAACATTGATCTCTGGATTAGATTTCGGACGATATCTTAAAAACAACGTACCCAATCTTTAAATGAGCATTATTTGTGAAACTAGTAAGTCAAATTAAGTAAGAAAATCTCGAAATATCGATCAATGATTTTTGTCTCAGATTTCGCTAAAATAAATAACATCTATTTAAAGATCGGAATCGTAGTTTTAGAGATATCGCCTCAAATCTTATCCAGAGATAAATTATTTGAATACATTTCAAGAAATATATCAAAAACTAGCCACCCAATAGAAAAATATGAGTAATTTATGTTTTTCAAGGCTGAAGTTACATAGAAAATCTAAGAAATGCAATAGCTATACGGTTTAAAGTGCAATGTGTTTGAAAGATTTTCAGTTTTGGCCATTTAATCTATTCAAGCTGAAACTTAACTTAATTGCTTTACATGGTTACAAGCAAGAAATTTTTGTTTTTTTTTTTTTTTTTTTTTTTAATTATTTTTCTTTTTTTAATCTTTATTTAACGTTAATCGAGGAACAAAGTTCGTATTTACAAAATTAAAATTTAATACTTTTAAATTTTGCACTAGAGGGCCTCGCAAAATATACTTTGCCTGCATACAATTTTGTCCCACCACTATGGGTAATCTCATCTTCTTAAATGCATTCACTTTAATGCAGTTTTTAACACGCTTTTATTAGCTTCACTCGTATGTTTGTTTGTCTGTAGGTAACTCTCTGAAGTTGGCTGCAGAACGCATATGAACGGATACTTTGCATGAGAGTAATAAAGATAGAGCGTGTTTTTTTAGTTTTTTTAAACTATTTTATAATTATTTTAAAACAATCAAAGACAAAATTATTAAAAAAATGTTAAGATTGTCAGAATACATTTACCAAATTGATTAATCGTATAGAATAAATAATTATTGATGGGTTTAGAGTACACATACGTCAGCTCAAACACACTACAAATTGAATGCTTAATTAAAGTAATGCTTAATTGAATTATTCAAAAAGTTCGTTTCGTAAAAGTTTGTGCATTTGGCAAAATTTCATTTATTTTTTATTAGAATACATTAACTGCTTACAACGAGTGCCTAACATGCACTAGCGAATGTGTGTCTTGACCTTTTGATGTTTCTTGTTTTAATATAATTATATGTCAACACATAAAAAATGTTCATCAGTGTCGACAATCTCATAAAAATATATGATAAAATATTTGAAAATATAATAAACCTAAAAAGAATAAGAGTCGACAGCATGTATTTTATAATATAAATATAAAAAAGTAATATCAAAATGGACAAAAATTTATAGAATATATATTATTTGCCGAGTAATAATATTTGTTTACCTCTATATAAAGAATCGATTAAGTATCTGTTAAGTACCTGGGCGACTGATTTTCACTCGTTCATGGTTTTTAGGACATCTATTTAAACATAATAATTAATTCTCTTTCTTGTTCAGTCCATCTATATGTTAAACTAACGTCGCGTTGAGCTAGATTCGTGAAATTTGGACCATTGTTCCAAAATGGATGACAATGCTTTAAAATGTGAAAAAAAAGAAGAAAAATTAAATGGAGGAGAGAAACACGAAAAATACGAAGTAGAGAACAAAACAGCACACAAAAAAAATTAAGTAGGACGAAAACTACTTTCACTATAATTTAATTCTTTGAAAAAGTGAAACTTTAAAAAATAGCATACTGGATGGACCGAGATGCCTTTGAGTTCCTCAAATTCAGCTAGAACGTTACCTCAACGTCGAACCCTATTTGCACGAGTCCAAATATGGAGTAAAAACCTGACGAGAATTTATAAAAATTTTATTTTTTTCTGAAACCAGCGATTTCCTAAGGATGATACCTATCTAGATTAGCTTAGGAGGTAGCCTACAGGCCAAAATAAAATTCCATTTAAATAGTTAGTGCCGATCTGGTAGCTAAATGTATATAGAGGTTAAGTGATACAGACACTATATTTTTTTCTTGTGTATTTTCCTTTTTAAATAATAACAAATAGAAAGAGATGAATGCACTCACTATTTACTATATATGTTTACACATTGAATATTATAATGTTCATTCTTTTATGGTTTTGTTTTTCTTTTCTTTTTTCAGAATTAAATGTGCATGTACGAGTAAGACGAAGTTATGATGTTAGCACAACACATAGAACAAGTAAAGGCTCTGGAAAAGAGAGCAGCAGCGTAACAGGAAAGTCGGCGACCGGTAGCTCCCTTGACAGGAGTTCTATTTTTGCAACCGAGAATAGTACATCAGTTATGGCACAAGTTGGAGGTACAGCAACATTACCGTGCGTTGTTAGGAAATTTAGTTCCGGTGTTGTAAGTATTATATATGTTTTATATATTCTACGTTTATCTACCTTGTGTTTTATATACTTATACAGGGTATATTGTTTAAGAAAACCAAGTCCAATTGAAGGAAATTGTTAATTATTATAGTTTAATCTCATGTGCAAACTTACATTTAGGAGGATGGGTTCTAGGTTAAAGGAGGGTCTACTTTATTTTATTTAATGGATTTCTATATATATATTTTTTTAATTACAGATTCGGATTTTATATAGAATACTATAAAATTTCGTTTGAAAATTTTTTTCTAATCGCTCTGAGATAATATTTAAAGACATGTTTTTATAAAGAAATAATTTTAATACAACTCGTTGGAGGCGAAATGCTAAGGTTTCAGGACTGAATATTTGAGATTCTTATGTAATTTTTTGAGCACCAATTTACAATTTTGGGCGATAACTAGAAAAAATTTAAAACGCAATCACCACATTAAAAACATTTTAATAAATTATGATAGATTCTATCCTCTTGTCTCGAACGCATTATTTTAAGAACTGTGTTTTTTATTCAAACAATTAGTGATGGAAAAATTAAAAATGCGATTGCCAAGCGATCCCCAAAGTGAAGCAACATGTACTGCTGGTTATATGCATTATAGTCATTTTTGTATAAAAATATTTTTAAAATTTTTCACTTAAATCAAAAAATTTGTATTACACAAATTTTTTTTTTGTCGGTAATTTATATTTTTCTTATCGATTCTACAATCAAACTCCGGGAAAAACTAATTATGGACTCAATCGAGCATTTCAAATGATAAAATTTTGTTTGAATCTATTTACCTTATTTTTCGAGATTTTCGTATATGCCAAGAAATCACCTGTATACATACACCTTTATACTACCAGCTAATATTACCCACCACCAAATATGCAATTTTACACAAACAATTTATATATCAAGTTCATGAAAGGAGGTTACGTTAAAATTTGATATTTCATGCTTAAATTATATAGTACATAAACTTTATACTTTACCATTATTTCATACAGGATGTGTCAACTGTTAAGGAGACGCATTGCCCAGCCGCCTGCATTTTTATCCAATCAAAGATCAGTTACACCTTATTTAGGCTCGTGAACCCAAGCTTCGTATGGTCAAAATGTTCAATATTTCTGCAACCGATCTTTGCATGAGAGCTCAGTACGCTTCTGCTGAGAAATCCTCCTTCCACGTATGAACACTGATATTCAAATGCCGTCAAGTTTACATTACAAACGAGTGAATTGGACAGACCGATATAACGAATGTACTGGGTTTTGTCCTTGAATGGTCGATAATGTAGCGGGGTTTTAGGGACTATTTTTTCTGAGAGACCATTATCCAAAAATAGTTTTTATTTATTTTTGCGAAAATTTCTAAAAAAGCAATTACAGTACGAACTATCTTCCTCTTTTAAGTTTTACTACCCAACGGCCAACAATAAAACTCGAACTCAATGTAATTTGGCGGAGTCTAATTGAGATTGTATAACATCCCGGGATCCACTAAGACTCAAAACTTTTGAGTAATCATTTATCCTACACGAATCTAAAAACTACTTATCCTACAGGAATGCTGAATTTCTAATGGAATATCCATAATTAAAAGCAATTAATTGGTTTTTTCTCCACCACGTGTAACTCGAATGCAATGCCTTTTGCCAGGTCCAATTTGGAATGTAAAATATCCAGCGATGCACTAAGACTGAAAAGTTTTAGGTAATCATTTTGGGTTATTAGTTAACCCACAGAAATTTCGGAATTAGTTATCCTACAGAAATGCTAAATTTCAAACGGGCTATCCTCAATTAAACGAAATTAACTTGTTTCTTCTCCACTAGGTGAAAATTGATACATTTATATTTAAAAAAACATTAGCCAAGAAAATGGTGATGAACTTAATCAATACGAATTCAATATATTGCTACACCTGGTACATGTTTCAGATAGGTGTTTGATTATTATATACGTATTACATAAAACACACATCGCAAGAAGCAAAACATAAAGGGATCAACCATATTTTAAAAAAAAGTGTAGTAAAGTAACATCACATATTTATTGTAAGCAAAACTTATTTATCAAATTTTGTATAATCTCAATCTAATCTTGAAAATACACTTAATATTATACGCTACTCTAAATTCATAATTATTTTAAAAGTAAATATTACTCAAAGAAAAAATTAACTTAGAAGTAAAAGTTTAACGAGAGACTTGTACACTTAAAACTATTTAAATTCAATCAACCTATATTGGGAATCGTAGCTAATAATGGTAACTATTTGTGTGTTGTGCTCTCAAGAAATATCCTTTACAAATTCAAAAACAAGAAAGTAAGTAAGTGCATATACTGGAACTAACATCGAATTCTAATTTAGGCTTTAAGTGAAACATTATTGATTATCTACCACCAAAGCCTTTTTCATATTGATGAAGTAATTTAATGAAGTCGCACATAGTTTAATACGAAATACTTAATACTTCTTCAAAAACCGGTCACTCTTAAATTTTCGCTATTTAACCAAGTAACAAGTAATTTCATAAAACTATGTAAACAGTCATAGGTTATGTAATAAAAAAATGTACAAAATATATTTTTACTGAAATACTTTATTAAGCACTTGACCAAATATTTTGTCGTCTAATTTCTCGACTCAATATATTTCTTTTAATTTGTTTGTAAGCCAAAACTCAACTTTCGGATTTGGAAATTTATTTTGTTTTTGTCAACATTTCTCTAATTATTTCTTTAGGTAAACTTTATATAGGTTCAAGGAAGTGGAAAGCGGTAATTTTAGTTTTTAAGTTTGTGAAATTACAATAAATCTTTACTCTTTACCTTGATGAATAGTTCGAATTAACTTTTCTGTATTGTTTTTCTTTCAAAAAATATTTGGCGAAAAAAGACGTATATGTTATTCTTTTATTGAATTAAAGTGGAGTCTATCATAAGAGGCAATTGATTTTTTTAAAGGTTTATTTAAACTAGCTTATGAAGAGCTTGTTTTGTTTATAAACTTCTAGATAAGCTAAAGACAATGTTACATTACTGGAACATTATTGGAACACAATGTTACATTTTGTACATGACCTACATAATATTATTATTCTATACATCAAATTCTATAAATCCCTAAAAAAGTTTTTTTTGTCGTGTGTCTGCCTGCGAGTGTCGAAATTCTGCCAATCGGTTCGAATTCGATTGTATATCTTTATCTTCAAATTTCCTGTGTATTTGATACAAAAACTTTGCATTTATTTTGAACTCCATCCATCGGTTCAATTTTTTTATAAATTACTGTACAAAAGTACTTAGAGAAACTTTCCTTAGGATAAGATTGTGATATGATCTTTATATAAATAAACTCGTAGACACTTCTGAACCGACCACAGAAGTAAGTATATTATATATTGAAGTTTCTGTTATAAGTCAATATGTTTGTTTACAAAATATCACAAATTTTTAATTAACTAGAGAGTATGCAATATTCTCATCCAATCGGGAAGAACACAAACTTAGGTTAGAACGGATAAAGTTTATAGTTTATTCTTGAAATTTTAGTTAATTTGTTTAAAACTACTTGCAAAAAAAAAAAGTTTTCACTGCTTAATTAAGGTAAACGTAATCTAATTCAATTACCCGTTAAGAATATTTTTATATGAATATTAAAAAGTAAATAAAGTTTGAAAATCTATGAAAATGAATGTGCGTTTTCTTATATTCGCTTATGTTATTCTAAATGTATTCGTTATAGGATTGGTAGTAGGAAAATTGGTTTTTTGTTTTTCCCATTATTTATAATTTGCGAATAGACGTTAAATTATTTTCAAAATAGCTTACGTTTTTCCCATCTCATATATCTAAAGTCAAGCATCATGGTTATTGTAATAATATGTAAGCATTTCGCAAAATCTATGCAATTTAAATATTCAAATTACAGAATTATAAGGCTGCTCTGACAAAGACTGTTTTATATCAGAAACCCTTATTTTATTTTTTTTAAGAAGCTTTGTTCGTTCGGTTTAACAGAGTTAAGAATTCACAAAATATTTTTTATTTTTTTTAATTTTATCTTGGATAATAATAAGTGAACTTCTCAAAAAGTTGTACGTAATCTTGTTGGAATTTGTAAATAGTGTACCTAATGGATAATCTTAATAGTGTGGAATTGGATTTCAGAAAAATGTTTTGAAATAGTAAGTTGTTAATAAATTTTTGACTGACTGTCTTCTCACCCTGTACTTGGAAAAATTGCAAATTCAAATTTTTTAAATTCACAACCTGTATCATTATTATCATCGTTTTTCCTAGGAGTTTTTATTATTTTGCCATTTAATTATTTTCCCGGAGCTCATAAGCATATCATTCATCTTATAAATACCCATCTTATGATATGAGTATATCTTAGCTATAATTTGTATTACAACTTTTACTGTTAAGAAAATCAAGTCCCCTTAAGCCTATTTTAATTTCTGGTGCTGTATCTATGCTCGGGAAGAATAAAAAAAATGCAAAAAAAAGTAGATTTTTTTGTAAAGTAAGTAGGTAGCCTTTCTATGCAATTCTATGCAATTCTTTTTGAGTCCGTTTAAGCAAAGTGTGAGCTAAATTGCCCCACTTTGTTGAATTTAACTTCATTATTGTTGTTACTTAGAAAGGGCGCAGTATGGGAGTTTTGTTAATAAAAAACCCATCGACAAGAAAATATAACTATATTGAGTGTATGGGAACCCAATCGATTACCATTTTTTCGAATTTAAATCCGCAAATCCTTTTTAATTGTCATATATGAAGTAATTGCAATTATTCCTGAATTAAAATCAACAATGAATTACAGATCTATGAGACGTATAAAAAGGAAATATTAGTATACAGTTAAATATAATTTTTAGGAACTTTTTTTGTGATTTAAAAAAAAATATGGATGTAAATTTTTGGATACTCAATAACATTGTGAGTCCATTTTTTTCGTTTAATAAATACGTTATAACTGTTAGTAGACTTTTGTATAACACTTTATTATATTGACAATATGAAAATTAAAATTAATATAAAATGTTTCACAAATGTCAACTTGAAATTAATAAATGATCATAGTTTGTTTTTCAATCCTTTGTCAAAACGTGTACTTTATAGTTTTGCTGTATTATTAAAATATAAAACCATTATTTCATATCAGCAACACCAAAATGCCAAACAACATGTTTTTCGCTTTTTGCTTTTTATTACAAACTTTTTACTTCCGTGTACAAGCTATAACGACAACATACGCAGTTCACACGTGCTTTTGCTCTGACTCTTTGATCATTTTGGATTTTCATGTGATGCACCAGTAAGAACAAAAGAGCGATCATGAAATTGACAAAATCAAAATTATTAGATTAGCTCAAAGTTTAAATCCTTAAAAGTAGTTCTTTTAATTGACAAAAATTGAAAGTTAAATTATTATACAGTATAAGTATATAAAAGCTGATTTTTTTGAATCAATAAAATAAATAGAAAACATAACGACAGGGTGCAATTTTTTTTTTATTTAGAAATATCTTCTGTATATTAAAAAAATTCATGAAAACTGAGTACCCATCCATTCTATTCAGCCAAATTGCAATTTTTTTTTAAAATGGAAATTATTAGTGTTTTGATGAAGCATCAAGCTTTGAATAACATTTATCTTTTACAATTTCTAATGGGATGTTTCTTTCTCCAAGTGCTGTGATAGTTTTGTTTCGAAATGACATTTTCTCCAAAACGATCAAGTGTTGCATGTTACTATTGCAAGGGAAAAACACCCTACAGGGTTACAATAATTAAACGCAATCTCATACCAAAATAAAAATTCCAAGGTCGTATCATCCCATTGTTAGAATTTTATATTAGTATATATTAATCTGGAGTGAAGGAAAATCAGAAATGATAGTTATATTTCTTCAATATAGAGGTTTAGCGGCTGAATATCAGATTTTTTTAATATAGCAAACGTTTATAACTATATATATAGAATTTTGTTTTACCTTATTGTCATAAATAAGTTAATTTATCAAAAAACTTTGTAATAAATTGTTAAACTTAAAACTTTATCATCTTTTTTTTTATAAAGGAGTATAGTTTTTGTAATATCAAGGGGTTAGAGTACATTATAGTGTACGTAACCCTTCGCCTATATTATAAACTTCTCATCCTTCAGCGAACTGCTATAAAAAATCATAATAATAATCTTTCCTACTAACCTAGATTTTGTTTCGTTGTTCCACATTCCACATAAGATAATTTTTGTATATTAAAACATTTTGAGAAGTTCTATGCATTTTTATTTTTGTGAATTGACAAAAAAATTCTTTCACATTTGTACATATATACAATTTCTGCAGGTTTCACTTAGGTGAGAAGATAAATAGCATGATTTTAAGGGCCTTGAAAAATTTCTTTCTGATAAATATTTTGTTGATATTTATTTGAAAACATTTTGTACATGCCCCGCACATTGGATGTGAATTATGATGTTATACTTATAATATGAAAAGACTGTTGTCTTTTTTATAAATTGAATTTATTTTTATTTTTGAAGTGGAAACTTTTATAGTCAAGTTGGACACTTTTTGAGATGGGAATAAACTTTATAAAAGTACCTAGCATAGTTTGGCATTCACATAAATTTTATTTTATTTTATATTCTGCCAACACAGAGCTAGAGATAAGGAAGGCAATATCAACATTAAGACTGAGGCAGCCTTGGTAGTGGTCTGGGTGTTAGATACTCTAGTCTTGATCATCATCTTGCCCATAAGATTTGAGTTTCGGGGTTGGTCATCGTCTTGCTTATCTGATCTGATACTATTTTATATTATTTCTTCTATGAATTATGAATATGAAAACTATTATTTCGTTTCTGTATTTGAATCTAAAAATTTCAAATGCTTAAAACGTTTTGTTTAACGAAAATAACATATTGAAATTTCCAATAATTTAAAGTATTTTGATTAACAATTTGAAGTATTTTGATTCATGTATTTATCGGAAGCTGTTATTTTTTGCTCATTTAGTATTGCCATTGCATACTCGGGTTTGGTCTCGGTATTTGTCTTGCTTGTTCGATTTTTGAGTAGACAATCTTGATATTGGTCTAGGTCTTGCAAAATAAACAAAACTGCAACACCAAGAGCCATTTTGCTCATCACCATACAGACTTTAAACCTGAGTATGATAAAGAATCCCTATTCAAAGCATAGCTTCTCAAAAGACAGTTAAAAATAAACATAAATATACCACTGAAACGAAACTTTAAAAATCATTCTAATTGCATAGAATAGAAGAACATTTGAAATAAAAATAAAAAATAAAAATTGAAACTTTCTCACATATTATAAAACCATAAAGAGTATTGATAAAGTTCACAAGTAAATGATATAAAATAATTGATGTTTCATTTTCTGAACTCAAATCAAAAAAAAAAACTTCGTGAACATTTATTTAGCAGACAAACACTTACATTTAATTTCACTGTATACTTTTTAAATATATGTTTGGCTCGGCGATAATACATTCGAAACTATTATTTAACAACATGTAAGATGACATGAATGATAAGGTATGACTTCCGGACAAACGTTAATAATAATAAAAAAGGTTTTTTTCAATTTATCCTTAACTGTTAATTAATTTTGTTTGCATGTGTATTTTCTACATATTTGCTCATATATTTATAACACATAATAAATGTTCAAAAGATTAATGATAATCGTACACGAAAATTGCTACTTTATCCATGTAAATATTCCTTGTAAAGTAACGTAGAAATATAGTTATCAAAAGGGGAATTTTTGTATATCTTTGAAAAATGCTTTAATATTCAAAGTATGTAGGCAAAAACGGTCTCGATAGTGTTAAAAATTAAATGTTTTTATCAAGAGCTATTTTAGGAATGACGATTTGTCTTGGGCTTTTTACTCGCTGGATGATAATCATATTACTTGTTGTTTTATCAAAATCGTTTATTCGTTGAAGTCTTTCAGATGGTTCTTGATCAGTTTAAGAAATCTGGAAGGACCTTAAACTTCTTTTGTTTTCTAAAACAGTCTAAAAATTTTGAAAAGTTTATCTGATGACGATGTAGTAGCTTATTTTATAGTCCAAGAAAAAATATGCTAAAAACATCTAGTTATATTTAAGAAAAGTACCTTGAGAAATGAATTCATTGTAATAATGCATTACAAAATACTCATCAAGCTAGCAGAACAAAGTATCCAAAATTGTTCAAAATGAATTTAAATATGCTCAAAATTAGATGCTTTTTCAGTGATATAACGGCAATTGTGCATCATAATGACTCAATTTTCTTAATTAATTATTTGATTTTGCAAAACTTAACAAGCACCTAAAAAGCACGTGATTTATGCATTTTTCTGTGATTTCAAGATGCTACCTTGACAGATTTATTAGTAGTGATTCATTTTAATGAATCAGGCAGTGATTTTTTTGTTTTTTCTAATTAACTTGATTTATGTAATACACATCATAAAATCACCAAAGTATGACTCAATTTTCTATATGAAAACTTTGAGCATCTAAAAATTACCTTATTTTGAGCATATTTAATTTCAATTTTGAATAATTTGCTCTGCTAGCTTGACTTGTATTATTAAAAACCGTAATATTGTAATATATGAGTATATCCTCAAGTATTTGTTTCACTTCAATTTTATCAAACTTATACGTTTCTCTGTTTACAAAATGATACAACGACAGTTGACTAGTTAGAAATTTTTAAAATTAAATAATATTTGGTGCATACAACAACACCATCAATTTTTGATTACAACTTTTGAATAAATCACTTTTTTATATCAGTTGAAAAAGTAAGTTTAAACAAAAGACTCAAAAGCAAGATCAATATTATGAACATATTCATTCCGTTGTTTTAAAAATACAATATCAAAAAAAGAAGAAGGAAACTAGAAAAGTGCGTTATTTCAGAACAGGTCAAAACTAATACGATTTTGACAAATTTTTTATTGAATGTAGTAAATAAAGATGTTTTTTTTAACCTTTGTAGTTAAAAATTATGCTCTAGTCATGGATCCACCCCTTCAAGGAATGAAAATTTCATCAGAAAAAACCGAAAAAAATGATTAATAGAAAGTGTATACTATAGTTTTTTCAAAAAGTCAATACTTTTGGATTTATCCTTGATTTAAAATGTCCATTTATCGTTGAAAATGCTATTTTATGATTTTTTGCAATATTTCATAAACAGCTCGGAAGTCTCACAGTTTAATGAAAGAAGTTAACAAAACTGAAGTGTTCAATCTGAAATGTTATAAACGAATCATTATAACGTTCAACGACTCCTCCACAGTCAACCATTGTTCAAATCAAACGTGGGGGTAATTAAGTATAAAGTGTCAAACTTTAGACAAGTCACTGATATACAGCATTATATATGGCTTACAACTATATTAGGTTACTAACTTCAAATCAAACAAAAACTTTATTTTTATTAATTCACGTGAATTTTAATTCTGTGCAACGGTACTAACGTTCGTCAACTTTAATTTTATTCTGGTTTCTCTTGTTGCATCTAATATATAACAAATAATACTTATTCATATAGAATAATAATAATAAGCAGATATATGTTTTTGTATTATAAACTTTTAGTAAAATGAAAATATAACAAGTAATATGAAAAACAGTGGAAGGAATGAATATATGTTTAAGTATGTATTGTGTATATATATTCTTGATTTTTAATTTAATTTAAAACTATTTTATCAGTTGTTTAAAAAAATAAAATAAAATAAAATAGCATTACTATTCATTCATATATACGGAATGTTACTACTGTGTATATATAAACATAAAACCATTTCAAACCTAATACATAATTTTATATAACAAAAGATGTTCGTTCGTTTAAGAAATTTTAAATAATTCTAGAATAAAATTGTTTATTATTCAATGACAACAATAGTTAGTTATAGTTACTCAACACCGCAGAGTTTAAATAATTATGTCGTTTAAGTCGTTCTCACAATTTTTTGTGCAAAATTTAAGTGGTTACAGTATTGAGTGTTTATTTCAGCAAGAAAATTAATTAAGAGTTACCTAAAGAATGCATCCCAGTGGTTTGTTATCTGAATAGTTTGCAAAATTATTCGATTTCAAATAATTATTAAAAAACTGGTAGATATAACAACTAATAATGGGGATTGTTAAAATACTCGACATATGCTAGAGTATACATTTTTAAACTAGTATTAGTACCAAATATGCAGTTCATATTAGTCTAATAGTTTGCTATATTTGATTTGTTCATTCATTTGTTGAATTTGTTCAGAAATTGTGGCGAATCAATCAAAACAGTTTACGAAAATATATTTCAAATAAAAGTTTAAACAAATCTTTTTTTTTGACTTAGTTAGGTGTAGTCAGGAGCGTGAAAAAATGCCACTTTTTAATAATTTTTTTTTACTAGTAATTAAGTTTATTTCACATAAGTTAAAACATAGTATCATTTCATCATACTTTAAGATTACTTCAATTAAATTTCAAAAACTTTTTTTCATTATTTTACAAGTTAAGGCGGTCTAAGTTAAACCAGGTTTTAATAATGGGTCCTTGCGGTGACCATCACAGCTCCTTGGAGATTCATTTAAAATCAATGAAACAAAAAAAAATTACTTTTATGTATAGATAATCTTGTGCCTGAATTTTTTTTTTTTAATTAACAAAAATGAACAATAATGGCGGCCTCAGGAATTTTTTTTTCTGATTTTCGGGAAAAATCAACAATTAATTGTTTATAAAAAATCGAAGTTTTTTTTTAAAAAAAATCCTTCAGGTATCAGGCACTAGCTTTTTATGTTTTCTAAAAGCTGTACAAGTTTCATTCAAATCTACTGAGCGGTTTTCGAGTTACAGTTGTCACCAGTTCAAAAACATAGTTTTGAGAAAAACGCGTTTAAAGTTTCACACTAGATTTAGAAGTGCCCGAGTTCTCTTTGTTATTTGTCGAATAACTCAAAAACTAATTATCGGATCAACTTGAAATTTTCAGAGAATATTTTTAAGATATTACA
Source organism: Chrysopa pallens (assembly GCA_020423425.1). Taxonomy (NCBI): domain Eukaryota; kingdom Metazoa; phylum Arthropoda; class Insecta; order Neuroptera; family Chrysopidae; genus Chrysopa; species Chrysopa pallens. Next base: position 14,517,595 of record CM035594.1, read on the forward strand.
CTTAACGAAAATGCAAAAAATAAAAAATTGATTTTTTGAAAATTCTGACTACCCTAGAAACAAATTTCAAACTAGATTTAGAAGTGCCCGAGTTCTCTTTGTTATTTGTCGAATAACTCAAAAACTAATTATCGGATCAACTTGAAATTATCAGAGAATATTTTTAAGATATTACACTTAACGAAAATGCAAATTGATTTTTTGAAAATTCTGACTACCCCTAACCCCTTATGTACCATCGCGATGGTTCAATACTTTGGCCATTGATCTATTAGACCCAATGAACCAATATAACTAATCTATGACCTAAAACTCACATTTTAGGTCCTAATACATAGTAAAAATTTCAGCTAGCTATTTCTTTTCATTTTTTAGTTTAAGATGGATGGACGGATAAACAAAGATGGACTCATTAGGTGATACTATGAACTACTTTAGCAAAATTTTGTTAGCGACTTAAATATTTACAAGCGCACGCATGCTACTGAAGTGATCAGAGGAGAAATATGCTCATATGGAAGTCAAACCATATGGTTTTATTATAGGTTCCCAATTTTGACTCGGATTTTAATCTTTCATTATCTAATCATATCAATCCTATTTTCCCCTGCTTAACATTCCAAACATTTCATGATCTAGAAAACGATCCATCGTATAAAAAAATTTCTTATTTTCAGGCAATACTTGTCATCAATTTTATCTTTTATAACTTTTATTATAAATTCAAATACGACTGAAATACGAGAAAACGAGACATTCTCAGAAATCTGATTTTTGGGAAACTTTTAATATATAAAGTTCCTTACACGTGACTAATTGTGACGTTTAGGACAACTTTTATAATTCCAAAATGAAGGTTTATAAAATAAATTCAGCTTATTTCGTTGGATCGAGGTTTCCAAGTTTTCGAAGAGTTACCGAGGTTGACCCTAGTATTTAACTAAGATGGTTAGACTAATCAATATTTTTTTGTAAACATTCCATGACCATATCAATATTTTCTTATAAAGAAAAATTCTATTATACAGTATCTATAATGTTTTAAGAAAACTTCCATTGATTCATAATAAATGATAACCTGCTCTTCATTCAACAACACAAACTAGTTTATTATTGACTTTCTATAGTTGTTTATAATTGAGTTTAAAATTTTCTGCTACAATAAACTTTACTCCTAATAGTTTTAAATTTGAAATATTTTTATAACCATTTCGATACATTTTGATAAAGAGTATAGAAAAGTTAAGTAAATATTTACATTTTACTGCTAAACTTTTTGAACAGAGTATAAAACTATAACGGAAAATAACAGCAAACAAACAATTTCTATGAAAAATGATGATGACGATGATTGGTTCTTCAATTCAGCTAAAGAAAGCTGTTTAGTTGTTTTAAGAATTGAACTTAAATGAATATACCGATGGCTACATTATATTGATTCATTTACAAAATTGTAAGATATGATTCCACAAATGTTTATTAGTAGCTCTGTTGAACTGTAGACTTCTAATGAATTAAATATAAAGAAGTAATTGAGTTTATGAGTTTTTGCAAGTGAGAATAACAATATTTTGTTAAAAATTTGTAATGACGAAGCATCAGATGGCGCATTGGGGTCTCAAAACTTTAGGCTAAATTCCATGAGTCTAATAAACCTATCAGAAGCAAAAATTCAAAAAATCAATTGAAACATTCATAGGAACTTTTCAAAATATTTAGCTTCAGAAGCCAAAAAGTATACAGCATTATTTAGATTCAGATAGATCAAAACAAATAAAAACGACAAGGATGGTTGCCTCATTTTTAATTTTCCTTATCTTTCTGCAATCTTCTTTTTTGGGATTATATTAATACCTGTGTTTTTTTCTGCGACAATTTCACATCCAATACATAATATAAAATATTTTCATACCAACGCACATCCACATTAGACAATCGATTAGTATACAAAAAACTACAAAATATTTATGAATATCTCTTTCTAGTGAAATAACGTTGACTGTGATGTGCGTTTGGCCTTTTAAGTTTTGAATACGGACTATTACTTCAATATTTTTTGTATATATCCTTCTTAAGATTTTGACTAATTAAGTTAATTTTAAAATGTATACTTTAATACACTTCTAAGTTTATGCTACACTAGTCTAGTCACGCGTGGTACCCGTTTGCGTGTAATATTAAGGGGAAAAATAGCTTTTGTCACTCGGGGAGCTTCATTACGGTGAATGAATTATTCCAATCGGTCTGGTAGTGTTTAAGTTTATTCGTTATACACAAAAATATAAATTTTACCTCTTTATCCTGCGTAGATCCAGTTCCCGTTATAATATTAGTACCTATAGATAAATTTGAAAATTACAAATAGTGTGTATATTCAAGGATTTCAACATTTTTAATTTCAAGATTTTTAAAGAATTCTACGGTTCAAGATTTCTTTTAAAAATTTACGTTGAAAGTATTATTCTTGGTAAACATTGAGCGTAAAGATCATTTTAAGGTTAAATCTGATTTAGTGTAAAAAGATGCTCTACTTTTGTTATTTGAAAGTTTTTTTCCTTAGTCTTTTGATCCTACTAGAATCGTATCCCTTTCCAATGTATACATATCGTGCAGGCCTTATTATTGCTGGAGAATATAGGTTTTGAAGACCAATACTCAAACTTCCCAAGAGATTCTTAGTCTAATAGTTTAAATAATAGCTTAATAGTAACACGCACTTATAAATTTATTCCATGCCAAAATCTTCCAACGTTCCAATTCTGGAGTTTGCTATATTGGAACGCTGGATTTTGACACTTAAACACGCCTAGTAATTGAATTATCGAATGTAATGAATTCTAACAACATACTTAATTTATTGCAAATCTTGAACCTTCCAGTGATCACATTACAATAATAAATTTCTTATTTTTCTTTTACAGAAATAAATAAAGGTACTTAAATGTATACATAATAATAATAATAATAAACTAGAAGAAGTATGAACAACAAAATAATATAAAAAAAAAAGCATTAAAAATCATAATGTATATTCTTTTCATATAACTTTATAAAAATATTAATAATACTTAAGAAATGCATTTAGTTTTGTTTGTATTCAATTCTAATAAACAATATGCTTAAAATGTTATATTTCCAGTAGGGTTGTACCGAGGCGGATCTTAACTTTTCAACAGAATCAAGCAGTATAATTTTTTCAATTGCCTTGAAATTTGCTTGTTTATTGATTGAAATGTGATTGGGAGGTATCACTTAGCAGTATTATTTGATTTGAATAATAATGAATTTAAATAATAAATTTGAATTTTGATTGTGTAATTACTGATAAGTACTTTATAATTTGGTAATCAGCTATAAGAATTGTCATTTAGCTCATTGCAATAAGGGTAGAAATTTTTGCCCAACATGTAATTTAAAAAAATAATGAAAACTATTTTAATGTGTTTTAACAGTATTTTATTGCTAACATTTCTAATAAATTTATATATGTTATAAAACTTAATATTGGAAAAGATAGTTTTAGATCCGGTGAAAAAGACACGAATACGGATCTTTTTTTCTTGCAAATATTCGCGGAAACGAATAACTGGGCAAATCTCTGGTTTCTAGTTATTTGAAGCCTGTTTCATCAAAATTGAGACGAGGCGTCTATAATAAGACAGTGTTTTAGCTAACAAATACTTTATTTTTGTTATGAATTTATTTGTAATTTAAATGTGAATTTAAGATTTGAGTATTTTAGTAAATGAAAGGACAAGATACTAGTTGCTCGATGTTTTAATAAATCTTTAAGATTTGGAGTATAAAGCAGAAAAAGCATAATCAACCCGCTGTGAAAATATGAAGACGATTGACCATCTCAAACAAAACCGATTAAAAATTATTTCTTTTTATTTGTGTTTGAAAAATTTGATATTTTCAAAGTTGTTTCTCAAATATGTGTTAAAATATATTCCTTGATTATGCAATTAAGAACAACCTTTGATATCGTTATACAATATTTACATAAATAATAATTTACGAAAAGTGACGTTGGTGCTGATCGCCCCGAAAAATGTCACTGGGCCCACGCACCACGAATTACAAAAGTCAAGAAAAATAAATATAATTAATTTGAATAAGAATATGGTTTCATACAATTCGATAAATGTTTTAAAAAACAAAAACAATAGCAATTCAAACAAAAAACAGAGTGGCATCACACTATAGTAAGTTGGAAACAGTGTTTTCAAATTATGTGCGGCCTTCTATTAAAAATTATCAAAATTTTAACTATATTATTTCTACTTTCATTCTTTATTAACTTAACCTGCTTCAAATTTTTCAAGTTTAGAATTTTCGAACCCTGTGCACACTACTCTCAAGCATTACTCTCTTTTCAATGTCCTAGCAATATATTGAAGGAATCCGATTATATATTTCCTAGGATATATTTTCCAGGGATCAAAGAAATACAAAGAGCCCATAGTGATGACAAATTAATATTACAAATTTATAAATGGGTGTTTAATACTTTTAATTTATAAACTTTTCGTTGACGCTGTTTATCGGCTATGAGGTGTTTTTCCAAAAATAATACAGAGATGTAATGTTTACATTTTCTGGTACAATTATTGCCATAACAGAGGTAAATCTGTACTGACAATGTACTTGACCTTTATAATTCTAATGGTACGGTTTGCATACATTAACTATTTTTTATTCTCGACTATCTTAGAACAAACGTAGACATTTCTTATCTTTGACTGACGTTTATTTTGAGGCATATTAAAATGGACAATATTTCATTGGTATTCTTAATAAATTCAATGCAATTGTAAAAAAATGCAATGACAATGGTGTCACCTTATATTTAGAAAATTAAATAAGTTATTTTTCGCATAGCTTTCATAACTGGGTCACGTAAAGTGACAATAACAATCTTACATTTACATAATACAGAGACGAAGTTCATATCTTCAACTCTTTGGCATTTTGCTATCATTTTCTGCATAATTTTATCATTGTAAATTCTGGACTACCTTGTCGGAAGACAGGATTATTCAAATAGAAACAGAAGGATAATGTAATGATGTACTAGGTATTATATATTATTATATAATGAAGATAATTATACAATAATTATTCTACTAAAACGATAACAATATGGTAAGTTTTGATCATTTATCAATTTTACTATATACCTAAAGTCGTCATGGTTTTAAGCAATATATTTAGGTTATATTTAATTTAGATTCAAGTTTGCTTAAATTAATAGGTACTCATAGAACCATTTGATTAGTTTATTTCCGTCTGTCTGCCTGTGTTTCATGTTATTTAGACCAAAAAATCAATCAATTTGGTTTCATCGATTCATGCCTCATCTTTTAAACCATAAGAGTAAAGTCTAAATACAAAAAGTGTTTATTTCATGGAAACAAAAAATTCCATTTCAAAAATTGGTAATTAATTCATAACCTTTAATGCACATGGTGTTTAATATTTAATATATTTAGTTTATTTTACTACTGTTCATAAATTAAAACAGTTCAAACATCCATACTGAATCCTGTGTTGAATTTTTACCGATAAACACGGTTAGCCATAATTATTCAGCAACAGGTGATGGAAGTACACACTTATTTTGTTTTATTCACCTATTTTCAAGTTCAAATCTTTTTTTCTACTATCAGAAAGCCATTATAGACGAAATTATTTCATGAGCAATCATCAAATTGTTTTTGGTTCCCATTAAAGTTTTTGTTATGGTACCGATTTTATTGAATTCCAAATATTGATATATTTCCACGTTTAAACCAAGTTTGATCCTTACAATCGTTTTTAATCGGATACTTCCGTAGGTGTATAACATTATGAGCATAAACAATTGCCCATGTTCCTAAATAACCCTGTATACTTTGATTGTTATTACATAGATCTGTTTTTGTATGACTATCTTTTACTAATGTGACGGACTAACTAATCATTAACATTTGTAATTATACAATATGTCATAAAATAAGTGTCGTGCTACTGTTATCAAAACTGAATAATAGTTCATTAATAATTACTGAAGTTCAAGTTATGGAACTGTTACAGTATGTTGTATTTCCAACCATACTTATACTACAATATGTTCCAAGTTGAAAACTATATCAAACAAAAGATGTCAAGATGACTTTAAATTTGATTTTGCTTTAAAATTTATATTAAAATTTGTTTCATGTAGAAAATTTCAAAATTCAGTTAGTTTGCCTTGTTGTACATTCTATAGTTTTGCAACAAACCTCTGTACCCATTGTTGTTGTATAATTTGTTTTCTCTGATTAATTATAAGCCCTTTTTTATATTCTTGGATATTGTTGCCCATTATGTATCATCCTGCAAGTCGAATATTTCTTGTATAAATCGTTTTTTTTTTTTATAATCGACTTGGATTGAATATATCGGTGTATATTAAATTTAGTTTGGAGTTTTACGTAACGCTAACAAATATTGAAGCCACTAACCAAATTTTTGTAAAGTTGTTCATTGAATTACTAGTTTCGTCGATCTTATGGCCTGATCATCCGTTCGTTTCTTCTTCATTAAGATAAATTAAAGAAAAAAAGAAAATAAACTAAAATTTTGACATTGAAGACATAAGTACTAGCATGGCATTTCTCATACATATTCTTCAATATTTGATCGGGCGATAAGAAAGGATTTTTCAACATTTTCATTAACAAAGAAGAAGGGCGAGAGGAAAGTTTATGCTGCTGCTGTTTTTAGGGCATTATTTAGCTTATAGCCTTCAACATTACACAATATGTATTCTTCTATAATATGATGGCATGCGTTTTTTTTTTTTTTAATTTAACGATTTTTAGGGTTCTTGTGCATCGCAGGAGAGAACCAATTGACACATACTATCAGACTTTTCATCAATATCTCGGGATCCACACAGCCTAGGACCTTCATACTTATAACCTTTATAAAAATTAGACGGACCCGTATTTCTATATTTTTTGATTTTTCAATTTTCTGAGAAGTACGGGAGAAGATCATATTTTTCCACAAAACATTAGACTTTTCATCAATATATCGAGAACTACATAGACTAGACCGTTCTAAAACTTACAACCTTCAACAAAATTAAGTGCACCCATGTTTTTCAATTTTTCGATTTCCACTTTGCAGAGCTGGTATATGTCACAAAATATTAAGTTTCTACCAAATCTGAAGCATATTGTATATTTGATTATTTTCAACTGTAGATACGAAGTTAGTGTAAACTATTATAATATTGTCGCATATCTAGTATTGTAACTTGAATGCTATTACATTATGCATAATCTCATAACGCTTCGTATCATACCTTTATGATTTATTCAAATCGTATAAGCAGTCACTCCACTAGCTCTAGGTTGAATTGATATAGATGATTGAAGGGCGTGGGAGGGAGCTGGGTGTTGGCTATAAGATATTATGTCTTATTCTTACTACTAGTAGCAATACATTATAATGATAATAACAATAAAATAATGATTTCAAGTTAATTGATAGTAATTATTTGTAGCATTTTCTATACATAAAACATAGTTGAATACTCACATGATATATAATAATAGAGGGAATTATTCGTAAGCGATATAAATTTTAGCCCGCATATTCATTTTATCGGCTATTTTTCGAGTTTTACGTTACGGAAATATACGCAAGCTCAATAAAATCATATACTGTTTTAGTACACTAAATTGTTGTAAAAAATGCTGGCTGTAAATTTTTAAAAATTTTTCATAGTTATCCTACATAACATCTAAGGTTGTCTTTTTAGAAGATATAATAAATTTTAACTAAGTATATTTCAACTAAAAAGATAATATTTCAGATAATATCTAATTATTTAATTTAGTCCTTTCAAAATACTTACTCCACCTTTAAAAATCTGTATGATTTTATTCTTTTGGCCGCATAATGGAATAAACGCTGGTACAAATAATGTGTTTAATCTTGCGAATTCGGTGTTTACTTGTAGTGGACTATATAATTAAACAAAATAAAACAAAAACACTTTGTTTTACTTCAACAAATTTATTAATTATTTAATTATAAAATAATTACAAATTACAAAAGGTTATGTGCCTTAAAAAACGTGGGTTATGCCACGTAACAAAAAAACATGTCTTCTATCTAAGACATGTACGAACAAAATACTCTCAACTCATAATCATAAAAAACAATCACACCTCCTTCATAATTAATTACAAGAATTATATTAAAAATTTTTACTTGAAATTAAAAAATGTTAATAATATAAATATTGACAAATATAATTGTGGATATATATGTTTTATTTATCCTTCTCCAAAGAAAATTTCAATTACAATAATAAAAAAGGTTTAATTATTTTTCATTGCTGCTTCTATTATTAAGAAAAATTTTAGACGTAGGTACAAATTTTTTCCAATTTCCCAACTTCTATAATTGGCGGTTTCTATAATTGACTCGATGTTTAAATAAAATTAATAGTATGAGAT